>OY757010.1:124486306-124891608 GCA_963580285.1 Lucinisca nassula | reverse complement strand
GTGTGATTTTGTACATAAGAGAAAGTTGATTATCTATGCGGTGTTGGTCAAGACTTCTCCACTGGAGTGACTGCAGCATGGCAGTCACACTCGAGGTTCTGTTCTCTTTTGGTTGGCCCACCTTGCTGCGCGGCGTTGAACTTTTTCGACTTGCTGAAGTATCCGAGTCGTTTCGCCCCAAACCATTTCCTCCCCTAGTCGTTTCGCCCCCAAGACATTTCCTCATTGGTCGTTTCCCCTAGTCGTTTCCCCCCCCCCCCTAGTCGTTTCGTCCACCTAGTCGTTTCGCCCACTTTCCAAGGTAAAACTAATTTCCACTGTATAACTTTCATTCACCTTTAACATGACAGAGGTGAGAAGAAGCAAATATTTAAGTAGCACCATCGTCCTCCCACGTAAGCCTAAGGATAATTAGTTACTGACCGGCACCGGGCCACTCGGGGAGTTGTGACTAGGACTTGTTGCACAAAAATTATTGAGGTTGTTTTCGTCAAACAATTTTCGTAATTGTAAACTATCGCATTATATTGCATAGACATGTTAATGCCAGGAAGTGTTTCGACCATAAAAATCAAGTTCAAGGAAAAATTGGCACTTCCTCGTCTGTTACTGGATTAATTGTTTTATTCAATTTGGGGGGTTTACGGGATGTTCATTATTGTTTTCTTATTTACTTTCAAAGACATAGGTTGTGGGCACTCGTTAGCGCCGCCATAATATAAAGCACGGGTTTGAGTCTGGTCTGAAAAAAATGTAATAATAAAAACAGAGTACAATTAACAAAAAAGAAAAAAGAAAGAAAGAAAACACCAACATAAATAAATAAATACGAACGCGTAGCTTGACTGATATTCGTTCAACCTGGAAAGCACAATAGACTAAACGTGAAAAAAATAATCAAGAAAGTCGAGCGTCACGAGTAATTTGTGTAATCAGAAAACATTAAATGCCTTAAACGCTATACAATGAACAAAACAAATAGATTTTATGTAAAAAAAGGAAAAAAAAGAGACAATAAATGTTTCATAGAGCACTCGTTTTCATCCACACCATTAATCGTTGCTCGCTGACACTGTTAACGAACCAACCGACCAATTTAAAACAAAACTTGTTAAGGTGCTAAAGAGATAATTAAAGATGTTTAACTTTACAAAGAGCACGTGTTTTCACACCTCATCATAAATCGCATTACTTGAGTCAAATCAAATAAACAATGTGATTGATGGTATTGATCAGAACACGTAATACTTATCACCAATCCTAATTAACATTTCCATTCAAACTACATGTTCTTACATGATTAAAGGCATGGATTAAAGCAGGTAATACTCTCTCTCTCTCTGTTCATAAATCTTTTATACAAAACGACTAAGGGGAAAATGTATGGGGGCGAAACGACTAGGGGTTTAGGGGCGAAACGACTAGGGGCCAAAAGGGGGATGGAAACGACCAGGGGGGGGGGGGAACATCTTGGGGGCGATTCGTCTTGTTGACTTGCTGAATACCAATTAAGGAATTGATGGGGCTCATGAAAGAGAAAGATAGTGTAGAGAAAGAAGAATTCCAGTTTTCTAAAGAAGAACAGAAAGAAAATATAACAGAGCTACTAAGTAATCGTGGTACAAATGGTGTACCCCACTGTGTACTTTTGTTCACGGATGGAGCATCGCTACGTAAACTAGGTCCAATTAGTCTATTTAGAGGGATACTCCTGTACACCAGCATTGATGAACAAGGGAGTAAGTCCTATAGGTAACAATTATACTGTATAACTGGTGGACAAACAGATTGGGCTAGAATTCTTGGCTGACCTCGATTTCAAAGGCAGAGTGGTTCATATTGTGACTGGCTGTCAACCAGCGCTTAAAACTGCATTCAGTAGTGAAATGCCAACAAACAAGATTGGAACAGTCTTTCTTTCTGTCTTCCTTTCTTTCTTTCTACTGGTGCTACGATCTGTCACATCTGACCATTACACGCAGGTGTACATTACATACACTCCAGGTTTTGCAGGATGAAAGCTTACACAGTAATCAGGTAATAATGGTAGGGTTCTTTAACCTGCACATGAGATGGTTCTCCCTGCATGTAGGGTCCGCCCGTTAACGTCCCGATCCGAAGGAAGGTGCACTTTATGACATTCATCCCTGCAAATGATGCCTATGGATCGTGTTCGGAAACCGAAATTTTATCGCCGCTGCCGGGGATCGAACCCGGGACCTCTAGCATCAGAGGCAACTGCACTAACCACTGAGCTATCACACCACTTCAACTCATTTGTGCCCAGTCCTAAGTATCAAGGAGAACTTAGCAAAGGTAAGGAATAGGGAGAACGCTATTAAAGTTCATTGGCAAAGACATCAGGTATAAGTAATAAAAAATGAGGTAAAAGCAATCTTAGAAAAGAAAAAAAAGCAGTACGGGAGTGTAAAATACGGGGTAAGAAAAAGTGGGAACCGAGGCTTAAGGGTCCAGACAAAGATAATGGATGGTGGATGGCGGGAAATATTTGAGGAAGTTGGAAAAAGGAACTGTCATGGCGATAGGGACAGAAGGATATTCTCTGTAGTCAATCAGTTGCTCAGTGGGAGCTCAATATTACACGATCACCAGGCCAACATTAACAAAGATTTGCCAAGTTTATGTGAGGCGTGCAACATGAAAGAGAATGTAGAAAAAATTACTGAAGAATTTTAGAGCATACAGTTGAAGACATTCTGAGTAGGGAAGATATGGGATTGATACAGGTATGGTGAAAGACATAAGTAAACATTGACAGAATGAGATTATGACTGCACTGATGGAACACAAAAACATTTTGAATTGTAACGTTTTTACGCATGTACACATTCAGCAGCATGAGTTTAGTGTCGTGTGTAATGCACAAGAGTTTCATTAAAACACCTAGTGGTTAGAAACGGCAATACAATGTTTTGTAGATAAACAATACCAAACACCACTTTTATCACTCTTCTGAGCCGGTCACGTTTGTCCATTGCTTTAGTTTGGTGGTTCGCTTAATATAGAATTTAGCTTAAAAATCACTGAAAACTATTTACAGTCTGTTTGAAGAGATATACTAAAACGCATACTTCTGAGTCACACCCTACACCATTCGGGTTATGAACTCGTCTGCAGTTTTGTCATCAACCACAGACCACTGAGGTACAGGGTCACGGATCGTTTCACCCGTGAGTCGTTTCGCCCATGTGCCGTTTCACCGGTGGGCCGTTTCGCCCTGAGTCGTTTCGCGCTGGGTCGTATCGCCCGTGGGTAGTTTCGTGCTGGTTTGATGGGTCGTTTCGCCCTTATGTTCTTCAAGTCCTATGAATTGAGGTTAGATATGTTTTGGTATATAAAGGGTATGGAGAGTCCCGGAAAATATTGTAATATCCTCGTTTGGTGCTATATTTGACCTTGATCTACTTTTCATGGTTCACTGACTTTGAAAACTATTGCGTCAAACCTCACGTTCAACCTACTATTTATGTTCATTTCTCAAGACCTGTAAGAGTTTCATTACTGATACTTGGTAGAAACTTGCATCTTTGGATGGCAACGATAATTCAAGCATCCATATTTGACGTTGATCCACTTTTCACGGTTCACTGACTTTGTAATATATTGCGTCAAACCTAGCGACCATCCTACCATTCAAATAAATTTCTCAAGAACTTTAAGAGCTTCGTTAATGAACTTTATAACAATCTTGCATCTAGTGATGACAATTATAATGCAATTATCCATATTTGACATTGATATAATGGGTCTAATGGCTGTGAAAATTACTGTGTATATGTAAAAAATGTGATATTTTTCTCATTTCTTATTGTCTATGTTTTAGAGACTGAAATAAGAAAAATAAAGTATATGTGAGGACCCACTAATTGCTGTATAAAGTGGAGTTAAGGGGTGAGGGTTCTTCATTACATAGACTTGCTAACATCGAGTTACCAAAAAAATCCATTTTTGTGTTTATGTCGCTTATATTATTTTATTTTGGATAGACTATTGGCCATTTTGTGGGAAAGTAACTGTCCTTTTGGCTTTCCGCTATTGATATTTCCATTAGGATCTGTTGTTTCATGTTTGGGTTTCTTTCCCTTTGTTGTCTCTGATGGAAGCTGTGGGTTAATTGTATCGATTTCTGGTCATTGCCTACACTTATATTTAACCACCGTCCCTCATAGCTCATAAGTCTATGGAATAAGCTCTTGTCTGAGATGAATCCGGGGGTATCCGGACAATATCCCCTCCGGACAAAATCCCCTCTGCTCATTTGTGCCAAGGTGGACGAAATCCCCTTCATAGTTTTACTAGGTGGACATAAACCCCTTTGAAACTTTTTACAGGGTGAACATAATCCCCCTTGTGACTATTACGAGGTGGACAAAATCCCCTCCATAAGATGGACAAAATCCCCTTCGGACAAAATGCCCCTTGCTGATTACTGCCATAGGAATGGTACTCGAATGGTAGATGAGACTGTGTCCATCGGTCAACACTCTGTTCCCAGAAGACTGAAGACTGATAGAATAAATTTAAAATGTTCATTTTTGTATATAATCTATACATTTTTTCTTTGAATTGTGTTTTATCGAAAACCATTTTAAAACAGACTGCTGCCCATTATCTTCTACGGGAATGATAGGATGCTGAGAATTAAAACAACAAATATTTTCTATTATTTATTAAGATATTCCATCCAATAAATTTATGCACATTTAAATAGTAAAACTAGGGTTTCAGGGGTAAACCTTATTTTTCTTATTTCTGCTTTAAAATGTAGATTGTGGGTACTTGTTAGAACGGCGGTTCTAACGTGAACCCACAATCTATATTTTTAGCAGAAATAAGAAAAATAACACAATTTTTCATCATAATTTTTTTTTATCATCGGCGATAAAATTTACAATGTATTTGTATAAGCGTGTTTTCGTAATGAATTAACAGTGCAGACCCTGATCAGATCTGATTAGGATCTTCAGTATTTGCTTTTTCATCTACATTGGATTACTGTAATGGGAAATTTATTTGTCAGTGAATATGAAGTTTGTATGATGGTATAGGTAATCATTTTTTTATAATTAGCATATTGAATCATTTAATAATTTAAAAAAGAGTAATTACATATTTTTATCACTTGGGGTGAAATTAATCAGTTTGTTTTTAAACATAATTATCAAGCGCAATCCTTAAGATTCTTTGATTTTCTTCAATCACCCTCTTTAAAAATATTGATGGTCAATTAATTTTGAAATGGTATGGAGGATACTGAAGCTTGGAGGAAACTTGAAGCCCATTTGAGTACCATTCCTATGGCAGTAATCAGCAAGTGGCATTTTGTACGAAGGGGATTTTGTTCACCTTGTAAAAATCACGAGGAGGGGGGGGGGGTATGTCCACCGTGTAAAAAGTTTCAAAGGGGATTATGTCCACCCTGTAAACACATGAAGGGGATTTCGTCCACTTATGCAAAAATGAGCAGAGGGGATTTTGTCCGGAGGGGATATTGTCCGGATACCCCCGGATTCATCTCAGACAAGAGCTTATTCCATAGAGCTATGAGGTACAGTGCTGTAGGCTAATTCTGCGCACTTAAGACTTTGAGCTTTTGTTTCATCCATTCCAGGGATCCAAAATTTATTTTGCAGCACAATGCTATACAGTTGTCTTATCTTGTTAAAAGACAATAGCAACCATTAATTTCTCTGGTGCAGTCATGTTGTGGTCTGTCTTTAAAAAGACACACCCCCATGTTAAGACGCCATCAATTTTGTCTGCTAATTCCGCGCACCCGAACAATAACATCCAGTCAAGATACAATACCTTAGACAAGGAAAGATGTTTTGTTGTTATACTTGATTTGTCATGCGTTTATTAAAAACTGATGGACAAGTTGGTTGAAAAAAATTAATGTCTGTAAAAAAATAAAAATTAAGTAAGGGCCTGTGGCGCTCATTAAGCCCGATTCAGGTAAAAACAAAAAATGCATTTCTTTCGCCAAGTTTACTGCCAAAGTCTCATCCAAAATAATATTTGAAGCTTTGTTTTGATACCTGTCAAAGAAAAATGAAAACATTTAATCTGGTTCATTTAATTTTGAAATAATCCCAATGCGCCGAATTGGCAGATGCGCAGAATTAGCCTACATGGCCGTATGTCGTTTGGTCTTTATGGCAAAATACCGCTGATTGGTCAGGTATTCCAGACAGATTCAGGTCACGAGAAAGTTAGATAGACCCTTTTGAATCCAACTAGGTCTGCCATTTATTGATAAGTTGATGACGTCATTTCCCGTGCGAGGTCCGCCATTTTGGTGAGGTGCGACAATATTTCTTGATTTACACCATTTTTCTGCAATAGAAGGCAGATTATGACATTCTAAGTGCGTTCAAGTAATGCTGATTTACAATAATTTGAAAGAAAATCATGTGGTTCTGAAAAATCTTCTCTTAAAATGACCATTCTTTCTTGCATTGTTCCGACCTCGTGCAGATCACGATGGTGGTGGGTGGGGTAATAGTGGAATTTCTTGCACCGTCGCACCTTCCCGTCAGAAACACTGATAAAATTAATCAACTTGCTTTGAATCAGCTGATAAGCGCAACGATAATAGCTTGGCTCGTTATGTCTTCTTTCCTCCTTCGAATACAGCCTGCGCCCTCGCGAGCATTTCCGGCAGGTGGAAATTACATACACTCCAGATTTGCAGAAAGCCTACTTTACTTTACTTTAGCTGATAAGGGATGCAAGTTGGTTCAACTTACATATCCCCTCAGGCTCTCGGTTTGATACAGTACCTACACTATGCATGTAATTACGGTATAGCTCTTGAACCTGCACAGGGGATGGTTCTCCCTGCACAGGGGTCGAGCGTCTCGGGGTCGTTTCGCCCGTGAGTCGTTTCGCCCTGGGTCGTTTCGCCCTGATTAGGTGGGTCGTTTCGCCCTTAATTTTTTCAAGTCTATTGATTGAGGTTATGTTTGTTTTTGGTATGTAAAGGGATTGATGGAGGTATTGGGAGTTCCGGAAAACATGGTTTTGCCCTCGTTTGGTACAGCTGGACGACCTTCTGACGGCTTCTACTTCAGGTTTGAGCAACTGCGCTTCCACCTTTTTGAGAAAGATATTCAAGCTCACATAAGGTTAACAAATCTTTGCAATAAAGTGGGATTTATGGTTGTGAAAATGACTGTTTATATTTCAAAAGTGTGACATATTTTTCTTTCTGCTCAAAACATAGATTTTGGATTAGAACCGTCTAATTGTCTATGTTATAGAATCAGAAATAAGAGAAATAAAGTATATGCGAAAACCCATTTTTCACTGTATAAAGTTGGGTTTAGGGGGACGTTATTGCATAGACTTGCTAATATGATATTTTATTTACTTATCAGTTGTTCTTTCTGCACAAATAGTGACGTGATATAACTGGTTACATTATTACTTTAATTGTGTTGATGGGGACGTTAAACCTCAATTTCAACAAACCAAATATTTTTTAAACAGTGGTGTCTGAATAAAAGTTAACAAAAATGTCACTTAAAGAGTAATAATTAATATTACACATTAAGTGTCATGTGTAAAAAGTTGGTTTAATTTTTATACAGACTCTACTGTAGCTCAATCTTGGTAGGAATAGAAACATAACGTTTTATACATTCTTATCATTTTTTCCCATAATTTTATGCGTAACAAAACAAATATTTTACATTATAAATATATAACAAAGCATAACATGAAACTATAGCATCACATTAACAAGTCCTTGAAATGAACATCCCCTAAACCCAACCTTATATGGCAAAAAATTGGGTTTTATTGGGGTATACATTATTTTTGTTATTTCTGCTACAAGACAAAGGTTGTGGGTACTCGTTAGAACCGCCTAAACATATGTTTGCAGTATATAGATAAGAAAAAATACAACAGTTTTTCATAAAAAAAGTAAAAATAAAAGTAGTCATTTTAGAGATGTGAAAACCTGCACTATGTCGCACGGCTGTGTTATCGTACTGGTCTGTTTAATAGTTTGCATAACGAAAACATGCTTATTTAAATACTGGAAAATTCTACCACCAAATAAAAAAATTCAAAAATGTTCTGATCAAAGATTCTTATATTTTTCATATTTCTGCTCAGGTGCTCGTTAGAAACGGTCCGTCCATCTACACAAGCACCACTTCATCCATTCATTTTCGTTTGTCCAGCTACCAATACTCTCCATTCATTCATTAACTTATCTATCTCCGTATATTAAAAATGCCGTCCGTTCATCCGTACATCCGTCCATCTACCAACGCACAACTCCATTCACCCATTTATTCATTTATTTATTCATCCATCTGTCCATTTACTCATCCATTCCGTTTGTCACTCCCTTAAAATATAATTGCGGCGAAACGACTCACGGGCGAAACGACTCACCAGGTAAGGGCGAAACGACCCACCCCAAAAATCAGGGCGAAACGACCCACGGGCGAAACGACCCGGAACCTGCACTGGGCCTCCAGTTAACCTCCCAGTCTGAAGGACGGTGCACTTTGTGGCATTCATCCCTGCAATGGATGCCACTGCAGCATGTTGGACAATGCAATTTTATTACCGCCGCCAGGAATCGAACCAGGAGCCTAAATAGCATCAGAGGCAACTGCACTCGCCACTGAGCAACCGCAATCCACCCTTCCCAATACTTTGGTTTTGTTTGATTTGAGGTTTAACGTCCCTGTCAACACTGCAAAGGTCATTTACGAGACGTTGCTTCCAATTTTGAGAGACTTTTACTAGCTAACTTTTACCCGACATTTAGATGAAATGACATCTCAAGCCCTGTCGCCCAATGAAACCAATAGGGTTTATTAGCATGGACGGTCCGCCTCGCACCACGGTTCCTGGACAGGTTTAGATTCTCTAAGCGGTTTACCAGTACTGGTGTGCGGGCCGGATTCAGCTCAGCGTGGAAGCATCATGCAGCCCATATATTTCTTCAAGCCCCTATGGCCTTCCCGATACGAAAATCCCCGATCCAGAATTTAATTTTGGTCCTAATTCAGTCATACAAAGTTGTTTTCAAACAATTTTCATGCTTGTTTTTAAACATTTATGAGGGTGCAGGAACCACAAATCTGTTAATTTTGAGCCAATCCTATCCTATTTTTGGGACGCTTTGGATCTACACTATTTAGGTCTATAATGTGAAAGTCAGTTTGGTCTGTGTCTGGCCATTTCCTATATTGGACTCAGCGGGTTGTTCAATATAGGTAGATGGAATGATTGACACTCACTGGACAGTCATTTTGGTTCAAAATAAACAAAAAACAAAATACTTCCTATTTTCTTTTATTCAGTAAAAGCTGAAAAAAAACATTTAACAATTCTATTTTTAATTTTACCGTTTAATTATTGTTGAAGTATATGCAGAGGAATACAAGAATTTTACACTAAATCGGCAGGGTGTTTCATACCCTCAGTTTTATTACCACCGCCGGGAATCGAACCGGGTGTTCTATAGCATCAGAGGCAAGTGCACAAACCACTGAGCTACCACTTTCACAAATGCCAGGATCTGAAAAACCTACAAATGTTTCCTCACCAACCAAAGGCATAAAATTTGCCACTTATAATTACCCTCCATCTCAATAGTCAGATCTATCTATCTATACTGAGTCTGAGTCGGTCATACTACACAGAAATTGAACTGATAATTACGTTTTGTGTAAAGTCTCTTTTTTCAAAACCATGGTCCTGCTGATAAATTAATTATGCCACTCCAATTTCTGTTTATCATTATCAACCGATCAAAATACTTGAATGTATTATATGTTTTTAAAATTTGCAATCGAAATGACAAATAGTAGATCCTGATCAGATGGCTTCTGGATCTACACAGTTTGCAAAGATAGGTGTTGTTGTCTGGACAAATGGCATATCTTCCAGTACACATTTTGTAGCATTAGATGCTCTTATCTATTTGTAAATGTACATTATATTGTATGTTAGATCACATATTGACATTGTTATATATTATGATTATTATGAATACTTCTTTTCAAATAGATATCCATTTTTACGCTGACCATTTTTTATCGGCTGAAAATTATTGTCCTGATCGCATTATAAACAGGTAAAATATTTCTTATTTATTATTACCTTTGTTATATATTGTTATAAATGTAAACATCTATTTTTCTCCAGTATGCATTTATTTTGGCGATATTGTTGAAAATGAAAGTTAGTTTAAACAATATTTATTTCAAAGTAAGAACATGTTTAACCCATTCAGTACCGGAAATCCCAAAATGGGCACCCTGGCAAACAGTGTAGGCCCAGATCAGACGCCGCAGAACGCGGAATCTGATCAGGGCCCTTTCTGTTTGCAGAAAGTTAAGCCATTTCCCGAATAAATTTTGAAGAAAACACAACCTGACACCCCTAAATTTTGAAGTGAACTCCTGCTAAATATAAGAAGGAAGATTCCTTTTGTTACAAAAAGGGTTCAATAGCGAAAATACAAAGTTCATGTCAGGATTTGAAAACATGCCATAGGCTTATGTGAATCATCTCCTGAAAATGAAAGTCAGGGGTGTGGAAATCCTACGTCCGACTCTGGACTTTTTGCCGGCGGACAAGCATTTTTTTTCAGTTCGCTCGTCCGCGGTCAAGTAGGAATTTCGGCCTAAATTTTCAGTAATGCCGAGGTTTTAATATCATGGAGAGAAATTCGCCGATAAATTCCGTTTGAATTGATAAATGGTAGCTCGCAAATGTTTAGTTGCACAAATATCTTTCGGAAAAACCATCGAACTTTAGCGTCTAAATTTAGCATTGTTATGTGTCTTCTGATTGGTCAACACTTTTGAGGTCAAACTCGCGTGATTTTGCGGTCGGCTGAAACAGCGCTAGCACCCCAAAACACCCCCAACACCAAAAACCTTTCCAGAGCAATATTTTTTTAGTTTATGTGCTTCCATGAGCGTTACTGACATGAAATTGTTAATTACAATTAATTTCTTTTTTATATCTAATTTTTGTAACCGTTGGCATTCATAAACGTTTTATTGAGGCTAGGTAGTTTGGGGTATTTCGCTGTTTCAACCAACCGCGAAATTACACACGGTAACTAGGCAAATAGGAACCGGAAACGTAAACAATTTTGACACTTTGCGGGAAACATGGATAAATTCGTTGTCAGAACTAGCGCAACTGAACCAAAGAAACGAGACGACCAAAATAAAGAATATGGGAAGTTAAATGTGGAGTTTATTTTGAAAATCCGGACAAGTGAAAAAATCTGCGGACAAGTAGAATTTTTGGTCTGACTTGTCCGTGGACAAGTGAAAAAAATTGGTATTTCCACACCCCTGAAAGTTCTCCTCAATAAGTCAAGAAGGGTAAATTAATGCAGTCTGGAACAATAGACTTGAAAAATTCATTCTTTCACCACCCCAGGAACGCCATGAAAAAACCCCAAGGACATCAGCACAGCAATTTTGAGAATTTTTGTGGCACCAAATAAACTGCAGGACTAAATTTCCATCAACTTTTCAGGAATGAAATCAACCGACATACATTACGAAAACACACCTAATTAAATATATTGAAAATTTTGCCTCAAAAAGAAAGAAAATTTTCTGATTAAAAATTCTGATATTTTTCATAATTCTGCTCAAAACATAAGAGTGAGGGTACCCATACGGCGAGGTGGTTCTAACGAGTATGCGCAATCTATTTTTCTGAGCAGAAATGAGAAAAATAATGTATACCCCTGTTAAACCCAGTTTTTCTGTATAAAGTGGGTTCATGGGGTCAAATTAATTATATAGACTTGTTTTCGTGATGATGTATTGACTTTGTTTCCTTTCTTGTAAATTAAATTAATCTGAAAAAGTTTTGTTCGTTTGATTTGAGTTTTTGCCTCCCCGTCAACACTATATAGGTCATTTTTGAGACATTGCTTCAAATTTTGTGGGATTTTTACATGACATTGAGATGAAAAGACATCTCAGCCCCCTGCAGTGAAACCAGGGGTTTATATGCCTGAACGTCCGACTCGCATCACTTTTCCTGGGCAAGCTTAGAACTTCTAAGAGGTTTACCAGTACTTGGGTGCGGCTGGTTTCAGCTCTGCATGGAAGCATCATGCAGCCTAATCTATTTCTTCAAGCCCCGATGGGCGAGGGCCATATTCCTGAAAGAAAGGGCAATTCATGAAAATAAGGAAAATAGAAAAGTTTAGATAGGATTTCCACAGTAACTTAGTAAATTCTCCACCCCTGCAGTTGCTGCACTCTGCATGGCCTGTGAGAGCTCAGAAAACTAGCTTGATTTATGTAAAAAAAGTGTGTGTGTGGAGGGGGGGGGGGGCTATAGATGAGTAAACTCAGCGGTGCACACTGAAGATGTAAGATAAAAACCAAAGAGGTCCATTTCTGCAGTCAAATGGCCTCGTAACCGTAAATTGTGACATCTGGAGAAAAATAGCTGACATTATTCTGTTTACTATGCAAAAGCTTTCATGAATCGTATAAATCAGAATTTGGTTGGGGTTATTTGGACAGATAGGCCTAAGCAAACTTTGCAGACCCAGATCAGACTGCTCCTGAAGGGTCCACACTGTTTGCCATTCTGTCTGCACCTTTTGGACGCCTGGCTGAACAGTGAAACAAATTTGTTTAAATTTTGGGGGAATAACAAGAAGTCATAGCAACAGATAGGGTAAGTATTTTGTGATAATTGAAGGGTAGTTTTTGTAAATTCTAAAAAAAAAACTATGATATGGGTATTCATTAGAACTGCATCGCCGATTCGGTTCTAATGAGTTCCCGCAACATGGATTTATATTGAGAAATAAGGAAAACTATCCTTAAGTTACTCACAGAATACCTTATCTATTTTTATGGTGTCCGAAATCTATAGGATTTTTATGGAACTTTATCCTCAAATTTTAGGCCACAGAAAAGACAGTGACTAATAAAACAGTATTACAATAAAACAGTAGTACTCAAATAGCTCCAGATAGGGAGTTAAGAGGAAAATTAAGGGATAATCTTTCTGATTTGTTCATATAAATGTACATTGTTGGGACTTGTTGGACAATATCCCTAGTAAAAAAAAAAATCCTCCCATTAGTACTTTTCAACTTTGGCAAGTGACTGCTAAGACCATTTTTGACCAAGTTTTCAAATTTTGGGAAGTTTGGATGACAATCAGTGACAATGTCCAACAAATTCCCAAAACTTTTCGCGCAGACAAGCT
The DNA here is from genome assembly GCA_963580285.1 of Lucinisca nassula. Taxonomy (NCBI): domain Eukaryota; kingdom Metazoa; phylum Mollusca; class Bivalvia; order Lucinida; family Lucinidae; genus Lucinisca; species Lucinisca nassula. The sequence continues at coordinate 124,878,351 of OY757010.1, read as the reverse complement.
TTGTCATGCTCTGTAGGCAGTTTACACTTTAATAGCAGACACTTCCAAATTGAAATCCTGCTACTCAACTTGCTAAAAATCGGGGAGGTGTGTAGCATATTGAAATATTCAGCATGGTAAGGGTTAAGATGATATCAAGAGGCCATTTTCCTAAATTCTCATTAGAACCCCTATACACCACAACCTCTTCATAACATATTAATGGGGTCCAAAGCAGAAACCATGTTAGTTAAACAAGCATGTTATATCCAAACAAAAATGTATAGGTTATATAGAAAAATGACTGAATTTTTCTGTGTAATCTATACATTTTTGGGATCCATCTTGAAACCGTATTATATCCAAAACCATGTTTTAATGAGGTTGTGGTGTTACAGTTTTTGGACAGTTTTTGGTGTATTGTAGTTACTTGTAGTAAGAATCACCTCTTTGATTCAATCACTTCATTGAGATGATCCTAACAGGCCCTTTCTTCAGAAACAAGAACAAAAAATCTTTTGTTACTCCCCCTTGACAGTGAGGCATCATTAGTTCCATTGATTTTATTCAAGGTTTAATGTAGCCAAATACATGCTACATTCCCATTGAATGCAAAAATGACCTGCAATTTCCCAATTTATGGAACTTGTGAATTTATTCCAAAAATCCACAGACAAAGGCAATAAAATCACTGTCTTTTCAAACAAATATGAAAGCTTCTGTATTTTAGTTACTTTTAACTAGTTCTGTTATGTGTATATATTAACATTATGTTATGCCTAATCGCAGTTTTATGTTTATTATTTATAATTTTGTATTAATTATACAAATGTCACATGCCATATATTTTCCACCATTTATTATGTGATTATTAGGTATCATGATTATAAAAAGCCCAGTGCTTATCATCACTTTACATTTATAGTGAAAGAAAAACAAAATTTAATGGTAAAACTTTTAGCTAAAAGAAAAACAAAATTTATTGGAAAAAAATATTATATCTTAAGTGCCATCTGTGTTAATATGGTAGTTTCTCATACCTTGTGTTCTGATATACTGTAATGAGCCGAAGTATTGGGACAGATGCCTAGACAAACAGTGAAGACCCAGATCAGACTGCTCCTGATGAACAGTCTGATCAGGGTCAACACTGATTGCATTTCCATCTGCACCTTATGGAATCATTGCTGGATCATGAAACAAATTTGTCGGACTTTTAGGAGAATTGCGGCCAAGTCCTTAAGGTGTCCAAATTTTGGGGCTTTTTACGGTATTGTCATTTTTGTTGCAACTCCAATAACAAGCAGGAGTAACATGGGGATCCCATTCCAGCATTGTAGCACCAGCAATTTTAAGAATGTGCATTTGACTCCATTTCTCAAATACTTAGGCCTCTAGTCTAATGGAACTTTGTGTTAAGTGCTACGAACATCCATCACGACACACTTTCTAGTGCTGTTGACTGTCACTGATATTTACCTACTTTTCACACATTCAGCTGAACAGCGTTTAGTCTGTGCATTTAGATTTGGTTCTTACCGTAAACACCAAAGCCTCTACGCTAATGATACTTCATATTATCTGTCATGACAAACAGGACACTGCTGTTGCAATCATGCTCTGTGACACTTTGCTTAACAATGTTTACTGCACACATCCCTGTTGCTTGAATGCCAAGATGGTGACCTCTAGGGTGAATCTTCATACACACATCTGCATCTGCTCTGACAGTGCTATCTTCAGTGACTGACCTTGACCTACTTTCATGTTTAACTGATTTACTTCTTTGTCTTATGAGCACCACCACGGCCCCCGCCCATCGGGGCTTGAAGAAATAGATGTGCTGCATGATGCTTCCACGCAGAGCTGAAACCGACCCGCACACGAGTACTGGTAAACTGCTTAGAGAACGTAAGCCTGCTCAGGCAAAGCGGTGCCAGTTGGCCCGTCCATGCTTATAAACACGATTGGTTTCATTAGGCGACGGGGCTTGAGATGTCATTTCATCTCAATGTCGGGTAAAAGTCCCACAAAATTGGAAGCAATGTCTCCAAAATGACCTTTAGTGTTGACAGGGACGTTAAACCTCAAATCATTGAAATCAAACAAACAAAGCATCACCAGCAATTGCAACACAGCCATTCAGGGACTATTTATAAAGAAATACTTTTAAGGAAAGATAGATGCATTTATGGCTTAAGGAGGCAGACCTCACTTTCTTCTTTGTGAGAACCTGCCCTAGAGAATTTTGATTCACAAGATGTGCCCAGTTTTTCCTTTACTTTCAGAAAAAAAAAATAAATAAAAAAATGGAGATCACACATGTACATGTATACATCTGATAAAAGGGATTTTGTAAACATCACTTTACCATGGCCTGTTTTGGGAGAATACAGATTCTACGAATTCTACCCAAAAGAATTTAGGGGGTTCTTACACAACAGTGTGTATTGAAAGAAAATCATCCATATACATGTATGATTTTATGATATTTGGCTAATGAGGCAGTTCAAGTTCTGGGCCCAGTCAGAGGTGTAAAATTTCCCTCAAACTTACTCGCCCTTATCGTCTAAACTTTTTATTTAGATGCTAAAATGAAGAAAAAGTAAGGTCAGTTTTGAAACCTTACTCGCCCTGCCTTAAAACTTACTCGCAAATGCGAGCGGGCGAGTGGAATTTTACACCCCTGCCAGTTGTTCAAAGTCGTGTTAGCTTAATGAGCTCGTTAGTGGTCATATTGTTATCTGTATTAGCAAGTTCAATATCTAAATGGAAGTGGCTGTTAACAGCCGGCTGTCTCCTTCGCTGGCCTATCTAAAATTTTGGTACTTTTGCTGAAAAAATGTGAACAGCTTTTGCTTCTGCAAAAGCTGCCCACATTTTTATGCCCTCGCATCGGATGATGCCGGGGGCATAAAGTTTTTCGGTTTTCCGTACGTGCGTCCGTGGGTATGTGCGTACGGGTGTCCGAATGTACGTCCTGTACGAAAGTGTATTAGTATGATGATAGATATAGGTCCAAAGTTTTATTCAGCAATACCCCCACCCATACCCATGACCTCAAGGTCAAGGTCGTGGACTTTGAAATTTTTAATGTTTAACACCCAGGTTAAGGTATTTGTACCAGGTAGAACTTGAGCTCATATTTTCATAACCAAACAATGGATTTGGTTTATATTTACTATGATGATACATATAGGTCCAATGGTTTATTTAGCAATACCCCCACCCATACCCATGACCTCAAGGTCAAGGTCACAGAATTAGAAAATTTTTAATGTTTAAGACTTTGGTTAAGGTATTTGTAGCACCAATTTCAATATAACTTCACACAAATGTTCCTTATAAAAATATCTCCTGCAAGTTCGACTTTTAAGGTCATGGCCTCAAGGTCAAGGTCACAGTGGCTATTTTTTAGAAAAACTTTGTCATTGCTCTAGCGCCTACATTTCTTCACTGATTTCAATATAACTTCACACAAATGTTCCTTATGACAATTTCTTGAGAGAGTTCGACTTTCAAGGTCATCACCTCAAGGTCAAGGTCACTGTGGCTATTTTTAGAAAAACTTTGTCATCGCTCTAGCGCCTACATTACTTCACCAATTTCAATATAGTTTCACACAAATGTTCCTTATAACAATATCTCGAGCTATTTTGACTTTCAAGGTCAAGATCACTGTAGCTATTTTCAGAAAAACTTTGTCATCGCTCTAGCACTTACATTTCATGACTAATTTCAATATAACTTCACACAAATGTTCCTTATGACAATATCTCTAGCGAGTTCCACTTTAAAGGTCAAGGTCACTGTTGCTATTTTCAGAAAAACTCTGTCATCCCTCTAACTCTTACATTTCTTCACCGATTTCAATATAACTTCACACAAATGTTCCTTATGACATTATCTCGAGCCATTTTGACTTTCAAGGTCAAGGTCACTATGGCTATTTTTAGAAAAAACTTTGTCATCGTGCTCTAGTTTATATTATATTTTTTGAGAGCTCATATTTCTTGAACCATGTGATGGATTTGCTACATATTTGGAATGATGATAGATACATGTCAGAAGTTTCATTCAGCCAGAACCCTGCCCCTGCCACATGACCTTAAGGTGATGGGGGGGGGGGGTGAGGTAGGTCCTTGGGCGGGGGCATTTGTGTTGTATTGACACATTTCTAGTTTTTTCAGCAAAAATATTAGCATATTTGCCATAATAAATGATCAAAGTTTTAATGATATGTTAACTAACAACATTGTTAGTTTTGAACAACTGGCCCCAGATTCACGGGTGGTAATCAGGGGAACTAGCTCGAAAATGAGTCAATGGAAATTTGTTCCCTCGACACATCCGGGAACTCTCGAGCTAGCTCCATCGCCACGAAATTTGTAAACAAAGGTAGGTGTTGAAGAGTTTTAGCACCATTTTCTCCTTTGTAAGCTATTTATAAAAAAAAATCCGGCAATGCAGTTCCACATAGAAATGATTTAACTTTGTACCCCGCTAGAATTTGCCATGCAAATTTGTAGCGCTGGAGTATGAATGAAACTAAACTTTTTATCACGGACCTGAACAATTGTCAATTTATGTCAACACGGAGATTTTGGCCGACGATTTTTCATTTTCCGCCCTTCACACCCCCAGAAGCAACATCCCTAGTGAAATGAAACATGGAACGTTTGAAATAAGCAAAATATTTTGGCCGTGATTACGTAACTTGCGACTTATGACGAAATTACTGTCCGAGCTAGTCTTCTCGACAAGGAGCTAGTTCACTCGACATGGAGATATTGCCCTCAAAATGAAGATGAAACATCCATCAGATGACTGGGGCCTGATTCGATGTCTTTCTATGGTAATTTATCCAACTGGTTTCTTTACCTCTGTCTAGTGGGGTAACAAGATACTATGCCCACAAGACGGCCCCTCTGTTGTTTCTCCCTGGTCGTTTCGCCCCATTTTGCACCCATAGCTCATGATAGCTGTTTCTTCCACAAGCCTGGTCTTTTCGCACCCTGAGTCATTTCGCCCACCTAGTTGCTTCGTCTCCTTCCAATTCACTCGACGTGTAGATATTGCCCTCAAAAAATGAAGATGAAACATCCATCAGATGACTGGGGCCCGATTCGAAGTCTTTCCAGGCAATTTATCCAACTGGTTTCTTTACCTCTGGCTAGTGGAGTAACAAGATACTATGCCCACAAGACGGCCCCTCAGTCGTTCCTCCCTGGTAGTTTCGCCCCACTTTGCACACATAGCTGTTTCGTCCACAAGCCTGGTCTTTTCGCCCCCCTGAGTCATTTCGCCCACCTAGTTGCTTCCAATTTAGAACGGATCAATGGATGGATGGATGTTGGTTGGATGGATGGGTACACTACAGAGAGGGGTAAGTGAGTGGGTATTTAGATGGATGGGTCCATTGGAAGACGGATGAACGAACGAACAAACGTACAGACGGATGGACAGACAGACAGAAAGACAGACAGACAAAAGCCTCTATCGGATAAAATACTCAAAATGTAGGGATAATACTTAGTCAAATGATTCATGAATAACTATAATAATCTAGGGAATAAAAAGTAAAGAGGCGCCCGATTATCTAGCACAGGAATATATATATATATTTTTTTTTTGTTGCATGTCCGGTATTTTTCTGCTCAGGAATATTCCTTTGGAACTTTTTCCTTGGAAAGCGCCCATCTGAAAAGAAAATCGAACATTCAATATAAAAATGTATTATGTCAAATGTCAATTTCAGTTTGCAGCTAAATGGTTAAACCAGACAGACAGCGCACTTACTTAACCACCAGGCCCACTAGCCAGAGGTAAAAAAACCAGTTGGATAAACTGGGTGGGACCATAGAAAGACATCGAATGAGGCCCCAGTCATCTGATGAATGTTTCATCTTTGAGGGCACTATCTCCATGTCGAGTGAACTAGCTCGAATGTCGAGAAGACTAGCTCGTACAGTAATTTCGTCATAAGTGGCAAGTAACTTAATCACGGCCAAAATATTTTGCTTATTTCAAACGTTCCATGTTTCATTTCACTAGGACTGTTACTTCTGGGGTGTGAAGGGCGTACTTTTGACGGAAAATGAAAAAAAAATCGTCGGCCAAAATCTCCGTGTTGATATAAATTGACAATTTTTCAGGTCCGTGATAAAAAGTTTAGTTTCATTCATACTCCAGCGTTGCAAATTTCCATGGCAAATTCTAGCGAGGTACAAAGTTTAATCATTTCTATGTGGAACTGCATTGCCGGATTTTTTTATAAATAGCTTACAAAGAAAATAATGGTGATAAAACTCTTCGAGACCTACCTTTGTTTTCAAGTTTTCTGTTGATGGAGCTAGCTCGAGAGCTCCCGGATGTGTCGAGGGAACAAATTTCCATTGACTCATTTTCGAGCTAGTTCCCCTGATTACCACCCGTGAGATTGGTACACAAAACATAACCTTTTTTTAGAACATTGAAAAGTTAAACATAAATTTTGCCTGGCACTATTAGCAACCCTCTGTAACTTGGAACAAATTTTTGCTGCAACTTGAACAAATTTTTGCGGTCCCTAAGGTGTTTAAGCCATTGCAGTCCCATTATACGGAGGACCCTCGCTATAACGACTGTATTTGTTCCCTTACAATTTGCCGCTATAGTGAATTTACCGCTATAAAGAATCCCAATAAGGAGTAGCATAATAGGTAATGAAGGACTTAATCCCTTAACCCTTATCTTGCTGAATATTCATTTAAGCCATATCCATTTCTGTCTATCAACCAATCAAATTACTTGATGTAATTTACTGCTACAAATTCATGAACTGAATGCCAAACAGTGTAGATCCTGATCAGATGGCTTCGTCAGAAGCCATCTGATGTGGATCTACGCTGTTTGCAAAGATAGAGGTTGTCGTGAACAGCAAGATAAGGGTTAATTACTCCAAGAAACAAATGTGGACATTTGTTACAATCGCCTCAGTGAGGCAATGAGGCGATTCTAACAAAATTTAATGTCCACCTTTGTTACAATATTCTTAAATATCTCCATCAATCACCTTAGGATTTGTTCCACTGAAATTGTCATTTTAACCATTTTTGTCATATCAAATGTCGGTGGTCGACTGTAGTTAACAGCGTTAGGCAGAGGTATTATGGGCCCTAAAAATGGACCAATGGGTCCATCTCCAAATCATTTACCGGTACATGAAAAAAAAAAAAAATTGATGGGCCTTTTAAAATTTTCATGGGCCTTTTGGAAAAATTGATGGGCCCAAGAATCCTTAATAGTAGTACACACTTTGCAGCAAAATTAATAGCTTATATATATGACCCAAACAAAAACTAAATCAGATTCAGTCTATAACTAATAGTTTTCTTATAAAATGGCTCGGGGGCCCATCCCAGAAATATCCCTGGTTAGGTATTCTGTGATAAATGATCTGATCTTTAATTTATGGACTTGATTGTCACTTCAATTCCAAAAATTTAATGGCTAGTGAAGAACCAGTATTGTAAGGTCTGCCTCCTAAAAGTGATTTAGATGTTAAGCCTGTGGTTGCTGAGGTAAAGTCTCTCTATTTCATTTACAGACTACTGGTAATCAACACAGGTGAGAAAATGGCTGCAGAAGACGATAACAAAACCAATCTTATAATCAACTACTTGCCACAGGCTCTTACTGATGCTGAGTTTAGAAACATCTTTCTTCCTATCGGCCCTGTTAAATCAATCAAGATATGCCGAGACAAGGCTACAAACTACAGCTATGGGTTTGGGTTTGTAGATTATGAGGATCCCGAAGATGCGCAGAAAGCTATACGTGAACTACATGGGAAACAGCTGATGAACAAGACGATCAAAGTGGCTTTGGCACGACCTGGTGGCTCAACCATTAAAGGGGCAAATGTATATGTCAAAAACATACCAAGACATTACTCTGATGAGAAAGTGAAAGACGTATTCTCAGAGTTTGGAAATATAATACAGATAAAAGTCCTCAGAGATTCTAAAACAGGGGAGTCAAAAACAGTTGGCTTCGTGCTTTTTGATAAGAAATATGAGGCAGAAAAAGCGATTGATAAAATGAATGGTAAAACTCTGCCAGGAGGTGAGTGTCCACTCATAGTGAAACATTCAACTGAAGAACGAAGAGGAGGTGGAGGAGGCGGAGGTGGTGGGATGGCCAATGGTCCACGGCCAATGATGTATGGGGGCAATCCAAGAATGATGCCCCCCAATATGCCATTTGATTACAGTAATAATTTTGGTAACAATGACATGGGTGATTTCACTGGTCCAATGAGAAATACATACGCTAATACACTAAACAGATTTCGGTACAATCCGATGGGTCAGCAGCCGAATGCTGGGTATAACCCTAACCCTAACTCGCGTTACAATCCCAATTATTATGTTGACACTTTCTCAGAGGATAAACCTGATATACATAAACAGTCATCATCTGGTGGATACTGTTTGTTTGTACACAACGTTGGTTTTGATTGTCAGCAAAGGGATCTATATAAGCTCTTTGCTCCCTATGGGGCATTGCTAAAAGTGGACGTAGTGTGGGACAAGGAAAAAGATCAGTGCAAGGGTTACGCATTTGTTACATTTGTGAATGGTTATGAGGCAGCTAATGCAATAAGTATTTTAAATGGTTCTTGGTACAACGGACGGCAGCTGCAAGTTTCCTTCAAAAAATGAAATTCCATGAATGATAAATTTCAAAGAAGAAAAGTAGTTCCTTGAAAATGTGCATTGTCATTTTGTAGTTTGTGTTGTTGTGCATTGACACTTTTTTTTTTCTTTTTAATCAGGCATCATATTAATAATAATAATTTGACAACCTCAGTCATTAAAATCATGGAATATCAGATGGAAATCAATCGTGTACATTGTGTACATGTATATTAAATCAGTTCAGCTGCCACATTTTGAGCAAGGCTTATTTGGCAAGAAATCATGGATGTAATCATTACAAAAAATGACTTACAATTTTTTTTAGGGCAATGGATACCTCTGTCGTATATTTCACCATTTTTAACCCTTGTCCTGCTGAATACATTAACTAAGTCACACCCATTTCTGACTTCCAGCCAATCAGATTACTGTGTCATTTATTCTTACAAATTAACAAACTGAATATCAAACTGTAGATACTGGTCAGACGACAGACGGCGTATTCAAAAGCCATCTGATCAGTATCTACAGTTTGCAAAGGTAGAGCTCAGCATATCCTGGATCAGCTGACAACAGGACAAGGCTTAACTTTTGGGACTGTTATTTGTATCCTGTAAACCCAACCACCATTAAAAACTGGTCTAACTTTTAAGGGGAATGGGAACACCTGGTAGATTTTTTGGGATTTTTTCTGACATGTTTCAAAACGAGACTAACTTTGGGAACTTCCTGTTGGCTTTTCTATAAGCTCTGTCCCACAGAAAAAGGGGTCATCTCTTAAAGGAAATCTTAAAGGAAAGAATTTGCTCCTTAGGAGCAAATTCGTTCCTTCAAGGGTTGACCCCTATTGACATGGGAGACTAAAGTATGCAAAAGTTGCCTCGCTTGAAGATGTTCCCATTCCCCTTAAGGAAAGAAGCAAATTATTTCCTAAATATAGACATCCTATTGATAAAGGGGGGCTAAAATATTTTTGAAAATGTTCAGGGCTGAAAAATCCTTCAAAATTTCACTTGTCCTGCATGACAAAGGGCATGTGGATTTTGGTAAATTTCAGGGGGACTAGACAAACATTTTCTCGTTCTCCTGACATTTTTTACTCGTCGTGGCAAGTGGACGAGTGGAATTTTCCAGCCCTCGTGTTGCCTCTGAGAATTCCGAAGGTGGTATTTATTCCCCTCAACTTGTAGGTGTTGTCGACATGTAACCTATAACAGTCTTTTCGTGTTAGGGAAGGATGCTTTTGTTCATGCAGCTATGATTATGATGATGGACCACTTTTGATAGGTCAATATGACAATCAGGTGACATCACATCATGGCAGTGGCTGTTCAACTTTACAGCCATGAGCCATAGTCATAAAATGTTGAGGGGTGGGGGTGGATATTGATCATGAAATGTTTTCTAGACTACGGTCATTCTCTCCCTTCCGCTGATTCAAGAAAAGCAGTTGTCAGTTTCTGGCGGAAGAATGTGTACTGTACTGGTTAACTGCTCAAGTATAAGCCTGCCCAGGACAAGTGTGGATCGGTAAACTGACCAGCTCAAAAATGACCTAAAATAATGTTGACTCGGCTGTCAAACCCCAATACAAACAAACATAGAATGTTGGGTAATATATTACATTTTGCATGACTCACCAATTCTTAAAAACATTGAAAATCCTCTTTGAACTGTTCAAAAGACCACTTTTGAACAATTTCACAGCTGGTCTGCTATTGGAGGACACGGGGTGTAGGAAACACAAGGAAAGAATAATGGAAACGTTTTAGGACCCCCCCCCCCCCCATTAGGGCTTGGAGAAATAGATTGGGCAGAACTGAAACCAACAGCACATGACTACTGGTAAACCGCTTAGAAGGTCTAATTGTTCTAGAAAGGGTTATCCTTTGGAAGCAAGAAATGCACCACAGCACTGGAATATAGGAATGTACATGTTTTCTTGGCCAGACTAGGTAGTTTCGGCCATTTAGGCCTCGTCAGTGACCCTAAAATATTTTCAAAATTCCACAATTGAATCAATGGTCCCAAAGGACAAGAAAACATAAATTACACTATGATGTAGGGCAGGGAGACGTTTTACTGCCGCCACACTAAGCCTGTTTTTTTTGTGCATGACAGTGGTTAATGCTTAAACTTTTTGTGAAGTGCTTCACATTTGAGGAATCTTAGCTCTGTCCAGTTGTCTTCATCTCATTTGAACAGTGAGAAATGAAATGAGCTGGCACATGACAAAACCTACAATTAGACCGGTGCGATCAGCAGAGACTCAAATCAACCTAAGCACTCACCCACTATGACGAGACCTTTTCGGGGATTTTCCTAGTGCAAATTTGGGGCCGGTAATCGGCCCCTATTTTTCCCAATTTAGAGACAGATATTCCCAAATTTTACAACAAATTTCCCAATTTCTGATTTAGTGCTACATTTTGATGAAAATTTCATGAAAATCAGACCAAAGTTACAGCTGATTTACTGGTAAATTCCCAACCTTAAATATAAGCTAGCTTTTTTTCCCAAACCCAGCGGCCCCTGGACCCTGATTCTGAAGGGTAGGAAAATCCCTGCCTTTTGCTTATGTCTCTTTGCATAGATATTAGTCTTATCATGTCTATAGTAGGTACATGCGATCAGCAAAGACTGATCAGAGTCTTCGCTGGTCGCTCAAGACTTCTTGTAGATTTTGACGTGCTGGTTCAAATTTCAATTCTTTTCCATTATCTTGCTGAACACGAAGCATACAGTGTGGATCAATATCAATTAGGCATCTGATCAGGATCTACAATGTCATGCAGTTTGTGAAGTGAATGAATTCATTTTATCTAGTAATTTTATTGGTGGGTAGTCAGAAAAGGGTACGGCTAAATTAATTTATTCAGCAGGATAAGGGTTAAATAATTCTCTTAAGTCCTCAACAGGGGTTAAAAATGTTGCAAAATTCCACTCGTCCTGCATGACCAAGGGCATACATGTAGATTTTGGTAAATTTCATAGGGAGAAGGTAAAACTTTTGCTCGTCCTCTAGCATAAAGCATTCACCATGGCAAGTGGACGACTGGATTTTTCCGGCCCTACCACATTTAATGCATTCACATGTATATTGATGAAGTTCAGGTTAGAAATAAAATTCATGTTGTGTTAAAATGTTTGTTATTCTAATTTCTTGGAATACCGTAATGATCCCAAGTATTGGGACCAACAGGCCTTAGCAAACAGTGCAGACCCAGATCAGACTGCTCCTGAAGGAGCAGTCTGATCAGGGTCTACACTGTTTGCCATTCTGTCTGCAACTTTTGGGCTCTTTGCTGGATCTTGAAAAAAAAAATTAAGGAGAATTACAGCAAGTCCTCAAGGTGTCTGAATTTTTAGCACCATCACGAGAAACCCTGTCTTCAGGAAGATGCAAAGAGGCCTGCTTAGCTACACATCATACTGATCATAGTAAGAGTGAAATGTTTGACAAGACCCAATCAGCAAGCACTTGATGTTGATCAGACTACTTGGGTGCACCTTGGGTGCTCCTTTGATGTTTGCAGATGGCATAACCAGCTTTTCTCATGGTGTTGCTCATGATTCAAACACATTCCTGTTACAAATTTCTTATAAGTAAAAAGGGAAGTTAGCCCTACCATATTTCTCCTGGTTACTGGTACTCCAGCTTAGCAGTTAATTAAAGCCTGCTCTGGAAAAAAATCAGCTAGATTAACTGACCAGCTCAATAAACTTAAAACAAACCAAGTCATACCAAAACGTTGTTCTACATGTACATGTGGATCTCCTATAGAACTGCTCTTCAATTTTCCCAAATGTTGCTTTGAATAATACTTCAGAGTTCTATGAAATGTGCATGCCCATGCCAGGTCTTGCACAACAGATAGGGTAAGCTTGAGCAGAGAGCTGTACAAAAGGATCTAGGAGAAGCCTCCGTGGTGAAATGGTTAAGTTACCAGGGGTCATGGGTTTGCTTCCGGGCTTCTCTAGACTTTTGGACAAGTCTTTTAAACTGTGCTTCTGTCTCCATACCATGATACGTCTTTAGGTTCAGGTCAGCCGGCAAGTCTGAGACTGCTGTACACATGAGGATTTCAGTGGGCACTTGGCTTACCTAACATACTTGTGGATGGATTGTGAAGTCATTTCTACAGTCATCCTCTCCATTCCACTCATTCAAGAAAGGCAGTTGTCAGTTTCTGGCGAAAGAATGTGGACTCTGATTAATCACCTGCCAAGGAAAGTTTGGTTAGGTAAACTGACCGGTTCATTATGACTTAAGTAGTGTTTGCTTGGCCTTTAACCCATTTTGTACCGGAAACCCCAAAACTGGTAATTGGCAAACCGTGCAGGCCCAGATCAGACGCTGCAAAATGCGGCGTCTAATCAGGGCCTACACTGTTTGCAAAACGTTCAACCATTTTGCAAATAAAATTCGAAGAAAACACAACCTCACACTCCAAAATTTTGAGAAGCCCCCGTGGTCGAGTGGTTACGCTACTCGCCTTGTAAACCAGGGGTCGCAGGTTCGATCCCAGGCTTCTCCAGACTTTCGGATGAGTCTTTAAACCGAGGTCCCTTCTCCGTATGACCTTAGCTGTTGGTGGGACGTAAAACTCAAACACTCACTCAATTACTCCAAAATTTTGAAATGGATGCGTGCTACATTTAAGGTGGAAGATTCCATTTGGTACAAAAAGGGTTAAACACAAAATAAACACAACTGGCAGGAGGAGAACCCATTTTCTTATGCCGCAGCTTATATGCATATATGCAAATGGGGAGGACACTGATCATCAGCAGAGCCTTTCCTGTTATTATTTGCAACTCGTTTTTTGTCACGCCTGCTATTATTATTACACGATATAGGAGTCCAAATTCGTTGGTCAACATTTGCGACTACCCTAGCGTCAATCAAATGGCCCAGTTTACTACAGGCACAACATGTTCTGTAGATCCTGATGTCAGAGAACCATCAAGGATTTGCCCTATTTATATATTGGGGAGTTTGATGTGGACAGCACGCTCTGATCAGACTTCACAAAACAGCCTTAGTTGCCTCACATAATAAAACAACTTTGTTATAGTGCTGCACAAATGAAGCAGAGCCCATGATAAAGAGGAGTTATGAGAAATAGTTTGAGATAAATATCTTATTTCTCTATAAAAACATGACTTCTGGGTGGGTATTTGTTAGAATTGCCTCACTGAGGCGATTCTAAGTAATACCCACAACACATAATTTCCAACAAGAAATAAGGAAAATTATCTGTGTTTATCATCACACCTCTGTACCAGGAGCTCTGTCCTTTAATATTTATAAATATGGATGAAAAGCCTTTGGGGAATGGAAACACCTGGCAGATTTTTCTGCCATTTTTCAAAGGGAGACGACTTTTGAGACATCCTATTGGCTTTTCTATGAGCTCTGTCCCACTGAAAAAGGGGTCTACTCTTAAAGGAAAGAATTTGCTCCTCAGGAGCAAATTCTTTCCTTTAAGAGTTGACCCCTGTTGACATTGGAGACAAAAATACTTTTGCAGGAGTTGCCTCCCCTGAACAGAAGGTGTAACCATTCCTCTCAAACAAGGCTTTACAAAAAAGTGGTCCAGAACTCATTACTTACAATTGATGTATACATCATTTCTTGCCTTTCATTGGAAATGTCGTACAACACACTGACTAGTATAGACAGTTGCTGTTGAAAGTATGGACCATTTGAAGAGGGAAAAAAATGGAATATCTTATCCTTTTTAATATCTTTGTTTTTCTTTCCTTTTTTTCTCAGAAACTGAACTTAGAGAAGCATTTTTTTACAAGAGCCAGTTTTTTGAAGAGAGCCTTTTTTCCAAGAGCCATTTTTTGATAGCCTTCAAAAAATACCAGAGACCAAACAAGAAGGTAACCTTTTTTATTTTGTGTAGTTTATGCTTTTAAAACAAACTGTAATAGCCAACTGACAAAACAGAAAGCGGCAGAGTTCATAGGATAAAACCACAAGAAGCAAGGCAAGTTATACAGGCATACCTCTTCACAACACAGTTCATTGTAGCATTGTATGGTTTAATGCTGTGCATGCTGGGTATTTTTTTACAGCAGACGTCATTTTGAAATATTTTTAGCTCACCTGAGCACAAAGTGCTTTATGCTCAAAGTGAGCTATTGTGATCGGTCTTTGTCCATCGTCAACTTTTGCTTTAACCGACTTCTCCAAAACTGCTGGACAAATTTTGAAATAATTTCACAAGAATGTTCCTTGGGTTACCCCCTACCAAAATTGCTCAAATTGTTCCGCTTGGGTCAACAAGATGGCCGCCAGAGTTAAAAATAGAAAATCCTATAAACATCAACTTCTCCTTAACCAGTGGATGGATTTCAAAATAATTTTACGGGAATGTTCTTTGGGTGATCCTCAAACAAAATTGCCCAAATGTTTTGCTCGGATGAACATGATGGCCGCCTGAGCTGAAAATAGAAAAATCTTTAAACGACTTCTCTTCCTTAACCAGTGGAACTGCACAAGAATGTTCCTTGGGTGACCCTCTACCTAAATTGCTCAAACTGCTTCGCTCGGATGATCAAGATGGCCACCAGGGCTAAAAATAAAAAAAACTTCAAACGACTTCTGCTCCTTAACCAGTGGATGGATTTCAATATAATTTCACTGGAATGTTCCCTGAGTGACCCTCTACCAAAATTGCTCAAACCATTCCACTTGGATTAACAAGATGGCCGCCAGAGCTAAAAATAGAAAAACCTTTAAATGACTACTCCTTAACCAGTGGATGGATTTCAATATTTTTACAGGAATGTTCCTTGGGTGACCCTGAACCAAAATTGCTTAAACTGTTCTAAACTTCCCTTCCTTAACCAGTTCATTCCGCCCCTTAAACAAAATGGCCACCAGAGCTAAAAATAGGAAAACCTTTAAATGACAACTCCTCCTAGGCAAATGGCCCGATTGGAAAATAATTTCACAGGAATGTTCCTTGAGTGACCCTCTTTCAAAATTGCCTAAATCCTTCCGCTCCGTTAAACAAAATGGCCACCAGAGCTAAAAATAGATAAACCTTTAAATGACATCTCCTCCTAGGCAAATGGTCTGACTTGAAAATGATGTCACAGGAATGTTCCTTGAGTGACCCTCTTTCAAAATTGCCTAAATCGTTCTGCTCCGTTAAACAAAAGGCCACCAGAGCTAAAAATAGAAAAACCTTTAAATGACTTCTCCTCCTAGGCAAATGGCTCGATTTGAAAAGAATTTCAAAGGAATGTTCCTAGAGTGACTCTCTTTCAAAATTGCCTAAATGGTTCCACTCCATTAAACAAAATGGCCGTCAGAGCTAAAAATAGAAAAACCTTTCAATGACATCTCTTCCTATGCAAATGGCCCGATTTGAAAATAATTTCACAAGAATGTTCCTTGAGTGGCCCTCTTTCAAAATTGCCTAAATTGTGCCGCTCCGTTAAACAAAATGGCTGCCAGGGCTAAAAAGAAAAACCTTTAAATGATATCTCCTCCTAGGCAGATGGCCCGATTTGAAAATAATTTCACAGGAATGTTCCTTGAGTGACCCTCTTTCAAAATTGCCTAAATGGTTTCGCTCCGTTAAACAAAATTGCCGCCAGAGCTAAAAATAAAAAAACCTTTCAATGACATCTCCTCCTAGGCAAATGGCCATATGAAAACAATTTCACAGGAATGTTCCTTGAGTGACCCTCTTTCAAAATTGCCTAAACTGTTCCGCTCCGTTAAATAAAATGGCCACCAGAGCTAAAAATAGAAAAACCTTCAGATGACATCTCCTAGGCAAATTGCCCTATTTGAAAATAGTTTCACAGGAATGTTCCTTGAGTGACCCTCTTTCAAAATTGTATAAATCGTTCTGCTCCGTTAAATAAAATGGCCGCCAGAGCTAAAAAATAGAAAAACCTTTAAATGACATCTCCTAGGCAAATGGCCCGATTTGAAAATAATATCACAGGAATGTTCCTTGAGTGACCCTCTTTCAAAATTGCCTAAATGTTTCCGCTCCATTAAACAAAATGGCCACCAGAGCTAAAAATAGAAAAACCTTCAAATGACATCTTCTCTTAGGTAAATGGCCCGATTTGAAAAGAATTTCACAGGAATGTTCCTTGAGTGACCCTCTTTCAAAATTGCCTAAACTGTTCCGCTCCGTTAAATAAAATGGCCACCAGAGCTAAAAATAGAAAAACATTTGGATGACATCTCCTAGGCAAATTGCCCTATTTGAAAATAATTTCACAGGAATGTTCCTTGAGTGACCCTCTTTCAAAATTGTATAAATCGTTCTGCTCCGTTAAATAAAATGGCCGCCAGAGCTAAAAAATAGAAAAACCTTTAAATGACATCTCCTAGGCAAATGGCCCGATTTAAAAATAATATCACAGGAATGTTCCTTGAGTGACCCTCTTTCAAAATTGCCTAAATGTTTCCGCTCCATTAAACAAAATGGCCACCAGAGCTAAAAATAGAAAAACCTTCAAATGACGTCTCCTCCTAGGCAAATGGCCCGATTTGAAAAGAATTTCACAGGAATGTTCCTTGAGTGACCCTCTTTCAAAATTGCCTAAAATGTTCTGCTCCGTTAAACAAAATGGACACCAGAGCTAAAAATTGAAAAACCTTTAAATGACATCTTCTCTTAGGTAAATGGCCCGATTTGAAAAGAATTTCACAGGAATGTTCCTTGGGTGACCCTCTTTCAAAATTGCAAAAATCGTTTTGCTCCGTTAAACAAAATGGCCACCAGAGCTAAAAATAGAAAAACCTTTAAATGACATCTCCTAGGCAAATGGCCTGATTTGAAAATAATTTCACAGGAATGTTCCTTGAGTGACCCTCTTTCAAAATTGCATAAATGGTTCAGGTTAGTTAAACAATATGGCCACCAGAGCTAAAAATAGAAAAACCTTTAAATGACATCTCCTCCTAGGCAAATTGCCCTATTTGAAAATAATTTTACAGGAATGTTCCTTGAGTGATCCTCTTTCAAAATTGCCTAAATGGTTTCGCTTAGTTAAACAAAATGGCCACCAGAGCTAAAAATAGAAAATCCTTTAAATGACATTTCCTCCTAGGCAAATGGCCCGATTTGAAAATAATTTCCCAGGAATGTTCCTTGAGTGACCCTCTTTCAAAATTGCCTAAACTGTTCCGCTCTGTTAAACAAAATGGACACCAGAGCTAAAAATAGAAAAACCTTCAAATTCCACTACAATGAAAAATACCCTCCAGAGATAAAAGTCTTTGGTCCACATCTCCTTAAAGCAGTGAATCCTTCATTTCCATAAGCTTTGAAACATCTTGGATGAAGGTGAGCGATTCAGGGCCATCATGGCCCTCTTGTCTAAATCTTGTGTCTCTAAATTTCGAAATGGACTTCTGAAAGATTCCATTCAGTACAAAGTGGGATAATATGACTGCTGTAGTAAGCCAACAAAGTCATGTAATTAGGTAAAATGTACAAAAGAATCCTGTCTGGGACCAGTTGTTCAAAAGAAACAATTCGTTAGTGACACATTGTTAAAACTTAGATCCTTTAATATGGAAAATATGCTTATATTTTTGCTGAAAAAATGTGAGCAGCAAAGCTGCTCTCATTTTTTCAGCAAAAATAACACAATATTAGTTATTGTACTTGCTTGAACAGTTACATTATCAGTTTGACCACTAATGAGTTTGTTAAGCTAACGAGGCTTTGAACAACTGTCTGGGAATTCCATATTGTAATCCCTTAAACTGGTACCATAGAACAGTCAAATGACAAGTTAATTATCCATGGGTTTTGAAGAATTTGCAATATAACTGAATTGCATAAAATCCGGTGATTATCCTATTTTTATCCTATTTTCTATTTTTACCCATCATCTTCCATATGAGACAGGATAAGTGAAAATATGTCTTCAGACGTGTGCATAAAAGGGAGACACAGGTCAGCCTGCACAGTCTGATGAGTCTGCTGGGCATCGTGTGGGTAGGATCTGACCAAAAGCTTCTCAGCAGAAAAAGATCAGATTGGGTTATCTATTTAGCTGGTTGCAGGCTTCACTGTACACATCTGAAAACCAGTTTTCACTTGTTGCAGCTATCCTCCATGCCTGACTAATCCATCTGGACAAAGCCAAAATAAGCTGAGCAAGTGAATTTTTTTATTACACTTGCCCAGAAAATGCATTGATTGTATCGTGGCAGATTGTGATTGTAATTCGGAGCCATTCTTCAGAAAATATGTTCCTCTAGACACGTTGAAATTTTTATTTGTCAGACACCATTATACTCAATGCAAACCTCAGTGTTATGCCAGATAAAAGTGTGCTAATACAGACTCAATTATGAAGAGATTTGTATGCATGTATATGTAGGATGCTACAAGATGCGTACTGTGATTATAAATATTTGGCCAGAGGTGTATGATAAAAAAAAAACGTGTAGATGTGTAGATCTTCATGTACGTCAGTGTTCTCCCAGAAGTGCAGCCTGGTCAGGATCTTCAAGGTTCATTATTGTGCAACAAAACCTACAAAACGATCGGATCAAAGTCTTCACTTTTACAGCCTACAGGCTGTCCAAAGAGATAAATGAAAGCTCTGGTTATATTGCATGCATAGCCTCAGATAAGAGGGGTTATCTACATACTTTTTTTCTTACTTCTGCTCAAAAATGTATCTTTTGAGTACTCATTAGAAGGGCCTCACCGAGGTGCTTCTAATGAGTACCCAAAACATTTGTTTTAGTGCAGAAATAAGAGAAATATCAATATTTTTCTGATGAAAAAGCGCTTTATCTAGAGCCATGACTAACTGGATGCACAGGCTGATTAAAGTTTTTGCCAGGCATGCAGGTCTTATTGTAAGTCCTGTTGTGCACTGCTGTCACCGCAAGTCCAAATGTTACATCGGTCCGTATGCAGACTTTGAAAAAGGGTGCTGCGGATTTCGAGTAATTTGCAGAGGGGGGTGCAAATCTTAAGAAAAATCTTGATATGGGACCCAAAGTTAGGGGTGTAAACTTGATTTCTGGTGCAAAACTGTGTGAATTTGAGATAATTTTCCCCACAAAAAGGGGGATGTGGTGCACACACCCCCACCCCACCCCCCAAGTATGGGCATGTTACAAGATTAAAAGTAGTCTTTGTTGTTTGATATTATATGCCTTGTTCAATGAGCGTATGTTTTTATATTGTTTGCATAATATTTTTTTCTCCTTTTTTTTTCTTAGATTTTAACAGAGAAGCCTTTTTTTCTGATTTTTTGGAGAGTGTTGAAGGTAATTTTTTATCATTTTTTATTTTTACAAAGATTGGAAATGATTGTTTTGTCACTGCATAATTCTGCAATGGTGAAGTCACTCCAGACTGATACATATGCACAAAACTGAAAGGATAGTAAAATTCAAGACCACCTAAAATGAACTCTGATTCTGCTTTAAAAGATTATTTAGAGGGGTGCAGTTATTCTTTCTTTGTTTTTTTCTGCACACAGTGCCCCCTGGTCAGGGACCATATTTACAAGCATTCAAAAGTGGTCTTCAAAAGTGGTCTTAAAGGCCACTTTTGAACAGTCCAAAAGGTAGTCTTAATATAGGAATTTTACTGTATTTATGAAAATGCTAACATAGAAGGATCACTGAAATGAAAGCAAAATGGTCTTGTCTGGCATACACGCCATTGAAATGAGAAATATTACTGCTGTGATAGCGAACTAAGTTTACAAACTCTGGCATGCATAACTGTACAAAACCAATGCCAAGGCAAAATTTCTTATCTTCACAGCCTTGCCAGTTGTTCATTGTTGGAACACTATACAGTTAAACATCATTATCTCCAACTCTGATTGGCTGATTCAAACTAGTTTCTGAGTCCCTAATATTTAGCTTTATTTTAGGGTATACAGTCAATCGTCAATGGCTCAAACACCTTTGTGACCTCGCAAATCTGTTCGAGACGTGGGGTAGTTTAAACCACAGAGCATTACTGCTAGGAGGATACTTTTGACATCTTTTCGATGTTCTATAATGAAAATGTACATGTATGCTTTGTATGTAGTATATTTAGTAGAATGGCCTCACCAAGGCCATTCTGATGAGTACACACAGCACACATTTGCAAGATAAAAGACGAAAATCTCCTAAATTATCCCCCATAATTATGTAGAGGATTTCCATAGGGGCTCAAAAATGGATTCAACTCAGTCATAGTAAACGAACCGGCGGGCTGGCATCGGTAGCTCAGTCGGATGTGCATCTGACTGGTGATCAGGAGGACGCGGGCTCGATACCTGCCGGGGTCAGCAACATATTTTCGTGGAGATTGATCATGGAATCTTTTCTACCGTCATTCTCTCCCTACTCAGGAAAGTGTGGTTAGGTAAACTGACCGACTCAAAAATGACCTAAAATAGTGTTGACTGGGCCGTTTAACTCCAATACAAGCAAGCAAACAAACAAATCATCTGTGCGCAATCCATTGCATTTCTACTGTATTGCCTTCTGGTATGTTATGTCAAGTTTACTGTCAACTTGTGTGTACTCATTAGCATTGCCAGATTGAGGTAATTCAAATGAGTGCACACAACGTACTTTTATTTGATAGAAGTTTCAATAAAAAGATGTACACTGCTACCCTGTTGATTTTGAACAAGACTGTTAGAAGCAAACTTACTTTTTGTTAAATATAAAAAATATTTCATCTTGTGTGCTGAAAACAGCTTTGACTGGTGAAAATTCTGTTTTTAACTAACTGATGTTTTCAACACACTGTTGATGTTTCCAACACACTTTTCACCACACTATTTAAAGAATTAAATATCCTCTATTTGTTTAACCCTTATCCCTCTTTGGGCTTATACAACAGACAACAAATTACAGTTTACAAATTACATTTTCCCTGAAAACAACAATCAATTGACATTTCATACAAATTGTCTTTAATGTCAAAATCTGTTTTCTGGGGAAAAATAAGAGAAATACATGTATTTTAAAATGTGGTCAGCTGAAATATTTACACACAGTGCTAAGCATTAAATGTCTTGACAGATCATATGTCACCAAGAGACATCTTATATATTGTGTTTAAGAAATAGAGAGTTCTAGCAGTGAATAATTGAATAATAAACCACAGTTTGGTGGTCAGTTGTAAAGTAGATCAAATCACAAGCACACAGTGCGAGTCATTTATCTACTTGCAACAGACAAAACATCACGAAAACACGCCTATATAATTTTGACCCCCTTGAACGCCACTTTTATATGGCAAAACTGGGGTTTACAGGGGTAAACCTTACTTTTCTTATTTCAGTTCTAAAATATAGATTGTGTAGAAATAAAAAAATATCACAATTTTTATGCCCCCGAAATCAAAGATACGGGGGCATATAGTTTTTGGTCTGTCTGTCCACAAAAACCTTAACATTGGGCACAACTTTTTAATGGTAACTGATAGGGCTTTCATATTTCACGTGGGCTTTCCTTGTCACAAGTCCTTTCAAGGGGTACCATAAATTTTGACCTCTTGATCTTGACATTTGACCTCCTTTTTAAAAACTTTAACATTGGCCATAACTTTTTAGTTATAGGACTTTCATATTTCACATGTTTATTCCATGTAACAAGACCTTTCCAGTGATACCATAATTTTTGACCTGGTGACCTTGACCTTGACATTTGACCTTCTTTTTTAAAAACTTTAACATTCACAAAAACTTTAATATTGGGCATAACTTTTGAATGGAAACTGATATGGCTTTCATTTCACAAGTGCATTCCTTGTCACAAGACCTTTCCAGTGACCTTAACCTGGATGTTTGACCTACTTTTTAAAAATGTCAACATTGGCCATAACTTTTGATTGGTAAGTGGTTGGGCTTTCATATTTCACATGTGCATTCCTTGTCACAAGACCTTTCAACTGGTACCATAATTTTTGACCTTGTGACCTTGACCTCAACATTTGGCCTACTTTTTAAAAACTTAAACATAGTCCATAACTTTCGATTGGTAAGTGATACTATCATAGGGATTTCATATTTCACACATGCATTCTATGTCACAAGACCTTTCCAACGACTCCATATTTTTTTACCTTGGGACCTTGACCTTCTTTTTTAAGACTTGAACACTGACCATTCCTTTCGATTGCTTTCATTTTTATCCCCCGACCGAATAGGTTCGGGGGATATAGCGATCAGCCTGGCGTCCGTCCGTCCATCCGTAGACGCAACCTTGTGATGGCCATAACTCCTATACCCTTTGAGATTCATTGATAGTTCTTGGAACAATTGTTCACAAGGCTGAGATGGCGTGTCATGGGCAAGAACCAGAACTCTGGATGCCATACTTTTTTAGTTATCTCCCCTTTTAATAAAATAGAATGACTACTTTGTGATGGCCATAACTCCAATACCCTTTGAGATATATTGATGGTACCTGGCACAGTTGTTCACAAGGCCGAGACGGTGTGTCATGCACAAGAACCACAACTCTGGCTGCCATGGTTTTTGAGTTATCTCCCCTTCCAATAAAATAGAGTGACTACCTTGTGATGGCCATAACTCCAATACCCTTTAAGATATATTGATGATACCTAGCACAGTTATTCACAAGGCTGAGACGGTGTGTCATGCACAAGAACCACAACTCTGGCTGCCATGGTTTTTGAGTTATCTCCCCTTCCAATAAAATAGAGTGACTACCTTGTGATGGCCATAACTCCAATACCCTTTAAGATATATTGATGATACCTGGCACAGTTATTCACAAGGCCGAGACGGTGTGTCATGCACAAGAACCACAACTCTGGCTGCCATGGTTTTTGAGTTATCTCCCCTTCCAATAAAATAGAGTGACTACCTTGTGATGGCCATAACTTCAATACCCTTTAAGATATATTGATGATACCTGGCACAGTTGTTCACAAGGCCAAGACGGTGTGTCATGTACAAGAACCACAGCTCTGGGTGCAATGGTTTTTGTGTTATCTCCCTTTCCAATAATATAGAATCACTACCTTGTGATGGCCACATCTCCAATACTCTTTGAAATATATTGATGGTACTTGGTACAGTTGTACATGAGGTTAAGCAGGTGTGTCACATGCAAGAACCACAACTCTGGGTGCCCTGGTTTTTTAATTATCTCCCCTGACAATATAACCTTTTGATGGCAATAACTCCAATACCCTTTGAGATATATTGATGGTACTTGGCACAATTGTATACAAGGTTGAGACGGCGCTTCATGCCTAAGAACCACAATTCTGGGTGCTATGATAAATATTTGAGTTATCTACCCTTCCAATATAACAGTATGACCAGCTTGTAATCTCCAACACCCTTTGAGACATATTGATGGTACTTTGTACAGAAAAGCATGAGCTTAAGCAGGCATGTCATTCGCAAGAACCACAATTCCTGTGCCCTGGATTTTTAGTTATCACCCCTGACAGTATAATCTTGTGATGGCCATAACTGCAATATGTTTGTGATATATTGCTGGTTTAATTCTGGTGCACTTTCTATTGGTGAACAATCTTCTGAAGGCCATATTGGCTTTTGGTCGGGGGATTTGCCATCTCTTCCGATGGCTATTTTTAACATGCACTGTCCACGGGCATCATTGTTTCACAAACACATCTTGTTCATCTTAACCCTTATCTTGCTGTTCACGACAACCCCTATCTTTACAAACAGTGTAGTTCCAGATCAGATGGCTTCTAAGAAGCCATCTGATCAGGATCTACACAGTTTGGCATTCAGTTTATGAATTTGTAGCAATAAATTACATCAAGTAATTTGATTGGTTGATAGACAGAGATGGGTGTGGCTTAGATGAATATTCAGCAAGATAAGGGTTAAAAAAATTTTTTTTTTCCTCAGTCAAGTTTATAATGTATTTGTATAGGCGTGTTTTCGTAATGAAAACCGATTTATTACTCAATAATTGACTGCTAGAGCTGATCTATTCGATTCTAACACATTGAAAATCAACAATAATGCTGTTGTTTCCTTCAAATTCTCCCAATCTTTTGTCATGGTTGGGAGAAATCCCGCCAAAATTGTTGACTGTAACACTGCATTTATGTTCTTTCTTTTCGATGTGAGAACATAACTTTTCACCATGTAACATTAAATAATCTACGAGTGATATCATAAAACGGTGGCCTTTCGCGTCACTATTTTCCATCCTGTGATTTGTCGCAATGTCCATATAGGTGTGTTGTTTTAGAACAGCATATATGATATCAAGATTAGAACCTTGTGACGTGACGTGTTTTTAAACTAAGCAAAGTGCATGTCCATACGAATTGTGACTGTCAGAAGTTTTGATGAGAGTATTTATATGTTTCTTTTCAATTTTTTTTTTCATAGATTTTTAACAGACCAGCCTTTTTATCTTTGACCATCTATTTTTCACACCTTTGGAGAAGACGTAAGGTAATTTTTATATACATTTTTATGGTAGAAATTGGGGGTGATTGGGTTAGGCAAAGGTGATGTGTATCTTGCATCACTGGGGTGTCAAGCTGATATTGGCTTACAGTTGGACAAGGCCTGCTGTCCTTGCAGCAGGTAAGGGTATTGGGGGAATGTTGTTATTTCTTCAGTTTCTACACATCCAGTTATTTGTCACTTCTTTGTCCCTGACTTTCATCTGCTTGACTATCTCTTTTCTCCTTTCTCTGGGATACACACAAAATGACCCACAAGGGTTGACATGTCGTATAACCCAAAACAATCGGTCAAACATGGTAGGAAATAGAGATTAAATACAGAACCAGTCTGAGAAATTTGGACAAAAAACTGCATCTAATATGGGCGTTCCAAGTGAAAAGTAGTCTTCGAGCATAAGCGCTGAGCAATTTGTTTGTATGAGTTAAGTTTTATGTCCCCATCAACTCTATTTAGGTCACTTTGGAGTTGCTTCTGCTTTGTGGGACTTATACCCAACATTGAGATGAAATGACATCTCAAGCCCTTCTGCCCAAAGATACTGCTAGGGTTTATAACGGGACTGTCCAACTTTCACCACTTTGCCTGAGCAGACTGAGACTTTTGAAGCAGTTTACAAGTTCTGTGTTTGATTGGTTTTAGCTCTGCATGGAAGCACCATGCAGCCCAGTCAATTCCTCCAAGCTCCAAGCAAATTCCCATATCAGCCTGTGCCATACTTAGAATATATTCTTAGAATTTTATATGGGTGTGAGGGGTGGATGGAAAAAGCCGGCATTTCGAGGCTTGCAGAGTGATGCTGGACAGTGATCCCGAGGGACGGATTTTTCTATCCACCCCTCACAGCCATATTGGATTCTTTTTCTTGCATACCTTCCATTTCTTAGCGCGCATTTCTAATGCTGCAGTCACTTCGAGTACCGACGTCCGCCATATTGCGTTGACGCTGTAGGAATGTTTAGTGACGTCACATTTGTTTGTTTGTTTGTTTGATTTGAGGTTTAACGTCCCCGTCAACACTGTAAAGGTCATTTTGGAGACGTTGCTTCCAATTTTGTGGGACTTTTACCCGACATTGAGATGAAATGACATCTCAAGCCCTGTCGCCCAATGAAACCAATAGGGTTTATTAGTATGGACGGTCCGCCTCGCACTGCGGTTCCTAGACAGGCTTAGATCCTCTAAGCAGTTCACCAGTACTAATGTGCGGGCCGGATTCAGCTCTGCATGGAAGCATCATGCAGCCCATATATTTCTTCAAGCCCCTATGGGCGGGGGCCGAGTGACGTCACATAACATGCAATGACGTCAACCTTAACGACGGCGCATACGAGGTCGTAATCAACAAGTGCATTTATCAAATACGCGATTATTTTCGATTTTGGGTGGGAACTCCAGGGTCAGAACATAAATTTCTACCCCAGGGTAAAATCACCGATTTGCTTGTCTGGTGTGCAAGAATAAAACTTCCCAACTTCCCTGACTGTGTGGAGAAGCATTGGGATGCGAGCCATCCATATATTATAGTGCACTGCAAACATAAAACCAGGCGCATGTTTGAAGGCTTCCTTTAGCTTGGTATGGTCCATATTTGAAATAAAAGACAACATATACATGTGCAAAGATTTTTTTGGCTTTCTTTGCAAAATGGATAAGTTTTATACCTGTTTTAGAAAGGGGGCTTGTTAGCTCCCCTGAGCGGAAGGCTCATAGGTGATCTTATAGTATGGCAAGGGTCTGTTGTCTGTCAGTCTCTCAACATTTTCAAACATCTCCTTCGAAACCACTGGGCCGATTGAAGTCAAATTTCATGTGGAGCATCCATGGGATGGGGTAACAAAATTTGTTTGCAGGGCCAAGTCACATGACCAAGATGGTCACCATGCCAATATAAGGTAAAAACCTTTATAAAAAAAATTTCGGAACAAGTGGGCCGATTATCATGAAACTTGGTAGCCTTTGAGGCGGGGGGGCATCATAGTTTGTTCAAAATTAATGATCACCCTCGGATGACCTTGAGCTACTTTTACGCCAAGGTCAAATTTGGTCACATAGACTTTTGTATGGGAAAAGGTCAAAACAGTATTTTTATGCCCCCGGAATCAAAGATTCGGGGACATATAGTTTTGGTCTGTCCATCTGCTGTTTGTACCCAAAAACTTTAACATTGGGCATAACTTTTGAATGGTAAGTGATAGGGCTTTCATATATCACATGTGCATTCCTCGTCACAAGACCTTTCCAGTGGTACCATAATTTTGACCTCTTGACCTTGACAGTTGCCCTCCTTTTTAAAAACTTTAACATTGGCCATAATATTTCACATGCGTTGTCCAGGGGCATCAGTGTTTCACAAACACATCTTGTTTGAAAACTATTGCAGCATGTGATCTGAAAATTGGTAGATGCAGTAAATTAAATGAGTGGATGAAACTGCATGAGTATTACCTTGACCTTGTCCCAAGCTCATTCAGATTTGGAATTTAAAACTTGTTTTCCACAGAAATCACTAGGCCATTTATAACCAAATTGCATAGGAAAGCTGTGACCAACATGGCCGCCATGCCCATATATGGTAAAATACCCTTCAAGAATCTTCTCCGGAAACACTTGGCTGATTGTCATGAAACTTGGTATTTAGCATTGGGGACTCGGGGGCCCTTCATAGTTTGTTCAAATGATGACCCTTGGATAACGTTGACCTATTTTATGCCAAGGTCAAATTTGGTTACATAGACTTTTACATGGGAAAATGTCAAAACAGAATATTTTTCGGAAACTGTTGCAGCCTGGAATCTGAAAATTGATAGATGCAGTTAGCTATAGGAGTAAATTAAACTACATGAGTATTCAAGGTCATTCTCCTGAAAGCCTTTAGGGAAGAAAAAGGAAATTAGAATACATTATAATATGAATGAGTTTGGTCTTCTGACCAGTATATATAAGGTAAAAAAAAATTTCTCCAGAACCAGTTGGTTGATTTTCCTGGAACTTGGTATGCAGCATTGTGGACTCGGCCCAATCATAGTTTGTTCGGGCATATAAGGCTTTTGTATAGGAAAAAGTCAAAACTGCTTTCTGCCATGGTAAAAACCCTTAGAAAACTTCAAAAACCAAATAGCTTTACATACATTCAGCACTCTGGTAAGCGGTACAGGACCATTGGTCCTCTGGTTCTTATATGTTAGGAGTTTTCCTTCCACCTTCGATCACTTTGTGTCCAGATTTCTTTGGTACTTGAATGGAGATAGAGGTTTCAGTAATTAGTTTTACCCGGAGGTTATTGCTCTAGACTATAGGGGCCCTGTCAAGCGATTTTGGTACTTATCACCTATGCGAGCAGCGAATGTTCAGGCAAGCCTGCGCATCCGCGCAGTCTCGCCAGAACCTTTGCTGCTCGCTCATACAAGCTGTGAATCAAGAGGAACCTTCAGACAGAAAGCCATATCCCTGTCCCCTCTGAATGGCTGGGCATGCGCAGTTAAAATTTGTCATGACGGAATGCTCAAAGACACAAATTCGCTTGGCAGGGCTCATAGAATATTGTTGGAGCCTGTCTCAGGAAGATCTGTCTTTAGGGATTTTGACCATGTTAGACACAAACCATTCTGTTCAGCTTTGTCTTTAGATAAACAAACTTTGTCAGTAATAGAGAATACCAGGTTTGTGTCTTTTGATATCAAGTTTATCAGGCAAGGCTTCGAGAACACTTGTAGAATCGCGAGGCTTGCCGAGCGATTCTACATGCGTTTTCGAAACCGAGCCTGATAAACTTGATATCAAATGACACGAATCTGGTATTCTATTTATCAGTTTATCCTCTTATACATTCTGTAAACAACAATTTACGATCAGTTATTGATGGTCCTCAGTGCGTCCCAGCATTCTAGCGATCGATATATTTAGTATCAGCTGACCATATTTACGTATGATATTTTTTCAAGTATTTTTTCCATTTTCCCCAGTAACAATAACATTTTTGTCATTTTTACAATAGTCCGGTTCATTCATAAAAGTGCAATGTCACGTTGACGTGATGAAGCTCACTTGTCCTGAGATAGCATATCTTTATCAGGTCAATGCGTTACAATGCAATATATATAGGGGATAACTGATAAACTCATATTAATTGCATTGTAGCACATTGACCTGATAAATTATATGCTATCTCAGGACAAGTGAGCTTTATCAGGTCAACATGACATTGGACTTTTATGAATGAATCAGAATACATGTACTGGAAAAAATGGCAAAAATGTTATTTTTACTGAAAAAAATTACTTTTATAAAATATCATAGGAAATTTTACGGTCGCTGATACTAAATATGTCACCCGATTATTGTGCACCGGAATGTTGGAACACACTGAAGACAATCAGTAACTGATCGTAAATTGCCAATTGAACAGTGTAGAAGGGGATAAACTGATAAATAGAATACCTGATACTCATAAAGAGAATACCAGATTTGTGTCATTTGATATTAAGTTTATCAGACTTGGCTTGTAGCAAAACTTAATATCAAAAGACAAGAACCTGGTATTTTGTATAGCCAAGGTGCTGATCAGACTGCATGGATGTGTAGGCTGAACTGCTCTTTTCTAGCTAACAAACGTCTTGGAGGGAATGGGAACACCTTCAGGGGAGGCAACTATTGCTAAAGTGTTTTTGTCTCCCATGTCAAAAGGGGTCAACTCTTAAAGGAAAGAATTTGCTCCTGAGGAGCAATTTTTTTCCTTTAAGATAGACCCTGTTTTCAGTGGGATAGGGCTTATAGAAAAGTGAACAGGAAGTTACGAAAGTTTTCTCCCTTTGAAAAATGGCGGACAAATCTGCCAGGTGTTCTCATTCCCCTTAAAGCAGGTTTTCTCATGACAAGGCTCCTAACTGAATTTTAACGGTCTTCTGATAATTTATGGACATACCTTATAATGTGTTTATTAATTATGTGTTTTAGCTATTATTATATTTTATGTACATATTTAAATATATATATACTGTTTTTGCTCTGTCTTATTGTTTATATACAGTGCAGTCCTTTATATTGCTGCTATTTAAGGTCATGCAGAATACTATGCACCCCCATCCTTCGGGGCTAGCAGAAATAGATTGGGCTGCATGGTGTTTCTGTGCAGAGCTGAATCTGACCAAATTTTGGAGTACTGATTAGTTGCTTAGAAAGTCTAAGCCTGCCGAGGAAAAGTAGTGTGAGTTGGATCTTCCCTTAACTCCTAGCAGTTTGGGTGGTAGGGCTTGAAATGTCATTTCATCTCAATGTTGGATAAAAGTCCCACAAACTGGGAAGCAATGTTACAATGAGAAAGTTTTATTATTGGAATATACAGTAAAATGGAACATCACTGGAAGACATAACATGGTGGTGTCAATATAGTAAGCAGCAGGATAGACTTCACTGTAAACATATATGTATTTGTGATTTTATTGTACTATTTCATTAACATTATTTTGTTGTACATACAATTTATGAAGAAATGTTAAGATTATTTTTATTCTTGCATAGAAAAACAAACATGCTTAGCTTCAGTTTATCCCAGTTTAAGATAAAAAGCAATTTTATTGTACTTTTTCATTAACATTATTTTGTTGTACATACAATTTATGAAGAAATGTTAAGATTATTTTTATTCTTGCATAGAAAAACAAACATGCTTAGCTCCAGTTTATCCCAGTTTTAGATAAAAAGCAATTTTATTGTACTATTTAATTAACATTATTTTGTTGTACATACAATTTATGAAGAAATGTTAAGATTATTTTTATTCTTGCATAGAAAAACAAACATGCTTTGCTCCAGTTTATCCCAGTTATAGATAAAAAGCAATTTTATTGTACTATTTCATTAACATTATTTTGTTGTACATACAATTTATGAAGACATGTTAAGATTATTTTTATTCTTGCATAGAAAAACAAACGTGCTTAGCTCCAGTTGATCCCAATTTTAGATAAAAAGCAATATTTGAATATAAAAAATATAAAAATTTGTCATTTGCTCCAGAATATTCTTGGTGCTATAAGGGTTAAAATATTGATGTGCTTGCAGAAGAATATGCACTACTCTTGCTAACCTCATGGAAGGTCTAAGCCTGTCAAGGTGTCAAGGATACCTAGCCCCCGCCCATCGGAGCTTGAAGAAATAGATGGGCTGCATGATGCTTCCACGCAGAGCTGAAACCTGCCACACACGAGTACTGGTAAACTGCTTAGAGGATCTAAACCTGCCCTGGCAAAGCAATGTGAGTTGGACCATCCATGCTTATAAACTCTATTGGTTTCATTGGGTGACAGGGCTTGAGATGTCGTTTCATCTCAATGTCGAGTAAAAGTCCCACAAAAATTGGAAGCAATGTCTCCAAAATGACCTATACAGTGTTGATGGGGACGTTAAACCCCAAATCAAACCTGTCAAGGATACTTGAGGATATTTAAAAGATTTTTACAACAGTGCATCTCCTTCATATTGGCACAGACTTATATATCTGTAAATTTCATGGAAACTTTTTTGATGCATTTAAAGATTACTGGTGTATCGAAGGAACTCAACCTACAGGCTTGTTTTCAAACATTTATTAGGACAAAGTGAATGTGTGATGCCAGAGTTATGTATTCAGGATCAGAAGTTTCTGTATAATGTTATTATAAATCTGTATTTTTAGCTCACCTGACCAAAGGTCATGGTGAGCTTTTGTGACTTTGAGATGTCCGGCCGCGTCGTTTGTTGTGCGGTGTGCGTCATGCATGTGTAAACTTTTCTTGTTAACACTCTAGAGGCCACAGTTTTGATCCAATCATCATCAAACTTGGTCAGAATGATCATCCTGACAATATCTTGGTCAACTTAGAATATGGGTCATGTCGGGTCAAAAAGTAGGTCACCAGGTCAAATCAAAGGAAAACCTTGTTAACACTCTAGAGGTCACAGTTTTGGTCCAATCATCCTCAAACTTGCCCAGGATGATCATCCTGACAGTATCTCGGTCAAGAGTGAATATGGGTCATTTGGGGTCAAAAAGTAGGTCAGTAGGTCAAACCATAGAAAAACATTAACACTCAAGAGGCCACAGTTTTGGTCCAATCATCTTCAAACTTGCTCAGAATGATCATCCTGACAATATCTCTGTCAAATTCGAATATGGGTCATGTCGGGTCAAAAAGTAGGTCAGTAGGGCAAATCATAGAAAAACCTTGTTAACACTAGTGGCGTTCGAATATGGGTCATGTCGGGTCAAAAAGTAGGTCAGTAGGGCAAATAATAGAAAAACCTTGTTAACACTAGTGGCCACAGATTTGGTCCAATCATCCTCAAACCATCCTGACAATATCTCGGTAAAGTTCTAATATGTGTCATGTCGGGTCAAAAAGTAGGTCAGTAGGTCAAATCAAGAAAAACCTGGTGAACACTCTAGAGGCCACAATTTTGGTCGAATCATCATCCAGCTTACTCAGAATGATCATCTCTACAATATCTAGGTCAAGTTCGAATATGGGTCATGTGGGATCAGAAAGTAGGTCAAATCATAGAAAAACCTTGTTTACACTCTAGAGACTGCAATTTTAGTCTAATT
The DNA here is from genome assembly GCA_963580285.1 of Lucinisca nassula. NCBI lineage: Eukaryota > Metazoa > Mollusca > Bivalvia > Lucinida > Lucinidae > Lucinisca > Lucinisca nassula. The sequence continues at coordinate 124,845,645 of OY757010.1, read as the reverse complement.
GTCATCAAACTTGCCCAGAATGATCATCTTGACAATATCTAGGTCATGTTCGAATATGGGTCATGTTGGGTCAAAAAGTAGGTCAGTAGGTTAAATCGTAGAAAAACCTTGTGAACACACTAGAAGCCACAGGTTTGGTCTGTTCATCATCAAACTTGCCCAGAATGATCATCTTGACAATATCTTGGTCAAGTTCAAATATGGGTCATGTCGGTCAAAAGTAGGTCAGTAGGTCAAATCATAGAAAAACCTTGTAAACACAATGGAGGCCACAGTTTTGGTCCAATCATCATAAAACTTGCTCAGAATGATCATTTTGACAATATCTCAGTCAAGTTTGAATATGGGTCATGTTGGGTCAAAAAGTAGGCATAGAAAACCCTTGTGAACACTCGAAAGGCTACAGTTTTGGTCTGATTGTGATCAAACTTGCTCAGAATGATCATTTGACAATATCTCAGTTAATTTTGAATATGGGTCATGCCTGGTCAGTAAGTAGGTCAGCAGGTCAGATCATAGAAAAACCTTGTGAACGCTCTACGAGGCCAGTTTTAGTCCAATTATCATAAAACTTGCTCAGAATGATCATCTTGACAATATCTAGGCCAAGTTTTAATATGGGTCATGTGTCGGGTCAAAAAGTAGGTCAGAAGGTCAAATCATAGAAAAACATTGTGAACACTCTTAAGAGGCCACAGTTTTAGTCCAGTCATCATAAAACTTGCTCAGAATGATCATCTGGACAATATCTCAGTTAAGTTTGAATATGGGTCATGTCAAATCAAAAAGTAGATCAGTAGGTTATTTTGTCATAACTGTTGAACCATTTGAGATAGAGCCTTCACAATTGGCATGTAGGTTCCTTGTGACAAGGGCTTCCCACTCATATAAAAAATGACCTGTGACCTTTATCATCTTTTGAACCATATGAGATGAAGCCTTCATATTTGGCATGTATGTTCCTTCTGACAAGGTTTTCCCAACCATTCAAAAATTTTGACCCATCACCTTGACCTTTGACCTACTTTGTCATAATTTTTTAAGCATTTGAGATACAGCTTTCATATTTGGCACGTAGGTTCCTTGCGACAAGGTTTTCCTATTCTTACATAAAATGATCTGTGACCTTTACCTTGACATTTGACCTACTTTATTATAACTTTTGAACCATTTGAGATAGTGCCTTCACATTTGGTATGTATGTTTCTTGTGGCCCCCGCCCATAGGGGCTTGAAGAAATATATGGGCTGCATGATGCTTCCACGCAGAGCTAAATCTGGCCTGCACACTAGTACTGGTAAACCGCTTAGAGGATCTAAGCCTGTCCAGGAACCGCGGTGCGAGGCGGACCGTCCATGCTAATAAACCCTATTGGTTTCATTGGGCGACAGGGCTTGAGATGTCATTTCATCTCAATGTTGGGTAAAAGTCCCACAAAATTGGAAGCAACGTCTCCAAAATGACCTTTACAGTGTTGACGGGGACGTTAAACCTCAAATCAAACAAACAAATGTATGTTTCTTGTGAAAAGGTCGTCCCTCCCATACAAAAATTTTGTGTTATGACCTTGACCTTTGACCTACTATGTCATAAGTTTTGAAGCATTTGAGATAGAGCCTTCATATTTTGGCATGTAGTTTCCTTGTGTCATACAAAAAATACAAAAATGAATTGTGACCTGACATGTGACCTACTTATAACACATAACTTTTGAACCATTTGAGGTAGAGCCTTCATATTTGGCACGTATGTTCCTTGTGGCAACGACTTTCACCCATACAAAAATTTTGATCTGTGACCTTGACCTTTGACCTTCTTTCTCATAACTTTTGAACCATTTAAGATAGAGCCTTCATATTTGGCATGTAGGGTCCGTGTGACAAGGGCTTCCCAACCATGCAAAATTTTTGACCTGTGACCTTGACCTTTGATTGTTTTTGTTGTAACTTTTTAACCATTTAAGGTAGAGCCTTCATATTTGGCATGATTGTTCCTTGTGACAAGGTCTTCCCCATCATGCAAGAAAAAATGACCTTTGACCTACTAAATCGTAACTTTGGAACCATTTGTGATAGAGCCTTCATATTTGGCATGTATATTCCTTGTGACAATCGGTCCCCGCCCCATCGGGGCTTGAAGAAATACATGGGCTGCATGATGCTTCCATGCAGTGCTGAAACCGACCCGCTCACGAGTACTGGTAAACAGCTTAGAGGAGCTAAGCCTGCCCAGGCAAAGCGGTGTGAGTCAACCTGTCCATGCTTATAAACCCTATTTGTTTCATTGGGCGACAGGGCTTGAGATGTCATTTCATCTCAGTGTCGGGTAAAAGTCCCACAAAATTGGAAGCAACATCTCCAAAATGACCTTTACAGTGTTGATGGGGACGTTAAAACCTCAAATCAAACAAACAGACAAATTCCTTGTGACAATGGCTTTACTTCAATACAAAAAGTTTGACCTGTCACCTTGACCTTTGACCTACTTTATCATAACTTTTGAACCATTTGAGATAGAGCATTCATATTTGGCATGTATTTTCCTTCTGACAAGGCACCTTAGTGTTATACCTACTATTTCATTGCTACAGTGTGGATCAGGTGAGCGATCCAGGGCCATGATGGCCCTCTTGTTTCCTGTTATTTTTTTGTCTTCTAATTTTTATTATGTATTTCATTTATATACTGTATAAACTAGTTTTGCTGGTTTTGATTATTTCATTAATACTGTATAAACCATTATAAAATTATTTATGCTGTATATAAAAAATATTTTACTTGCATGTATGTCACATTCAGGGGATAACTGTATTCCAAATTGTCATCTGGGGAGGTAAATCGGCGGTTTTACGGTCGGAAATTTCATTTTACGGCGATGCGTCAGTGGAGCCATAAAATGGAATTTGCGACTGTAAAAAACGACTATTTACCTCCCCAAATGACAATTTTCAATACAGTTATCCCCATTCTAATGCACTTAATTAGTTTTTTGTTAAAAATTGTACTATTTCGCTCACAGTGGAAAGCGTTGTGAGCTGCGTAAAACCAAATGCCAACCAATGAAAATCGACATTACATGAAAACGTTGGGGGTTTCTGACCGTATATAGCAGAATATATTGTTGCAAATTTTTGGCGTTATCCAATCAGATGTCGTGTTACATTCGCAAGTGCATTAGAATTAACGATTTAACTCTTACACTGGTGAACATTACAACCCATACCTTTTGCAAACAATGTAGATCCAGATCAGGATCTTCACTGTCATGCACTTTGTGAATTAACCTTTTTTGTACCAAATGTAATCTTCCTATAAATGGCAGGAGTTCATTGCGAAATTAAGGGTGTCAGGTTGTGTTTTCTTCAAAATTTATTTGGAAACTGGCTGAACATGTTGAAAAAAGTGTAGGCCTTGATCAGACGCAGCATTCTGTGGCATCTGATCTGGGCTTGCACTGTTTGCAGGCCTCCTAGCAAAACCTGTAAAACCTATAATAACCTATAATTTTGTGCCAAACCTATAAAACCTTTATTTTGTTCATAAAACCTATAAAAAGCCTGTATTTACAAAAAAAAATACCTATATTTTTCACTTTTTGAACCTTCTTGCGACTCAACCCTAACTTTTCTTCAAAATGCACTACTAGTTTTTACTTTTTAGTCCCATAAAAAGTGATGAAAACTGTCAAGAAATTGTTTTTTTTTTCCTCGCTCGCTTCGCTCGCTTCGCTCCCTGGGACTTTGTAAAATTCAGAACAACTTTATCTGAGTAATTGTGGCACAAAAATTCATCAAATATTTTTTCTTCAGTTTTAAATCTTTATGTAAGTTTGGAAGACTCTTTTTTTAACCTGTATTTTTATTGAAAAACCTGTAAATAACCTATATTTTGAGTAAGAAGAACCTATATGAATACCTATAGTTTCAAAGTGGGCCACTAGGAGGCCTGTGTTTGCCAAATACCTGTTTAAGGGTTTCCGGTACAAAATGGGTTAAGCAAATACATTATATCAAGTAATTGTGTGATAGTCAAAACTAGGTGTGGCTAAATTAATTTATTCAGCAGGATAAGGGTTATTATTTTCCATACACTTATATAGGGAAAACCTTTTAAAATAGTCTTGTCTAAACCAGAAGGCCAAGGCCTTTTATATTTGGCACACAACGTTGTCTCATGAACTTCTACCAAAATTGTTCAAATTTTAGCACTGGGGCCAAACTGGCCCCTCCCCAGGGCCTATATGTTTCACATGGACTTACACAAAAGTCTTCTTGACTAAAACCAGAAGGCACATGTCTTTGATATGTGTATTTGGTATGTAGCTTTGTCTAGTGAACCTCTACCAAAGTTATTGAAATTATAACCTTTGGGTAAAAATTACCCTGCCCTGAGGCCCACTTGTGTTACTTAGACCCATATAGGGAAAAACATTAAAAAAGTTCTTGTCTGAAACTAGAAGGCCCAGGGCTCCAGGCCTTTGTTTTTGTGTACATAGCAGTATCTAGTGGACTTAACCCTTCTCTTGCTGAATATTCAGTTTAGCCACACCCATTTCTGACTTTGAACCAAGCAGATTACTTGATGTAATTTATTCCTACAAATTCATAAACTGAATGTCAAACAGTGTAGATCCTGATCAGATGGCTTCTTCGGAAGCCATCTGATCTGGATCTACACTGTTTGCAAAGATAGGGGTTGTCGTGAACAGCAAGATAAGTGTTAATTCTACCATGTTTGTTCAAATTATAGCCCAGAGACCCAAAATGGCCCTGCCAACTTGCTTTACACGGGAGACCCTGGCATTTGATATTTGGCTTGTAGCATCACCAAGTGGACTTCTACCAAGATTATTCAAATAATTCTCTTGGGCTCAAAAATGGTCCCGCCCAAGGGGTCACTCATTTTACATAGACCAATAATAAAGGGAAACTTTTAAAAATCTTATCTGTAACCAGAAAGCCCAGGCCTTTGATATTTGGTACATATCTACATCTAGTGGACCTACTTTAAAATTTGTACAAAGTCTTAAAGCAATCTACTTTGTAAAACTCCAATGTTAAGAACCGGTATGTACCGGTAAATCTCATAGCTCAGGTAAGCGATATAGACCATCAGGGTCCGTTTGTTGTATTATTACATTTTTTTGTGCATTTTTTCTTCCAAGAAGTTACCAAGGCTTCAACATGGACTACCAAAACGAGAACAGGACCAACCTCATCATCAATTACCTACCACAGATCTGGACGGATGACGACCTATTCGAGATGTTCTCACAGTCAGGCCATGTTAAATCAGCGAAAGTTGTTATTGACAAAGCCACAGGCTACAGTTATGGCTTTGGATTTGTGAATTATGCTTCGCCAGAAGAAGCCCAGCATGCTATTGATACACTTAATGGGACCAAGGTCGCTAGTAAGACCATCAAGGTGGCTCTGGCGAGACCACCTGGTGAAAACACTAAAGGTTCCAACTTGTATGTTAGGAATGTACCAATGCATTATACAGAGATTGAGCTACAGAATCTGTTTGAATCATTTGGAACCCTTGTTCAGACCAGGGTCCTGTATGATCAAACAACTGGACAGTCAAAGGGGGTTGGGTTTGTTTTGTTTGAGAGAAAGGTAGATGCTGATAATGCTCTGGCACAGATGAATGGCATTACCCCTGCAGGTGGGTCTCAGCCTCTTGCTGTCAAGTTTGCTGATGATAATGCTAAAAAGGTTAGGGCCCCACCACAGTATGGGTATGGTGGTGGGTATGGAAGGGGAGGAGGTATGGGTGGAGGTGGTGGCATGGGTGGTGGTATGGGTGGTGGTGGGATGGGGGCAGGCTATGGGAGAGGAGGCAGTATGGGAGTAGGACCAATGAGGGGCCCAGGGGCTAGGATGAGATACAACCCCATGGGGGCAGGTAATGCTGCTGGTGGCTATGGTGGGGGCTATGGCGGTGGGTATGGAGGTATGGCCAAAGGAAGGGGAAATCCCATCAGAGGCCCAAACCAAAATCAATTTCGACAGCAGCAACAACAGGAGGTTTCTGCGGGGGCTGAGGGTGACGTGGGAGGTTATATTCTGTTTATATACAATATCGGCCCTGCGGCGACCGAGACTGAGTTGTATGACCTCTGCTGTCACTATGGTACCATTTTAAGGGTCAACGTGATCTGGGATTCCCAGAAGAATATGTGTAAAGGCTATGGGTTTGTTACTATGTCAACAAGAGAAGAAGCTGACTATGCTATCAGCTGTCTGAACGGGATGTACTACAATGGCAACACATTACAGGTGTCTTACAAGAAGAACTAAGTGAAATTAACCCCTCACCATGTTAAATATTTCAATATGCTACACTCCTCCCCAGTTTTCAGCCATTTTTGTTGTGTCATGTGGGTGTTTTACCATGGATTCAAAGCTAAATGGAAAACCATATAGATCCAGATCAGCTGGCTTCAGAGAAGCCAGCTGATCTTGATCTATACTGTTTTCGAAAAAAGATGTATCCCGGTTCAGCATGGTGGGGATTGAGCAAGATTTATTTTGCCCTTGAAGCATCACTCAGTCAACATTATAAAGGTCTTCTTTGTTATTTTTCAGAGAAAATAAGGCTTGAAATTTCATGTGAATCATCTGCTACATACTTGTACATATTACATGAAATGTCAAGCCTGATTTTCTTCCTAAAATTAGAAAACATATTTGAAAGTGTCATCTGCAAGTTGTGATGGGTGCTTTTAGGGTTAATTTGAAAGTTGGACTGGGAAAAAAACAACACAACTTACAAACTGACAGCAGTTTTCTTAGTTTGAAAAACTGTTAAAGAAAGTGTTCCATATAATTTTTGAAGATGAACGGTATTCTGCAAATGTGAAGTCTTTTGGAAAAGGTCTTACTTGGATTGACTTCCTTGAAAAGCATACATAAAGGACAAACCCTTTTTAGCCTAGTATTTAAGAGTGTTGTCTCATAATCATTAGGTAGCTTGCCAGGGTGGTTCTGATGAATACTTTCAAAAAATAAATTTTCAAGAGAAAAAAATAAGAAAAAATATCTCTTAATCCTTATCTTGCTGAATATTCATTTAAGACACACCCATTTCTGTCTATCAACCAATCAAATTACTTGATGTAATTTATTGCTACAAATTCATAAACTGAATGCCAAACAGTGTAGATCCTGATCAGAGGGCTTCTGAAGAAGCCATCTGATTTGGATCTATACTGTTTGCAAAGATAGGGGTTGTCGTGAACAGCAAGATAATGGTTAATTGTCCCAAAATGTTTGGTTTCTAGAGCTATCGGAAGCATTTCTTAGGAACAAAGGAAAGATTTCAAATCAGTCATGGTAAGATAAGGTGTTCAAGCCATTAAAGGTCTACTGCACTAAGAATGATGATAGATGATAGATGTAGCATGCTGATACCGGTGTATCAGGTTTTGAGGTTATAAAAAAATTTTCATAACCCAACTCAGATGAGCATAAAAATTATAATGCTCATAATATTATGGCACAAATGAAAGCGGCTATTTTCTTGCTACGATCAGCAGATTTGTCCTGCTCATAAATTTTAAATGCCAACAATTGTTGGCATTTTAAAATTTATGAACATGACATTTCATGCTCAAGTGAGTTGAGAATGAGAAATTTTTTATAACCTTTGGCCCAGGGCTGGAAAACTCCACTTGTCCCTCGCCATTTTGAGTGCCAAATGCTGGAGTAAAGATTTTGTCAAGTGCCTATGAAAGCAACCAAAGCTAATGCCCTTTGCCATGCAGGACAAGTAAAATTTTGAAGAATTTACAAGCAGTTTTAATCGGAACTGCCCAAGAACCTGAATATGACCTTTAGGTCAATGTCATGACCTCTAAGAAATTAACATTGCATAGACAACTATGAGCAGGCAAGCTACCCTATCTGGCAACATCTAAGTACCCAGTGATTTGTTAAAAACTGTTAGCGGACTGCTTTTTAACCTTTTCAGTACCAAAAACCCCTTAAGGGGTACTTTGACAAATAGTGTAGGCCCAGATCAGACGCTGCAGAATGCAGCGTCTGATCAGGGCCTGCACTGTTTGCAAAAAAGTTAAGCCATTTCTCGAATAAATTTTGAAGAAAACAACCTGACAACCCTAAATTTTGAAATGGACTCCTGCCATATATAAGGTGGAAGATTCCATCTGATACAAAAAGGGTTAAATACAGTCTTATATCATGGATCCACACTGTTTGTGTGATAAGTTCTAAATTTAAATGTAATTATGGAGAATTCTGGTTAATTGGATCATTCATTTGATGGGATTCTGCTCCAGGTCATAATGGAAATTGACATGTTTTGTCAGCAGTAACTATGTTCATTTCATTTGTGTTGTATTTCATGTCATTCAACTGTGCTTTACAAAGTTTACATAGCATCATATTCATTGTCCATCAAATTTGTTAGCTGCATCTCTTGAAAAAATATGTTTGTTTTGGAGTTTTATAGACCAGTCCACTCATTTACATGTGAATTATGTACAACCAGTCAGTTGTAAGTGCATGTACACCTAACCCTCTTGATAACACTGTTCATTTTAACAGTTTTGGCTATTATTCTCCATTTTTGCATTATTTGCTGGCTCCCAGCTTACACATTATCAATATTGGAAAAACACGTAACCAGACCCCTTGACCTTTCAAGGTCAGGGGCGTCTGGTTACCTGTTTTTCCAGCACTGATAATCTTCAGACTAGGAACCAGCAGATAATGAAAATAAGATGAATACAGAGGCAGTTCAATCAATTTTCGTCGTACTATGGTTGCTGTTACTTTTATTTCAACTTACGCCCTTGTAAGACAAACAACCAGTCAAGGACGATGAAACAAATTACTGGTTCTAGTGTTCTGCTGTGCTTCATGTAAAACAACCATAGTCTGACCATCCTATCCTCTTGGGTCAAATGGTAGACAAATGGTAGACACTAATAGACGCTAAACTGGTGTTATTTCCTCTTACTGAAGACAGTTCGATGTTGGGTGAGGCGAAGGGGTCATGCATCTTTCCTCAGTGGAGCATCCAGCTGATACTGACTTAAGTTGGGCAAGGCCTGTTGTACATGCAGCAGGTAAGGGTAGAGGGGGAATGTTGTTTTATTTTCAGTTTCTACACTTTCATTCATTTTTCACTTTCTCCCTCCTTCACTTTCATCTCCTCTGCTGTCTCTTTTCTCCCTTTCTCTGAGAGACGACAGAAGATGGCCCACTAGGGTTGACATTTAACCCTAACACAATCAAAAACTAACTTCAGTTGAACTTTAGTGACTCTAGTTCTGAGATCTAACTCACTCACTCACTGTTTGAAGTTGGATCCCAAAATGTAAAGATTATATTGAAAAATGACCATAAATGGTCATTTTTCTATGCAATCTATACATTTTTAGCTCGTCTGTTTTTTGAAAAAAAACTTTCGAGCTATTGTCATCACTCCGGCGTCTTCGTTGTCGTCTGGCGTCGTCCTTAACCGAAAACCTTAACCTTGACCATATTTCCAAAAGTATTTGGTCTACCTTCATGAAACTTCATACACATACTCACCATCACAAGAGCTACATTCCCTACAAGTTTTATAACTCCATCTTGCAATTTGATTGCTCTTGTTTGACTTAGAACTTTGGTTTTCTAAAAGAAACTGCAGACGAGCGTTGGCACCCGCATGCGGTGCTCTTGTTGTTCGATATAACACGGTTGAGTAGCAGTTTTGGCTTTGGAAAGCAAAAGATGTTGTAGTGTACATGCAAAATTACTTGACAATGTACATGCATGTGCATTTAGGTCTTAAGCCAAGGAACAGTGCGAGTATGTTTACTGACAGGCTCCGTATAAACTGAACCCTAAATGCATCATACAAAAATACAGAGGAAATAATCCTATTTTTTTGTGTGGAGAAAATAACGCCTGACATTTCATGTGAAAGATGATTCACATGGAATGTCAAGTCGTATTTTGTCTGCAAAAAATGAAAAACAGTAAATAATCTGGCAGATTAAGCTAGGTTACTATATTGTAAGGGCTAGTAGAGCTGACTGGGCTGTGTTTGCTGTAAAACTCTAAAACAACTGAAACAAAGATCTAGGTTTATGTGAAATTGCCAAATTTAAACTAGGGTTTCAGGTCAGACTTAACCCTTTAAGTGGTACAGAAAATTCTGTAGCAGATGACAATATATTTTTTGTTCATATTGTTCAGAGAAAATTAGTCTTGATATTATGCATGAATTGTCTGCACAGCAAGCCTTAGTTTCTCTCGGTGAAAATAAAAGAAAGAAAAAATAAGAAAAGAATACTTTAATCAGAAGTTGTGATTATTGCTTGGTGGGTTTACTCTGCATGCAGACAATATTTTGTTTTTCCAACTAAACAGGAATTGACATTCCTGTGGAGACAATTTGCATGAGATGTCAAGTCCTGTTTTCTGGAAAATTAAGAAAAATATCAGCAGTTTGTCATCGGCTGAATTAGCCCAGAAAGTTCTTGAAGGGTTAAAAAGATGCCTGTTTATCAGACTTGAAACTAGGTTTCGTTTCAATTCAGGAAAGAATTTTATCAGGAGATGTGGCAGGAAAGACATCAATAAATCTCTCATGTTCATTTTACAATTAAAAAATAGTAGAATTTACAGGTGTTTTAATGTTTGTTACAGTCAAGATAAGTGTCATTCGGTGTATTATCAAATTAAAACGAGAGTTCCACCTAGTGTGAATACAAGGCAAATGCCCTCATATATTTAATAATGCAACACCTGGGCCCAGTTGTTCAAAGCATCGTTAGCTTAACGAGCTCGTTAGTGGTCATATTGTTAACTCTTCTAGCAAGTACAATATTGAAAATTTTGGTATTTTTGCTGAAAAAATGTGAGCAGCTTTTGCGTCTGCAAAAGCTGCTCACATTTTTTCAGCAAAAATTTCAGCAAATTTGCCATATTTAATGATCAAAGTTTTAACGATACGTTAACTAACGACGTCGTTAGTTTTGAACAACTGGCCCCTGATGGCTGTATCACGAGCCCTGTCAGAAGAAAACCTGTTTTCAGGGTTTGTGACAAGTTAAGACCAAATGGTCTGTATACATCACAAAAACACATCTATATAATTCTGACCCCCTTAAAACCCCACTTTTATATAGAGTGAAACTGGGTTTTTTTATAGGGTATACATTATGTATCTTATTTCTGCTCAGAAACATAGATTGTGGATACTCGTTAGAACTGCTGGTGACATAAGAGACGCCTCACCGGCGGATCTAACGAGTCCCACAATCTTATAATCTTATGGGCAGAAATAGGAAAAATATCAGATTTTTTCTTCCCTGAAAATTTTCATTTTTTTAGTGGAAAAAATTTCAATATATTTGAATAGACATGTTTTTGTAATGGCTACAAAGATTACCAGGAATAGTGAAATTTTAGATACAGGAACTGGAGATGCACATTGCTGTGCAATCCATGCAGCTAGCACGAAGGTGCTGATCACACGGCACAGATACCCAGGCTGATCTGTACCTTTGGTATTCACAACTTCCAAAAAACAGGTTTTCTCGTGTTGTGGCTCAAATGATAATCAGCTATATTAGCCCTTGTCCTGCTGAATATTTAAATATGTCACACCCGCTACTGATTATCTGCCAATCAGATTACTTGATGCATATTATTGCAACAAATTCATAAACTGGATGGCAAACAATGAAGATCCTGATCAGATGGCTTCTTCAGAAGCCATCTGATCTGGATCTACATTGTTTCAAAGATAAGGCATATCCGGGCTCAGCAGTACAAAGGTTAGTGTTTTCTATTTTTGTCCCGCATGGCACAGTATAGGAGTCTGGTTTTCATTTCGCTTGTCTGTTGTCAATCTGTGAACATATGAGTCAATGCAATTGTTCTAAGTCCATTCTCAAGAACTACAGTCACAGGCAAGACGTAGCCTTTGGTGGAATTCTTGTTCTAGTGTCTTCTCAGATACTCCTTTGAACGGCCTTATGTCCATCTGTAAATGTGGGTATTCTAACGAATACCCACATTTACAGATGGACATAAGACAATAATACAGTGAAATTCCGCTATTAAGATCACCTAAAATTAACTCTTATCTTGCTGTTCACGACAACCCCCATCTTTACAAACAGTGTAGATCCAGATCAGATGGCTTCTGAAGAAGCCATCTGATCAGGATCTACTCTGTTTCACATTCAATTTATGAATTTGTAGGAATAAATTGCATCAAGTGATTTGATTGGTTGATAGACAGAAATAGTTGTGGCTTAAATGAATATTCAGCAAGAGAAGGGTTAAGACTCATTTTCCTTTAGAAAGCATATTTTAAAGGTTAACGTCATTCCTTCTGTGCATATTTTAAAGGTTTACGTCATTCCTTCTGTGTGTTTTCTGTACTCAGTGTCTTCTAGAAAGAGTCCTACTTTGGCACTGTATCTTAAAGACCACTTTTGAACAGTCCCAAAGGTGGTCTTATTATAGGAACTTTACTGTATATGAGGTGTTACAAGTGAACGTGTGTCATCAGACGCACACCAAACCACAAATCCATGTGTTTGGTCAGCATTTTTGCTGTGCTCTGAATGGATGCCCCTCTGACAAACAGCTTCATGCTGAGAGATATGGCTGATTCCTGACTAAGGCAACTTTACTGAGCACACAAGGCAGATCAGATGACATTATTTTGCTTGACCAGACTCGTATATAATGCTGTAAATACCACTTTACCCATTGTAAAATGAGTGTACAAGGCTGTTCATGACAGACTTGCTTTTGTTTGAATTGAAGTTTAACCTCCCAGTCAGTATTATTTAGGTCATTTTGGGGATGTTGCTCCCAATTTTATGAGACTTTTAGCCGACATTGGGATGAAATGACTTCTCAAGCCCTGCCGCTGAGCCAAATCTAGTTTTCCAAAGCCCCAACAGGGACAGACTTGTTAGCTGATAATCTGATTAGGTACTGATGGCGAATACTTGGATATACCAGCATTTACACAAGCAGTTGCAAACAAATCAAGGTCTTTAAACATGTATGCTCAAATAAGGGGAATGGGAACACCTGGCAGATTTTTCTGCCATTTTTCAAAGGGAGACAACTTTTGGGACCTCCTGCTCGCTTTTCTGTAAGCCCCGTCCCATTGAAAAAGGGGTCTACTCTTATTAAAAGGAAAGAATTTACTCCTCATATTGACATGAGAGACAAAAATACTTTTGCAGGAGTTGCCTCCCCTGAAGGTGTTCCCATTCCCCTTTAGTCTCTAATAATCAGTCTGTTTTCTAAACCTAAAATACACACCCTTCCTCGACTGCAAAAAGAAACTGTGTGACATTGACCATCCACATGGGGGACAGCAAAGAATGATCAGACTGCACATGATATTACAGTTACACACCCGTGCAACATTGTGCATTTTTCACATCTCAAAAATGGCTTCTTTTCTGATGAAAATCTGTGATATTTTTCTTGTTTATACTGCAAAAATAGGTTGTGGATGCTCGTTAGAACTGCAGTTCTAACAAGTACCCACAACGTCTTGGAGCAGAAATAAGAAACAATGAATGCCCCCGTAAACCCCAGTTTTCTCTATATGAAGTGGGGTGGGGGGGGGGGGGGGGGGTGGTGTTTATTTCATGGACTTGTTCACTTGAAACCACTGAAATACAAAATCATTCAGAAATATTAAAAACAATACATTCCCTCAAAAACCCTTTTGTCGTGCCTGCTTTAAGCCTGGCTTGATATCGGAGTCCAGTTTCCCATCCGTTTTTTCATCCATCTTTACATTTATCAATCCGTCTACATTTGTGTCAATCTTAGCATCACCCCAAATGTTCAAAACCATTTCTCAAGAAATACAACCACTGGGGTGACATAGCCTTCGGTGTAATTCTTGTTTCCCTGTTTATGGGGAATGGAAACACCTGGTAGATTTTTCCTCAATTTTTCAAAGGGAGACAACTTTTGGAACTTCCTGTTTGCTTTTGTATAAACTCTGTCCCACAGAAAAAGGGGTCAACTCTTAAAGGAAAGAATTTGCTCCTCAGGAGCAAATTCTTTCCTTTAAGAGTTGACCCATATTGACATGGGAGACAAAAATACTTTTGGGGAAGTTTCCTCTCCTGAAGGTGTACCCATTCCCCTTAATAAAGTGGGGTTTTCAAAGATGTTCATTTCATGAACTTGTTAAGATGAGAGTGGCTTATTGGTGATTAGTTATTTTTTCTAGTCATTTATCTGCAGCGTGTTCTTCCACAACTTAGGTGAGTTTTTATCTTCATTTTGACTGAGTGTTTTTTACCTGTATTTTGAAGGAAATCACATTATGAACATAAAATATTTACAAGCCATTTTACCACTGCCTGCTTGAATTTTTTTAATGCTTGGTTATAATTTGTTTCAAACTAATTTGAAACATTCAAGTCTATCTGACAGCCAATCAAAATTACTTGATATAACCTATTCCTATAAATTTTCCATTTGAATGGCAAATACAGTAGAACTTTGATGGCTCGAACCCCGATGGCTCGTGTACCATTACGGAAACATGCCTATACTAATACATTGTAAATGTTACCAGCGCAAAAACGAAATTTTTGTGATGAAAAATTGGTATTTTTCTTATTTCTGCTCAAAATACAGATTGTGGGTACTCGTTAGAACCGCCTCGACTGTTAGAACCGCCTCGTCGAGGCGGTTCTAACGAGTACCCACAATCTATATTTTAAAGCAAAAACAAGAGAAATAAGGTTTACCCCCGTAAACCCCAGTTTTACTATATAAAAGTGGGGTTCAAAGGGGTCAAAAGTATATAGGTGTGTTTTCGTGATGCATTGCTGAGTCGAACCCGTTTTCGAGTCCCTAGGGAATTCCTCTATATAAGAAGTAGAGTGGGGTAATTAAGGAGATTTTCGACTTTTATCTTGCAAATGTATGCTGTGCGTACTCATTAGAATCGCCTCATAGAATCGCCTCAATCAGGCGATTCTAATGAATACATACAGCATACATTTTCATTAAAACATTGAAAATATGTCCAAAATTATCTCGTGACTCCTGACAGTAATCCTGAGTGGCTCGAGCTAATGTCTCGAATAGATATTTGTTGTCACAAAGGTGTTCGGGCCACTGAAGTTCAACTGTAGTATAAATTCAGATAAAATAGCTTCTCCAGAAGCCATCTGATCTGGATTTACACTCTTTGCTAACATAGAGCATATTCTGTTTAGCAGGAAAAGGTTTAATGAGAAACTTAATAAGAAAGTTGATAAAAATAATTGCTGTGCAATACAGAGAACCCTCACTATAACAACAGTATATGTTCTCTAAAATTTGTTGCTATATCGAATTTGCCAACTTAATTAATAACAAAGTTGATAAAAATAATTGCTGTGCAATACAGAGAACCCTCACTATAACAACAGTATATGTTCTCTAAAATTTGTTGCTATATCGAATTTGCCGCCATAAAGCATCCTAATAAGGAACAGATAGCACTTTTCCCTTAAGTTACTGCAGGAAACAAACATTGTAAACATTAATGTTGTGGATATTTGTTAGAATCCCCTTGGCGAGGTGATTCTAACAAATGTTTACAACATTTGTTTCCTGGAGTAACTTAAGGGAAAAGTGCTATCTGTTTTTTATTCGGATGCTTTAGATAATTAAAATATTCTTGAATAGCTTCGAATTCATTAATTACCTCTTTCTGAGCTAAGAATTCATTCCATTGAAACTTGTTATAAGAAGATTTGTCGTTATATCGAATGTTGGTATAAAGGGTGTTGACTGAACTTGAAATTAACATCACTTTTCTTTAATAGTTAAACACACCAAATGCTGTCAGTTTTGACAATATGCTGTTTACTTTACAGGCAAGTAGAGACTAAAGATCAGACAATGTCGTCAACAGGTTTTTCAAAGACCAACCTTATCATCAACTACCTGCCCCAGAACCTCACAGATGATGAGTTTAAATCCATGTTCCTCAGTATTGGACCCCTGGTCTCCTCAAAGGTTGTGAGGGACAAGGCGACAGGAATGAGCTATGGCTTTGGCTTTGTTGAGTTTGCCAATGAGAAAGATGCAGCGAGAGCTGTTTGTTCCCTGGATGGACTTCACATGCAGACTAAGAGAATTAAGGTAGCTCATGCTAATAAGAATGAGGATGGCGAGGACAAAGGAACCAATATTTACATTAAAAACATTCCCAAGGATTACACAGAGAAACAATTGAATGATGTGTTCAGACCTTACGGAACAATAACGCAGTCCAAGATCTTGATGGACTTGAATACAGGAGAGTCGAGAACAGTTGGCTTTGTAGCGTATGAAACCCGCGAGCAAGCAGAATGTGCTATAACAGCCCTGAATGGGAAAAGTCCGCCTGGAAGTCAGTTTCCGCTGTATCTTAAATTTGCAGACGACCCTGAGAAAAAGAAGCAGAAGGCTGCTGCTGTACAGTCTCTGCCACAGGTTCAGAACTGGAGTGCAGGTCCAACGCCAGCTAATCGTTTTCCAAATCCTGGTACTGGTGGGCCAATGAGGAATGCCGTGGGGAACAAATTTCGATTTAATCCAATGAGCAGTACAAATGGCACTGCTGCTACGGGCATGGGGATGAGTAACTTTAACACAAATGCTTCTACTAGTCCAGGCAGTTACCCTAGTGGTGGTCCAGGCAGCTATCCTTCCTCTGGCGGTTATGGCACAGGTGCACCTGGCAGCTATCCAGGCAATACTTTTTCAGGACTGAACAATTTAGCAGCGGGGCTCTCGGGGACTGGAACAGCCCAGACAGGGCAAATGGGTGCTGATCAAACAGCAACGGGACCAGGGCCATATGCACTGTTTGTTTATAACATTGGTAATGATGCGGAAGAAAGAGAATTGTGGGCACTGTTTTCACCGTTTGGAAAAGTTCAGAAAGTTGCTTTGGTGTATGATGATAAGAAGGCGTGTAAAGGCTTTGGTTTCGTTACCATGACGAATTACCATGATGCCAGCAATGCTATTCACTGTTTGGATGGTACATACTACAAGGGCAGAATTCTTAGTGTTTCTTTCAAGAAGTAAGTTGTGTAGTTTAAACAAGAAATGAAAAATATTTCAAAACACTGCTGCTGAAAAAAAAAAAAACCAGCATGCAAAGTATTGAGGGGAATGGATATGCCTTTTATTGGAGGCAACTGTTTGTGAAATATTTCCATCAGCCTTTTCAAAGAGAGGCTACTCTTAAAGGAAAGAATTAATCCTGAGGAGCAAATTCTTTCCTGTAGGGGTGGAACAACTTTTTTTCATGCAAACAGAAAGTTACAATGGTTGTCTCCCTTGTTAAAAGTGGCACAAAAAATGTTGCATGTAAATAGTCTCCTTAATTGGGTACATGGTCACTGTTACCTATGATGACTTGGCAATATTAACCCATTTAGTACCAGAAACCCCAAAACGGTACCCTGGCAAACAGTGCAGGCCCAGATCAGACGCCGCCGAACGCGGCGTCTGATCAGGGCCTTCACTATTTGCAAAAAGTTCAGGCATTTTACCAAGAAATTTTGATGAAAACACAACCTGAAACCCCTAAATTTTGAAATGGACTCGTGCTATATATAAGGAGGAAGATTCCATTTGGTACAAAAAGGGTTAAATTGCAAGAGACAATTATACAAGTACCATAGTTAACCCCCTGTCCTGCTGAACTGATATGTGCAACCTTTGCAAACAGAGGAGCCAGATCAGATTGCTTCTGAGATAATAAAGATTCAGATCAGATGGCTTCTGAAACAGTAAAGATTCAGATCAGATGGCTTCTGAAACAGTAAAGATTAAGATCAGATGGCTTCTGAAACAGTAAAGATTCAGATCAGATGGCTTCTGAAACAGTAAAGATTAAGATCAGATGGCTTTCTGAAACAGTAAAGATTCAGATCAGATGGCTTCTGAAACAGTAAAGATTCAAATCAGATGGCTTTTGAAACAGTAAAGATTCAGATCAGATGGGTTTTGAAACAGTGAAGATTCAGATCAGATGGATTTTGAGTGAGTGTTTGAGTTTTACATCCCACCAACAGCTAAGGTCATATGGAGAGTAGACCTTGGTTTATAGACTCGTCCGAAAGTCTGGAGAAGCCCGGGATTGATCCTGCGACCCCTGGTTTACAAAGCGAGTAGCGTAACCACTACACCACGGAGGCTTCAGATGGATTCTGAAACAGTAAAGATCCAGATCAGATGCTTCTGAAGAAGATTCAGATCAGATGGCTTCTGAAACACTGAAGATTCAAATCAGATGGCTTCTGAAATAGTAAAGATCTTGCAGTTGTAAAAAGAGTCATTAGTATTAACCTTTATCCAGCTGAACACAACAAATCTTACTTTGCAAAAAATGTGGATCCAGATCAGATGGCTTCTGAAGATGCCATCTGATCAGGAACAGGATCTGCACAGTCTTGCAGTTGATAAATTGAACAATACATTATATCAAGAAATTTAATTGGTGGACAGAAGAAGGTGTGGCTGAATTAATTTATTCAGCAGGATAAGGGTAAGGGTCATTTCGGTTTCATTGTATAATTATTTGATTTGCTTTAAATACTCGTTATTTAAACCAGTGCCAAGGCAAAGGTCATAGCTCCATCATTTAACCCATAAGACACCGAAAAAAACAATATCTGAAAATGTCGTCTGCTTGTGGTCTGCTGAATTTTTTTTGCAAACTTTTTAAAAATAATTTTGCATGCAGGCAAACAGTGTGGGCCCAGATCAGACTGCTCCTACAGGAGCAGTCTGATCTGGGTCCACACTGTTGGCAAAAAAAAATTACTTTTAAGGTAACAGGCAGACGGCAAACAGAAAGCAGACGACAATTGTCGTGATTGGTATTTTATGGGTTAATCACATTTCAAGATAATCAAGTCATCTATTGTTGAGTTTGTTTGGAGATAAGCACCCCTGGCAACACTATTTAGATAATATTGAGCCTGTCAGTTTACCTAACCACAATTACCTGGGTACGGTCAACCAATACACTGCAATTCTTTTATCAGAAACTGACGACTGCCCTTCTTGCATGAGCAGGAGAGAACGACCGGAGAAGATTTCATGGAAAAGTGGTTAGGTAAACTTACTGGCTCTGCATGACTTAACCCTTATCCTGCTGAATATTCAGTTTAGCCACACCCATTTCTAACATTGAACCAATCGGATTACTTGATGTA
Source organism: Lucinisca nassula (assembly GCA_963580285.1). Lineage (NCBI taxonomy): Eukaryota > Metazoa > Mollusca > Bivalvia > Lucinida > Lucinidae > Lucinisca > Lucinisca nassula. Next base: position 124,826,412 of record OY757010.1, on the reverse strand, counting down.
ATTAATTCCTACAGAATCATAAACTGAGTGTCAAACAGTGTAGATCCTGATCAGATGGCTTCTTTAGAAGCCATCTGATCTGGATCTACAAAGTTTGCAAATATAGGGGTTGTCGTGAACAGCATGATCAGAGTTAGTGTTGACTGCTCTGTTAAACTCCAAACCAATCATTGTTTGACAATTCTCCAACGTGTTCTTGACATTTCACATATTCTGATGTGTGTCGTTTTTCTCATGTTAGAAAAATTATAGCATGTATTATTAGTGTATGTTGTAAATTGGTAAATGTGCCTCTTTCGTTTAGTTATTACAGTACCAGAGCTTGGTAAAATTGAATCATTCGATGTTACATATCTGTTGTAACTGTTTGTTTTGGAAAAAAAGAGAACATTCTGGAAGGACCCATGTTATATTGTGAAAATTGGGGTTTGAAAGTAAGAAAAATATAAAAAATTTACTTCTGAAAAAAAATTCATACCTATGGGCATGCAGGGTAACTTTATTCTGCGAGTTCAGTTAACTCTTACATAAAAATTTTGTTAATGGGAATGGGAACACCTTCAGGGGAGGCAACTCCTGCAAAAGTATTTTTCCTGAGGAGCAAATTCTTTCCTTTAATAGTAGACCCTTTTTAGTTTTGAGCAGAAATGAAGTAGTAAACACCATTTTTCTCTATATAGTGTGTTATCCCAGAGTAATCATTCAAAACCTTGTTAATCTGGGCCAAGTTGCTTAAACCATTTTGTACCAGAAACCCCAAAATGGGTAGTTGGCAAACAGTGCAGGCCCAGATCAGACGCTGCAGATCGCGGCGTCTTATCAGGGCCTACACTGTTTGCAACATTTTCAGCCAATTTCCAAATAGATTTTGAAGAAAACACAACCTGACACCCCTAAATTTTAAAATGGACCCCTGTTGTATATAAAGAGGAAGTTTCCATTTGGTACAAAAGGGGTTAAAGCGAATTCATTAGCAATCAAAATGTTAACTGTTCCAACAAGTACAATATCTAATACTGTGGTATTTGTGTCGGGGGAAAAAAAAAAAGAAAAGCTTTTGTAATTTTTGGTTTTCAGCAAAAATATTTTTCTTTGCTTTACTGAATTATTACATTTCTACATAGCATTCATTAACTAACTGCTGTGTCAATTTTAAACAACTGGAGCATTTGTGTCAATTTTAAACAACTGGGCCCTGACATTTAATAAGTCTTACATAAATACTATTTCTTTGTCTAGCATTGTAGGATTTTCTTGATTTAGGGTGACTGAATATGCCTTCTTTTCAAAAAGCAGTTTTGTCTCATTATTCTTAGGTGTCTCCAACAACTGGGCCCTGACATTTAATAAGTCTTACATAAATACTATTTCTTTGTCTAGCATTGTAGGATTTTCTTGATTTAGGGTGATTGAATATGCCTTCTTTTCAAAAAGCAGTTTTGTCTCATTATTCTTAGGTGTCTTCAGTGAGAGGAGTTAATTCTTTTCTAACTTCGTCAGAGGGGCTAAAACCAAATACAAAATGGTTTCTCTCTTTAAACTTTAAAAATGTTTATAGAAAATCTGAATTGCTGCAGATAATGGAGAGTAACAGGGATATTTTTTCTTAATCCACTTCAGAAATCTCTGTTGTGAGTACTTGTTAGAATCGCCTCGTTTAGGTGATTATAACAAGTACCCACAACACAGGTTTTAATGAAGAAATAAGAAAAATTTACATTTAATATTTCTTGTTAAAACCCCTTACCATGAGCTATGAAACATGTCAGACAGTTTTCATGTATGGAATACAGTAATGATCCTAAGTATATGTATTTGGGCAGGCAGACCTATGCAAACAGTGCAGACCCAGAGTCTGATCAGGGTCTACACTGTTTGCCATTCCATCTGCACCTTTTGGACTCATTGCTGAATCGTGAAACAAATTTGTTAAAATTTTTGGAGAATTACAGCAAGTCCTCAAGGTGTCCAAACTATTAGGATTTTTACGATAATGTTCATGAAATGAGCAGAACAAATCTGTAGTTGGTCATTTGGTTAAGATTGTAGACTTCGTTTAACTGAGGCTCCAGATAAGGGGGAGTGGGGAGTATAACTAATGGATAATTACTCAGCTACTTCATCTATAAGTGCCCCCTCCCATTGGGGCTTGGAGAAATGCCCGACTGGTGATTGGGCTGCATGGTGCTTCCTTGCAGGTTTCTAAAGAGAGAAAAAAATATTCATTCATCTTAGTTACTTCCCCTTACCTGGAGCATATTCATGTTCATTTCTTACTGTTTTAATGACTATTTCATGTCAATAAAGTATTGTCATATACCGTAACAGCAGAATTATATTCTTCGTTTCAATCTACTGTAATGATCCTAAATACATGTATTGGGGCAGACAGACCTAAGCAAACGGTGCAGACCCAGATCAGACTTTGTCTGATCAGGGTATCCACTGTTTGTCATTTTGTCTGCACCTTTTGGACTCCTTGCTGGATCTTGAAACAAATTTGTTACAATTCTATTACAGTAAGTACACAAGGTGTCAGAAATTTTATTCTTGCACACGAGATAAGGAAATCCATAGTTTTAGCTTCAGATAAAAATTCTGTTCTAACCCTGGTGTTACCCCAAATCGAATATCCTCACGCGTTTGATAAATGCACTGGTTGAATACGACCTCATATGGGCTGTCTTTAAGGTTGATGTCACAGCACGTTGTCACAATATGGCGGACGTTGGTAATAGAAGTGACTGCAGCATTAAAAATCTGCGCTAAGAAATTGAAGGTATGCAAGAAAAAGAATCCTGTATGGGTGTGAGGGGTGGACAGAAAAATCCGTCCCTCGGGATCACTATCTGGCTTCACTGGGCAAGCCTCGCGATGTCGGACAGTGACCCCCAGGACGGATTTTTCCATCCACCCCTCACACCCATATAAGGTTCTTATAGGATTTTTACGTAAAAGTTGCATTTATAGGAGCTGGCAGACTCCTATGATCGACAAAAAACAATAACAAACTACGAGGCTTTATTTGCCGACCTCAGTAGCTGGGTCAGATGCATGTCCGTCTGGTGATAGATAATAGGGTTGCTGGTTGGATCCCCATCAGGTCCTGAAACATTCTTTTGTGGAGATTGATCAGGAATATTTTGTACCCAGGAAAAGTGTGGTTATGAAAACTGACTGGCTCAACGGGATCTTAACAATGCCTAATGACCCTGTGTCACTTTTCCACCAAGCCATTGAAGCACATGCCCCTCATCCCACCCTATGCCAGGCCATATTGGATCCACATTAAATTTGTCTTTTAACTTAAAAGGACTTTTTCCCCATTAACTAAAAGGAAAAGGCCTAGTGGGTAAGAGCACTGTCTTTCTTAATAATTAGGTCTCTTAACGCTGTATTGCGCCGTCCATCGGGGCTAGGAGAAATATACTGGGCTGCACGATGCTTCCACGCAGTTGAAACTGACCGCATACGAGTACTCGTAAACCACTTAGAAGGCCAAAGCCTGCCCAGGCAAAGTGGTGCGAATCGGCTGGATCATGCATATCAACCTATAGCTTTCATTGCATGGCAGGGATTGAGATGTCATTTCATCTTAATGTTGGGTAAAAGTCGCACAAAATTGGAAGCAACGTCTCTAAAATGATCTAAATAGTGTTGATGGGGACATTAAACCTCATATAAACAAAACCTCACTGCTGTGGGTTCCAGCCTCACTTGGGTCACCTGTGAAGTGCCAAGTTCTGCTATGGAATGTCAGGTGTTTTTTTTTCTCCAGGTATTCCAGTTTTCTCCCATCTGATTAAAGATCAGCTCGAAATATGAAATATGTGAAATAACCTTGAAAGGGTTATAAGACCAACCAACCAACAACCCCCCCCCCCCCCCCACAAAAAAAATGGGAAATTTTGAAAATGATTATTGACAAACACTTGGCTACATTGTAAGCTCACCTGTCTGGTTTTAGCTCAATAAAGTAACAGAAACGGGGCTAGATGCTTGATAGCTCCGTGTTCAGAGCACTTGCCTCTTATGTATAAGGTCCGGCAGCGGTGTCAGAACACGCTCCATTTGGCATCATTAATTTACGACCATCCTGATTGGGACCTTAGTTGCAGGCCTCCTTTGCAGGCTGAATCCTACTGTAATAACATGATAATTGTAGGCTTTCAACCTGCAAATCTGGAGTGTATATAATGCACACCGTTTGTCCCCTTTGGGGAGTTAAGGTGAAATAGAAACAGTAAGAAAGGTATTTCCAGGCCTCTGTGGTTCTGAGCGCTGACTCGTTAGGTCTTACCACTGTGTGTTCGAGCCTCGCTCGGGTCACATGACTGTTAAGTGCCAAGTTCTGCAACAGAAGGTCAGGTGGTTTTCTCCAGTTATTCTGTTTTTCTCCCACCTCTGATTAATGATAGGCTCAAAATAAGTGAAATAATCTTGAAAGAGCAGTAAAACAAAATATCAAACGAAACATCTTTTGCTTGCTGATGCTGTGAATATCATGCTAAAGGATAAAAGAAAGAATGACAATAGGATTATTTAAAGCTTTAATTTAATAAATGAGTGAATGGAATATACAAAACCTTTTCTTAGAAAACAAGAGCCTACCGTAAAATTCCTAAAAATTCGGACACCTTGAGGACTCCTAAAATTTTAACAAATTTGTTTCATAATCCAGTAAGAAGTCTTGAAGTTGCAGACAGAACAACAGTGTAGACCCTGGTCAGACTGCTCCTTCAGGGGCAGTCTGATCTGGGTCTGCACTGTTTGCTTAGGCCTTTAAGATCATTACGGTATGCATATCATCACAATGCTTACCCATACATATTAACAAGAGACCAGAGTGGGCCAGAAATCGCTCACCTGAATGACGCAAACATGTTGACTGATAGATTGTTTGTGTTTAATAAAATATCAACCCTTGTGCATCTAAAGGAGAAAAAGATGGAAGAGATAGTAGAGGAGACAGAAGAGAAGGGATGGATAAGAAAGAAGATTGTCAGAATGCATGTGTACGTTGCCTCTAAGATTTTTATGACCCCAGAATCAATGATTTGGGGCATATAGTTTCTGGTCTGTCCGCAAAAACTTCAACATTGGGCACAACTTGAATGGTAAATGATAGGGCTTTCATGTTTCACATGTGCATTCCTTGTCACAAAACCTTTTTTATGATAACATAATATTTGACCTTGTGACCTTGACCTACTTTTTAAAAACTTTATCATTGGCATACCTTTTAATTGGTTAGTGATAGGGCTTTCATATTTCACGTGCACTGTCCTGGGGCATCAGTGTATTACAAACACATCTTGTTGAACAGCGGAAACTGACTTAGGATGCAGGAGACGATGTACTGGGGGGGGGGGGGTAAAGAATGTCCACTGAAGAGTTTCAAGAAAACAGAACCATTTTAGCAATTCTGAACCTGCATGTCCCCCGATGCCTCCTTTCAAGTTTCAGCTCGATCTGACTTTCTGTTAGGGAGAAGATGTCATTTGACAGATTTCAAGATCGCCACCATCTCATCCATCTTGGATATCAAAACAGAAAGATTTTAAGAATTCTGAATCGCCATGTGTCCTCAAGTGTTAGCTCAATCAGATATTTGGTTTGGGAGATGTCGTTTAGTGGCAATTTTGGATGTCTGAACGCAATATGAATTAAGAATCACGTGAAACCCTATGTAGTGCCTCCCATCAAGTTTCAGCTCATTAAGACTTTTACTTTGGGGTGATGTTATATAACCGGTGGCCATCTTAGATATCGGAACAGACCTATTATAGGAATTCTGAATCTCCATTTTGCCCTAATGCCTTTCATCAAGTTTCAATTCATTCTGACTAGGTTTGCGTCTCAGTTAATGCGACGAATTTCAAGATGCTATGGCAGCCATATTGGACATTAGAATGCAATGATTTTAACAATTCCATGCCTCCAATGATGTTTCAGATAAATCCGTCTTTTGGCAAGGGAAGATTTCAAGATGGCCATCATGACGGCCACCTGGGATGTTGGAATGCAAAGATTTCAACAATTCTGAATCTTAATGTCACCCTAATGCCTCTGATCAAGTTTCAGCTTAATCCATCTTTTGGTTTGAGAGATGTATAAAGAATTTCAGGGTTGCCCCATGGCCATCTTGGATGTCGAATGCAATAATTTCAGCAGTTCTGAATCTCCTTGTCACCCAAATTCATCCCATCAAGTACAGTATTCCTCTTATTTAGTGCCCCGGGCCCTTCAAAAATTGGAAAAAGAGGGAGCGCTTATTATTGACAAACATTCTACCAGAATGAAGGGTTTAAAACCCATTACATGCAGTAGTTTTCCATTAATATTAGAATATGGTGGAATCTTGGCATGGAAAGTACCAAGTGGTCAACACAGACACTGTGATAGCAGGGGTTCAGAAATACCTTGCATGATAGGATTTACAGCAGACATACGGTTTAGCAGGAAGTGTCAACAATGTGAAAAGCTAACGACAGACGAAGGACAACAGGCTATGGCATAAGCTGACCTGGAGCTAAGAGCCTCATCAAAAGAAACCTGCCTTCATTACGGTAACAAAACAGCGAGACATAGTGCATTTTTTCACATTTACAAAATGGCTACTTTTCTGATGAAAATCTGCGATATTTATATTTACTCATACAGCAAACATAGGTTGTGGGTGCTCATTAGAACCACCTAATTGAGGCGGTTCTAATGAGTACCCACAACCTATGTCTTGAGGCAGTTCTAATGAGTACCCACAACCTATGTCTTGAGGCAGTTCTAATGAGTACCCACAACCTATGTCTTGGAGCAGAAATAAGAAAAAACTAAGAGCTGTCAGTGAAACTGACTAGGGCCCCGGCAGCGCTATCAGAAATTTGTGGACGGACAGATGGACGGACAGAGTGATTACTATAGGGCACCCACACTTTCAGTGCGGGGCCCTAATAATTTATGCCCCCTGTAAACCCCAGTTTGCTCTACATAAAGTGAGGTTTAGGCAGTGTTAATTTCACTGCCTTGTTCACGTGATGCAAGATGGGACCAGGTAAGATATAAACTGATCTGCTCAGCTACACAACTACCATAAAAATTCGGACACCTTGAGGACTTGCTGTAATTCTCCTAAAATTTTAACAAATTTCCTTTTAACATCCAACAAGGAGTCCAAAAAGTGTAGAAACTATGGCAAACAGTGTAGACCCTGAGCAGACTGCTTCTTCAGGAGCAGTCTGATCTGGGTCTGCACTGTTTGCTAGGCCTGTCTGTCCCAATACTTAGGATTATTACTGCAGCAGCAAGCTTGAAATTCTAGATATAGGAACAACAGGTATTGCACTATAGAAACAGGTACATGTATTACACTTTCAAACTAGAAAACTAACAGTCGGATGCACATCTGACAGGTGATCAGGACTACGCGGGGTTTGATACCTGCCGGGATCAGCAACATTCTTTCATGGAAATTGATCATGAAATCTTTTCTACTTTCATTCTCTCCCACTGATTCAAAAAGGGCACTTGATAGTTTCTGGTGAAAGAATGTGCACTGTACTGGTTAACCACTTGCATATAAGCCTGCCCAGGAAAAGTGTGGATAGGTAAACTGACCTGTGCAAAAATGACCTAAAATAGTGTGAAACTTCAATACAAAGTAGAAGACACAAAGGGGGCTTGAATAGATTGGGCTGCATGATGCTTCCACGCAGAGCTGAAACCGACCGCATAGGAGTACTGGTAAATAGCTTAGAGTGTATTAGCCTGCCCAAGCAAAGCAGTGCGAGTTGGACTGTCCATGCTTAAAACTCTTGGTTTCACTGGGGGACAAGGCATGAGACGTAATTTCATCTCAATGTTGGGTAAAAGTAAAAAAAAATTGGAAGCAACATCTCCAAAATGACCTATAGTGTTGACGGGGACATCAAACCTCAAATCAAATAAAGAAAACACAGGTGATAAATGCCACCACCTATTGGGACAGCAGCCCCCGCCCATCGGGGCTCGCAGAAATAAATGGGTTGCTTGATGCTTCCACGCAGAGCTGAATCTGACCACACACGAGTACTGGTAAACTGCATAGAGGATCTAAGCCTGCCCAGGTGAAAAGGTGCGAGTTGGACCATCCATGCTTATAAACCCCATTGGTTTCATTGGGCAACAGGGCTTGAGATATCATTTCATCTCAATGTCGGGTAAAAGTCCCACAATGTTGGAAGCAACGTCTCCAAAATGACCTTTATAGTGTTGACGGGGACGTTAAACCTCAAATCAAACAAACCTATTGGGGCTTGGAGAAATAGAATGGGCTGCATAGTGCTTCCATGCAGAGCTGAAGCTGACCACATATGAGCACTGGTAAACCGCTTAGAAGGGCTGAGCCTGCCCATGCAAAGTGGAGTGAGTCTGGACCAGTGGATGTGCAGCTTATGTTGTTTGCAAATGGCATACCTTTACAGTCCTGGGGCAACAATTAAGGGAAATTGGGACAACTCTTTCTGAAATATTTTGTTTAGAATTTGCTCCTCTTGAGCAATTTATTCCTTTCAGGAGTAAACCCACTTTCTAGAGGGGCTCAGTTTAAATTTGTGGAAAGCAAACAGTAATTAAGTTGAGTCTTGAAGAAAAAAAACATTGTAAACATATGTCCCGACATAAGCAATCTGCCATTAATAATTAGTAGTGCATCTTCTACCAGTTGTACAATTCATGGTCCTGATTTATTTGAGGTTTAACGTCCTCGTCAACACTTTATAGGTCATTTTGGAGATGTTGTGTCCGATTTTGTGGGACTTTTAACCAACATTGAGATAAAATGACTTCTCAAGCCCTGCCGCCCAATGAAACCAATAGGGTTTATATGCATGGATGGTCCGACTCGCACCACTTTGCCTGGACAGACTTAGATCCTCTAAGCAGTTTACCAGTACTCATGTGCGGTCAGTTTCAGCTCTGCGTTCTTCAAGCCCTGATGGGCGGGGGCTGAACTCATCTTTCTGAAACTCGGATTCTAATGTACTTCAACTGAAAACAAATTGCAATTTTTTTCGGTATGTGCTTTACAAACAAACTTTTACCACATTTTTTTTTTGGGTTCCAAGTTTAATGGACCAGTAAACACCATCTGGATCCTATCAAGCCAGACAATTTACCAAACCAAACTTATCCTGGGTAGGCTCATACGAAAGGGGTTAACCAGTACACTGCACATTCTTTCACGAGAGACTGACAACTTTCTTTTTGAAAAGGCAGGAGAGAATGACCACAGAAAATATCTTTTGATTAATTTCCACGATCCTGCTTTAAACAGTGTAATATCCAAAACTGTACTAGTGCATGTGTTTAACCCATTCTGTACTGGAAACCCCAAAATGGGTAATTGCCCAGCAGTGGAGGCCCAGATCAGATGCCGCAGAATGCGGCATCTGATCAGGGCCTACACTGTTTGCAAAAAGTTAACCCTTTTCCTAATAAATTTTGATGAAAACACAACCCGATACCCCGAAATAATGAAATGGACTCCTGCTATAAGGAGGGAGATTCCATTTGGTACAAAAAGGGTTTATGAAAACTGTTATAATTTTTAGAGAAATAAGAAAAAACATCCCAAAGTTATCCTCAATATCATTATCTGGAACTATCACAAAACACTATATCATCAGAAGCCTCCGTGGTGTAGTGGTTACGCTTGTCGCCTTGTAAACCAGGGGTCGTAGGATTGATCCCGGGCTTCTCCTGACTTTCGGATCAGTCTTAAAACCGAGGTCCCGTCTCCGTATGACCTTAGCTGTTGGTGGGATGTTAAACTCAAACACTCACTCAAAACACTATATCAGCCAGACAATTCTGTTTTTGGAAGCATAATAAAACTGACAACATGCCTTTTGAAAAATTTATTTTGGCAGAGATATTGCTGAAAGGACCGTAAAATCCTCTCAGATAGAAACTCGTGTTTTTATAAGCTTGGTTATGTTAGAACTCATTAGAAATATGGCTAATACTGTATTTGCCACAATAAATGCACATGCTCTAATTATTGCACACCAATAATTTTCACCGGCCCCCGCCCATCGGGGCTTGAAGAAATAGATGGGCTGCATGATGCTTCCACGCAGAGCTGAAACAGACCCGCACACGACTACTGATAAACCGCTTAGAGCATCTATGCCTGTCCAGGCAAAGCCGTGCTAGTCGGACCATCCATGCTTATAACCCCTATTGGTTTCATTGGGCCTCAGGGTTTGAGATGTCATTTCATCTCAGTGTTGGGTAAAAGTCACACAAAATTGGAAGCAACGTCTTTAAAATGACCTTTACAGTGTTTAGGGGATGTTAAACCTCAAATCAAACAAACAAAACCAATAATTTTCAAGAAATACAGATAACACTTTATACCAACATTTCATGTAGCGACAAGACCCTTTACAATGACCATTTCATTGGAATGAGTAATAGCTCAAGATTGGAGGTGATAATGGAGATATTCAAGAATATTGTATTTATTACTCCAAGAAACAAATGTTCTGGATATTTGTTAGAATCGCCTCCTTATTGGGATTCTTTATAGTGGCAAATTCTTTATTCCGTCAAAGTGTAAGGGAACAAATATTGTCGCTATAACGAGGGTCCTCTGTATAGTTGGCACCAATTTAGAGTGCTAGATTTTGCATTCTGCTGAAGCTTTATCTGTGCTAAAAGTTCCCTCTAAAATTTCAGTTACTATGCTTTTGTGAGAAAGAGGAACAAATTGCTGACCTGTGTTTATAAAGGAACTGATTGTATTGTAATATGCCTACATACATGTACTCTTATTTCAACTTTGGACATGACTGGTTAAAAAAAACAAGTCCAAAGTCGAACTAAGCAGCATATTGTTGTGCCTCACTGTGCATTTAATATAAGGACTTTCTAGCACTTGTTCTTTATAAGAATAAAATAGTCATACACTTGTGTGAGTAGGGGATATAAAATCCGTAACGTCACTGTCTGGCATCACGAAGCTTGCTGAGTGATGCCTGACAGTGATCCTGAGGGACAGATTTATCAGTCTATCCCTCACACCCATGTAAGATTCTTTTTCTTGCAAACCTTTCATTTCTGACAGTAGATTTATTTACAATGCATCACTTCAATAGTCAATGTCCGCCCTATTTTGATGACACTGTGGTGTTTTGACTTCACTGTATGTGCACTGACATCAAACTTATCGTAGTGCACATCAAACAAATGCAAATTCTTGATTTTTATCTTATTCCTGGGTAGGATAACCTAGGTAGAACAAGAGCTGTCGCATGACAGCATAGCTCGCCTGTTTCGCGACTTCAAGATATAAGGTAAAATTTATGAACCATGAAATATAGGTCACACTCACCTTGATATATTTGAGATCAATAATAATGTCACATGGAACATATATTCCAGATATTACATTTCAGAATCAAATTGTGTCTGAATTATAAGGCAAAATCATTGAACCATGAAAATAGGTCACAAGGACCTACATATATTTCTATGTCAATCATCGGGTCACAAGGAACTAATAATCCAGGGGAGACATTTCTCCATCAAATAGTATTCAAGATAATAGGAAAAATCACTTAACCATGAAATATAGGACACACCGACCTAGATATAATTCAAGCTCAATCGTGGGGTCACATGGAAGAAATAATCCAGGTACATATATGACATTTCTCCATCAAATAGTGTTCAAGATAATAGGCAAAATCACTGAACCATGAAATATAGGTCACACTGACCTGGATATATTTTGTGGTCAATAATCGGGTCACATGGAACTAATAATCCAGGTATGACGTTTCTCTATCAAACAGTATTCAAGATAATAGGCAAAATCACTGAACCATGAAATTTGGTCATACTGACCTAGATATATTTTGAGGTCGAAAAGGGGGTCACATGCAACTAATAACCCAGGTATAACATTTCTCCATCAAATAGTATTCAAGATATTAGACAAAATCACTGGACTGTGAAATGTAGGTCACCATGACCTAGATATATTTTGCGGTCAATTAACTATTCGGTCACATGGAATAAATAATCCAGGTATGACATTTCTCCATCAAATAGTGTTCAAGATAATAGGCAAAATCACTGAACCATGAAATATAGGTCACACTGACCTGGATATATTTTGCGGTCAATTATCGGGTCACATGGAACTAATTATCCAGGTATGATGTTTCTCTATAAAATAGTATTCAAGATAATAGGCAAAATCACTGAACCATGAAATATAGGTCATACTGACCTAGATATATTTTTAGGTAAATAATGGGGTCACATGCAACTAATAACCCAGGTATAACATTTCTCCATCAAATAGTATTCAAGATAATAGACAAAATCACTGGACCGTGAAATGTAGGTCACCATGACCTAGATATATTTTGCGGTCAATTAACTATTCGGTCACATGGAACTAATAATTCAGGTATGGCATTTCTCCATCAAATAGTATTCGAGATAATAGGCAAAAACGCTGAACCATGAAATATAGGTCACAGTGACCTAGATATATTTTGAGGTCAATAATGGGGTCACATGCAACTAATAACCCAAGTGTAACATTTCTCCTTCAAATAGTATTCAAGATAATAGACAAAATCACTGGACCGTGAAATGTAGGTCATCCTGACCTAGATATATTTTGCGGTCAATTATTGGGTCACATGGAACTAATAATCCAGGTATGACATTTCTCCATCAAATAGTATTCAAGATAATAGGCAAAATCGCTGAACCATGAAATATAGGTCACAGTGACCTAGATATATTTTGAGGTCAACTGTGGAGTCACATGGAACTAATATCCCAGGTATGACATTTCTCCAACAAATAGACTTCAAGATATAAGGCAAAATCACTGGACCATGAAATGTAGGTCACGATGACCTTCACTCTTTTACACTTGAACCAATGTCACTTGATTGGCTGATGTATAACCAATTGTGTCTATAACTTGTTAGTATAATGGAAAGGTATACATCAAATTACAAAGGATTTTGACCCCTAGCCCCACCCCATCCCCACTCCCAGGCATGAACCCAGGGGTGTGTTGTCTTGGAATCTCAGAAGACACTCCCAGGTATCCAAGTTGTAAATATGAATGCTTTGTGATAAGTGACTGTTGAGATATAAGCATTTCAAAAACTTTAACACAGAATTACAAAGGTGTTCTAGATTTTGACCATTAGCGCCACCCGGGACATGAACCCAGGGGTCTGTTCTCTTTGAACATCAGAGGACCCTCCCAGGTACTGAAATTCCAAATATGAGTGGTCTGTGATGAGTGACTGTTGAGATATAAGCATTTGAAAAACTTTAACGCAGTGTGACGGGAACGCAAACGCACACGCCATCCGAGGTGACACCAATAGCTCTCCATGTACTTCGTACAGGCGAGCTAATAAGAATTTCTATCCCTTGGTTAAGTCCAGGATTTTCTTTTCTGGTGTGCAAGAATGAAATTTCTATTAAAGCGCACTGTGTCCTTTTTTATGGCAAATATAGTACATTAATCACAGTTTATGTGCATGATAATATATGCTGACGGATATATAAAATGACAAAATTTACAATCATTCTTATAACAAAGTTTAACAATGCTAATTTAATAGTAACAATTCAACAGAATGTACTGCAAACATAAATCAAACCACTCACTGACAGCATTGCTGGGTGGATTGTCTCTGAGCGTAGGCTGGAAAAATTGTACTGAACAAGGACTTAGACTCCTTTTATAACTCTTAAATTCCTTTACTGTAAGCAAACAGTGTAGACCCTGATCAGATGCCACATTCTGTGGCATCTGATCTGGGTCTACACTATTTGCCACACCTGACACACTATTCCAGTCCAGACTCTATAGGTAACCCTCTTACGCAATGCTCTGACCTCACAGCATTAAGAATAGCACTGCTATAAATAACTGCTACCTGGATTTCCACCAAGTCAATGATGGTCATGTATAACTTTGGGTTCACTGATAAACAGACATACCCATAAAACCTTCATTAAAGGTTTCCACCTCCATTCAGAAGCTGGTCATCCCAACCCCCAAAAGCATTTTACTTTATATTTAACCTCTTCTGAAAAGCCACTTCTCTCTTCCAGCCAGCAACCATTGTTCTCAACCAAGATCCCCTCTATTGAACAGCCAGAGTTGACTCTTCAGCGAGACTGGAAGCTATGCTAGGAATTCATTTTGGCTATAGTTATTTCTCTCTGAATTGCCACTTTTATGAAAGAAAAATATACCGTAATGATAAGTATTGGGACAGACAGGCCAAAGCAAACAGTGCAGACCAGATCAGACTACTCCTGATCAGGGTCTACACTGTTTGCCATTCTGTCGATACCTTTCAGACTCATTGTTGGATTGTGAAACAATTTTGTCAAAAATTAAGAAGATTTACAGCAAGTCCTTCAGGTGTCTGAATGTTTCGGATTTTTATGGTAAAGATAAATGGCAAGAACAACAAATGAAGGAGAAGTGTCAGCTGGGTTGTACATCAATGCTGAGCTGTCTTCAGACATATTTCAACTTTGGCTGTCTATATCTGGCCAGTCATCACCTTAAATTGTCAGATATGTCACTCTGCTTAACAGCCACCTCCTCCAACCAACTGGGAGTTCTCCCTGTTTTTCTTGTTTGGAGTTTAACTGCCCAATCAACACTTAAGATCAACACTTAAGGTGATATACAGCCAGTCAGTTTACCAAACCACACTTATCCTGGTTTGCGATTGCAAAACCACCAATCTACCTCCCCAAATGGCAAATTTGAGTACAGTATTCAGAACAAGGAGAATGGTTTCAACTGACTGGCTATGCAGTTAGGGAAAACTGTTTTGGAAATTGTCATTTAGGATTTTATAGTCAGAACTCATATTTATTGGGACATGTTATATCAGTTGTTTTATGGAGACACCTGACATACATATCTTTCAACCATTTTACAAGGGAGGAAATTTGTTACTTCCAGTTAACTATTTGTTTTCCTATACTGAGCCTCTCTGAAAAGCGTTCAGCTCTTAAAGGAAAGAATTTGCTCCCATGGAGCAAATTCTTTCCTTTAAGAGAAATTCTTTCCTTTAAGAGCTGATCCTTATTGGAATCAGATAACAAAATATTCTAAATGAGTTGCCTCCCCTGAAAGTGGGTACATTCCCCTCCAGAGTAAAGTGAGAATGAAACCAGTTATTTCCATGTCACAGTTATTTCCCTTGGCTTTATATCAAGTCCCTTCAAACTGACAAACCACAAACCTTGAACAGGAGGGTGTGAGTTCAATACCTGCTGGGTTTGCTAGGTTTACCATGAAATCTTTTTTCAACCGTACAACTCTCCCTTCCACTGATTCAAGGTCAGTTGTCAGTTTCTGGGGAAAGAATGTGCTCTGTACTGGTTAACCACCCAGAAAAAGGAATGTTAGGTTTAATGACAGGCTTGATATGACCAAAATAGTGTTGACTGGGTTGTTAAGACTCCAAACAAACAAATAAAAACAAATGTACTTGAGCATAACAAACAGAATATGAATGTCTTCAAACCAGTACACATATACATGCAGTGGTCATCCAAAATATCTTGACGATGCCTTTTTGTGCAAATAGTATGTTTTCTTTTTGGGTAAACTGACCATTTCATTGTGACCTAAATAGTCTTGACTGGGCTGTTTAACTCAAAACAAATAAATCTTGTCTGCATGAACAAGTTTTGGGTCAATGACTATGCAAATTGATCAGCATTAATCCTTCATGAAAAACTGCATCTTAAAAATGTCTAATTTTGTTGTCTGTTGCAAAGTCTTGCCAATTTTTCTAACATATTTTTGCATTCAGGTAAACAGTGTGGAACCTGATCAAAGTGCTCCTGGAGGAGAAGTCTGATCTGGGTCCACCCTGTTTGCAAAAACAACTTTTTAAGCAGCAGATAACAAACCAGACAACTATTGTTGTGACTGGCAGGTTATGGGTTAATAGGCAGGCTGATCCTAGTTTTTTCAGCGCACACATGAGCTTGTTGTATCTTTGTATGGTACAAAATCAAAGTACTGATGACAGCATTGGTGGGTCGACTGAGTGTAGGCTTAAATGATCCAGATGGTGACTTTTTGGTTAACATTTTGTTTAACCCTTACCTTCCTGTACCATAACCAACCAGTGTTAACCCTGATCAGATGACGCCATGCCATGGCATCTGACTCTTAAATTCCTGTACTGCAAGCAAACAGTGTGGACCTTGATCAGAAGCCGCATTCTATGGCATCTGATCTGGGTCTCAATTGTTTACCAAACCCAACATGTGATTCCAGTCCATATTCAACAGCCACAAATCAGTGACAGTCATGTGGACTTCAGGAGTGAAGAGCTTATAGTGCTTAGTAAATTTGGGTTGATCGATTAATAATCAACCCAAAAACGCAGCAGACGAAATAGAGGATATACATTTCTTTGAAGAGAATACCAAAATATGTCATCCAAAAAATATATAAAGTAAAATTCTGCTATTAAGACCACCAAAAACTGAGACTTATTCTGCTTTAAAAATCCTATTCAGAAACTTTCAGTTATTCTTTCTTTGTGTTTTCTGGGCAGAGATCACCTTTGGAACTTTAAGACCAATTTTGAACAGTTCCAAAGGTGGTCTTAATATAGCAATTTTACTGTATATATACATGATGCTCATTATCTCAAACACCAATGGACTGAGAATTTTTGCTTGAGATAACAGTAGTTTGATATGAAAGACCTTAAATCTAATTGACATATAGCAATACTACAACAATATTGCCAAAAATCTAGTTTGACTTCAGCGGTACTTTGAGATAACAGGAGTCAACTGTATATATATTTCATAGAGTGTGTTATGGTCAGAATTTTCACGAGTGTGAAGCACTAGTAAAAATTTCAATGTTTTAAAGTCAATTTTCTTTTTCTTTTATACAACAGTAGGGTGGAATTTGTAATCAAACAGCTTGCTACTGTGAAAATAATAAACAACAAGAGGGCCCAATGGCCCTATATCGCTCACCTGTGTACCAGAAAATCATTAGTGTAGGAGACCACTTGACATTGCTACATACTAAATATCTAAGCTCAGGCAAAGCAGTGTCCATGCTTATAAACCCTACTGATTTCATTGGGCGACAGGGCTTGAGATGTAATTTCATCTCAATGTCTGGTAAAAGTCCCACAAAATTGGAAGAGACATCTCCAAAATGACCTATACAGTGTTGTCGGGGATGTAAAACATCAAATCAAACAAAATCTGTGCCTTATGGTTTTGGAGAAAAAGGTTTTTTTAAGTTTTTTCTAGTATAAGTCTATAGAAGCTAATGAGCCCTGGGGCTTGGCCAATTTTGACCCAAAGGGCACGGTTGGCAGAATTTATGTAGGCGACCATATTGTGTTGCTATATACTAAATATCTAAGGTCTGTACTTCATGGTTTCAAAGAAGATGTTTGAAGCTTTTTTCCATTATAAGTTTGTTGGAGTTAAGGGGCCACAGGATTTGGACCCCAGGGGCATGATTGGCAGGACTCATGTAGGTGACCACTCGACATTGCTACATGCTAAATACCTAAGCTCTGGGACTTAAGGTTTCAGAGAAGAAGATTTTTGAAGATTTTTTTCCCCATTTTAAGTTGTTTTTTTCTTTCTTTTGTTTTTTTTTATTATTATTATAAGGGCCCTGTGGTTTCAGAGAAGAAGATTTTTTAAGTTTCTCCAATTGTAAGTCTATGGAAGCTAAAGAACCCTGGGGTTGGGCCAATTTGGATCCCAGGGGCATAACTGGCAGGATTTATGTAGGTGGCCACTTGACATTGCTACATATTAAAAATCTAAGCTCTGGGCCTAATGATTTCATAGAAGAAGATTTTTTAAGTTTTTTTTTCCATTATAAGTCTATTGGAGGTGATGAGCTCGGGCGTGGCCAATTTTGAGGGTTAGCAGGATTTATGTAGCTGGCTATTTTATGTTGCTAGATACTAAATATCTAAGTTTCTGAGAAGATTTTTGAAGCTTTTTCCATTATGAGTCTATGGGAGCTAAGGGGCTCCGGAGCGTGGCCCATTTGGACCCCAGGGGCATGATTAGCAGGAAATATGTAGGTGACCACTTGCCGTTGCTACATGCTAAATATCTAAGCTCTGGGCCCCGTTGTTTCAGAGGAGAAGATTTTTGAAGCTTTTTTTTTCCATTTTGAGTCTATGTGAGCTAAGGGGCCCCAGGGTGTGGCCCATTTGGACCCTAGGGGCATGATTGGCAGGATTTATGTACCACTGGATTGATGTGACCACTTGCCATTGCTACATGCCAAATACCCTAGCTCTGGGCCCTGTGGTTTCAGAGAAGAAGATTTTTGAAGCTTCTTTCCATTATGAGTCTATATGAGCTACAGGGCCCCAGGGCGTGGCCGTTTGGACCCCATGGGCATGATTGGCAGGAATTATGTAGGTGACCACTTGCCGTTGCTACATGCTAAATATCTAAGCTCTGGGCCCTGTGGTTTCAGAGAAGAAGATTTTTTAATGTTTTTTCCATTATGAGTCTATGGGAGCTAAGGGGCTCCGGGGCGTGGCCCATTTGGACCCCAGGGGCATGATTGGCAGGATTTATGTAGGTGACCATTTGCCATTGCTACATGCTAAATATCTAAGCTCTGGGCCCTGTGGTTTCAGAGAAGAAGATTTTTGAAGCTTTTTTTTCCATTATGACTCTTTAGGAGCTAAGGGGCCCCAGGGCGTGGCCCTTTTGGACCCCAGGGGCATGATTGGCAGAAATTATGTAGGTGACCACTTGCCGTTGCTATGTGCTAAATATCTAAGCTCTGGGCGCTGTGGTTTCAGAGAAGAAGATTTTTGAAGCTTTTTTTCATTATGAGTCTATGGGAGCAAAGGGGCCCCGGCGCATGGCCCATTTGGAACCCAGGGGCATGATTGGCAGGAATTATGTAGGTGACCAATTGCCGTTGCTACATGCTAAATATCTAAACTCTGGGCCCTGTGGTTTCAGAGAAGAAGACTTTTGAAGCTTTTTTTCCATTATGAATCTATGGGAGCTAAGGGGCCCCGGGGCGTGGCCCATTTGGACCCTAGGGGCATGATTGGCAGGATTTATGTAGGTGACCACTTGCCGTTGCTACATGCCAAATACCTCAGCACTGGGCCCTGTGGTTTCAGACAAGAAGATTTTTTAAGCTTTTTTCCATTATGAGTCTATAGGAGCTAAAGGGCCCCGGGGCGTGGCCCGTTTGGACCCCAAGGGCATGATTGGCAGGCATTATGTAGGTTACCACTTGTTGTTGCTACATGCTAAATATCTAAGCTCTGGGCCCTGAGGTTTCCAATAAAAAGATTTTTGAAGCTTTTTGTTCCATTATGAGTCTAAGGGAGCAAAGGGGCCCCGGGGCGTCGCCAATTTGGAACCCAGGGGCAAGATTGGCAGGAATTATGTAGGTGACCACTGGCTGTTGCTACATGCTAAATATCTAAGCTCTGGCCCCTGTGGTTTCAGAGAAGAAGATTTTTGAAGCTTTTTTTCCATTATGAGTCTATGGGAGCTAAGGACCCCGGGGTGTGGCCAATTTGGACCCCACGGGCATGATTGGCAGGAATTATGTAGGTGACCACTTGCCATTGCTACATGCCAAATATCTCAGCTCTGGGCCCTTTGGTTTCAGAAAAGAAGATTTTTGAAGCTTTTTTCCATTGTGAGTCAATAGGAGCTAAAGGGCCCCGGGGCGTGGCCCGTTTGGACCCCAGGGGCATGATTGGCAGGAATTATGTAGGTGACCACTTGCCGTTGCTACATGCTAAATATATAAGCTCTGGGCCCTGTGGTTTCTGAGAAGAAGATTTTTGAAGCTTTTTGTTCCATTATGAGTCTATCGGAGCGAAGGGGCCCCCAGGCGGGGCCAATTTGGACCCCAGGGGTATGATTGGCAGGAATTATGTAGGTGACCACTGGCTGTTAATACATGCTAAATATCTAAGCTCTGGGCCCTGTGGTTTCAGAGAAGAAGATATTTTAATTTTTTCCCATTGTAAGTCTATGGGAGCTATATGTTGCCATGGCAACCAGAATTCCAATCTGATCAGCACAAAAACCTTATGCAGCCTTTCCCCCTACCTGATGATGCTTCTCATGAAATTTGATCAAGATTGACCATGGGGTATTAGAGATATACTTATTTGAAATTGTTTACGGACGGACGCACGCACGGACGCACGCACGACGGACGACGGACAAAAAGTGATCACAAAAGCTCACCTTGTCACTACGTGACAGGTGAGCTAAAAACAGAAGGTCTGGCTTGCTACAGTGAAAATAACGTCATTTTTCACATGTGCAAATATCACTTTCATACATTTTAGATATGCATTGTTTTCACTGCTGAGCAATGCAAGCGGGAGCCAACGCTCGGCTGCAGTTTCTTTTAGAAAACAAAAATTCTAAGTCGAAAAAGGGGCATAACTGTGCCAAAAATATTTTGAGGGTAACCTCACCTGTTGGTAAGAGTTCCCCTTTTCATAATGAACGACTAGGCCGAGTTTCAAATAAATATGTTCAGTAATGACAGAGATATTACAAAATGTCCAAGTTTTTGGACAACAATAGCCAGAGCTATGACAAAACAGCCAAGCTAATAAACATCTTAAGAGTTCATTGGAAACTATGTTGAGGTCTTAAATCACTGTTATACACTGGGAAGTACACTCATATCGCTGCACATCCTTCTTTCTACTAAAACTACAATTTCAACAGTATCACAATCTCTGAGCTGGAAGCCTTGTTTCTGGCACTATGATCTGTATGGTTCTCACCGGCAGTAAAATTCTCTGAAATTCAACAAACCAGAATAAGCTTTAAATGTCAGCTTAATACAAACGTGTCCCTTACTGTAATGATTCTAAGTATTGGGACAGACAGACCTGAGCAAACAGAGCAGACCCAGACCAGAGTGCTCCTGAGCAGTCTGGTCAGAGTTTATGCAGTTTTCTTGCACACTAGATAAGGAAATCCATAGTTTTAGCTTGGGATAGAAATTCTGTTCTAACCCTGGTGTTCTTACCCAAAATCGAATATTCTCGCATGTTTGATATATGCACTGGTTGAATACGACCCCATATGCGCCATCTTGAAGGTTGACGTCACAGCACACTACATGACAAAACTAAACATTCCTGTAGTTTCATCACAATATGGCAGACGTCGGTAACCGAAGTGACTGCAGTACTAAAAATCCGCGCTAAGAAATGGAAGGTATGCAAGAAAAAGAATCCTATATGGGTGTGAGGGGTGGATAAAAAATCCATCCCTCGGAATCACTGTCTGGCATCACTTGGCAAGCCTTGTGATGATGGACAGTGACCCTTGGAACGGATTTTTTTTCATCCACACCTCGCACCCATGTAAGATTATTATATTCCATTCCATCTCCACTGAGCCTTCTGGTTTCTGACAAGAAATTTTTTTAAGGTTTTCCTTATAAAGTCTATTTCAAACATGTGTACCCCACGCCAGGACCATTTTTGGCCCCAGGGCTACAATTTGAACAACCTTGGTAGAGATTCACTAGATGAAGCTACATATGAAGATTTTTAAAGGGTTTCCTTGTATCATATGTAAAACACGTGGGCCCCTGGGGTCAGGCCATTTTTGGCCCAAGGGCTATAATCTAAACAATCTTAGTAGAGGTCTACTAGATGTAACGGTGTACCATATACCAAAGGCCTGGGCCTTCTAATTTCAGAGAAGAAGATTTTTAAAGGTTTTCCCAATATAAGTCTATGTCTTGGGTATGGCATACCAAATATCAAAGACCTCAGCCCTTTGGTTTCAGACTAGAAGATTTTAAAAGGCTTTTTTTTTTTTTTTCTAATTTTCCCTTATTTGTTATCATGTAACCATAGTTCTGCATGGAATGGAATTCTTTTAACAACTTTGAAAGAGGACCACCCAAAAATCATTTCTGCCAAGTTTTGTCAGAATCTGTTGTGTGGTTTAGGAGGAGATGTCGTTAAAAGAAATTGTGAATGGACAGATCTAGACAGACGGACAGAAAACGACGACTGACAGTGACCAACCACAAAATCTCCCTCGGAGCCTTCGGCTCAGATGAGCGAAAAGCAATGGCCTTACCATTTTTTAATAGACATTCAAAACTCACAAGCACACATTTGTTTTCAACAAATGCTGCATCAAAAAAATCTCAGAAATGGAGTATTCGACAATGGCAGTCATTTCATACGAAATTCATGAAACATTTTTCATAAATTTCGTATGAAATGACCATGAGAGTAAGCATCTGATTGGCATATAACAATTTTAAATCAGATTTTATTGCTGAAGAAATTCAAAAGAATTTTCAACATAAAACAAAGAGCTGTCACGAACGGTGTCATTATGTTAAAATGCCAATAATCATGTTTACCCATTGTATACTAGTGGACTCTTCCACTGCTATATGTTGGACAAGTCCATTTATCATATAGGGGTGGTAGGCCTATTTTTTTGTTTTCATTCTATTTTTGACGGAAAATTCTGTAAGCAAATAGTGCAGGCTCTGATCAGACGCCGCATTCTGCGGCGTCTGATCAGGGCCTGCACTATTTGCCAAGGTACCCCTTTAGGGGTTTCCCCCCTGCAATGGGTTAAAGACATGGCATTATCCACTAAATAAGAACAACATTATATGAGCCCCGCTAAGCGAATTTGTGTCTTCGAGCATTCCGTCATGACAAATTTTAACTGGGCATGCCCAGCCATTCAGAGGGGCCAGGGATATGGCTTTCTGTCTGAAGGTTCCTCTTGATTCACTGCTTGTATGAGCGAGCAGCGATGGTTCTGGCGAGACTGCGCGGATGCGCAGGCTCGCCTGAACCTTCGCTGCTCGCATATGCGATAAGTACCAAAATCGCTTGACGGGGCCCATATGATAGAAACATATATTACCCTGCCGGACTTTTGTGGAAGACACTTCCACTGAAGTTCCTGCTACCGTGAGATTTCCAAAGCTTTCTTTAACACAACCTGAACATCTATTGTGGTATGAGGAAAATTCTGAAAAAAGGAAAATAACAATCTGAAAATCTGAAGAAAAAAAATATGAATAGCAACTAAGCAGAGCTCACATATATCTCTGGTGGGGAGCAACTGCCAGGTAGAAGCAATCCAAAATACACCACAGGAGTGTGTGATAAGAAGTGCAAATTATAGCCCTGTGTTGTCCTGTCCATTGTATGCAGGGTTCATACAGGCTTGAAAGGTACTTGAGTATGAAGGGCTGTCTTGAAAAGTTCTTGAAAATAAAATTTGTCTTGAAAAGTGCTTGAAAACTTTCCATAGACCTTGAAATGTACTTGAATTTTACATTTTCTTTTATTCGTATCATCCTAAATCTCCCTGATAATCAAAAGTAAAGATTCTAGAAGAAAATCGACAAATTTTGAGCCATAGCAGGTATGCCAGAACACCTTAATATTAAAGGTCTAATGTGCTTGGTGCGAATGTTTCGTACTTCGATTTTTGGATTGTCTTCCTTGCAGTCTGGTACCATTTTATTGGCAAAACATATGAGGCCCTTTTATGAAGTGGAGGGGAGAGAAACGACCCCTGTGGGCCCCATTATATCATAAGGGCTGCTTAATGTGTAAAGTAAAATATTTGCAATAAAAGGAATCACTTTAACATATAGCACTTCATATATGTTACAAGGGCTGTTCTTAAAGGAAGGAATTTGCTCCCTCAGGAGAAAATTCTTTCTTTTAACAGTAGCCCCATCACAAGGAGAAGGATGATTTTACCCAGATTTTCCTTCTTGTGCATAATAACAGGTTTTGTTTCGACTATGCCATTGCTATTAATACCACTTGCGACTTACATTTTGTTTTTAAAATGGTCATACCTGAACAAGCTTCATATTATGTGGAAAATCTCCTGTCAACAAGTCTTCTCTCATTAAACTGAAATATACAAAAAAAATATATATTATAATAATGACAAAATATAGGCTTTAAGCTAAAGGAGTGAAAAAAATCACCTTACTTTGCTTGTTGATTTGTTTGAGTTTTATGTCACACCAATGGCTAAGGTCATATGAAGGCAGAACCTCCGTTTTAAAGACTTGTCTTAAAGTCTGGAGAAGCCAGGAATGGAACTCATGACCCCGGTTTAAAGACTCATTCGAAAGTCTGGAGAAGCCAGGAATCTAACTCACACCTCTGGTTTATGAGGCAAGTACCTAGCTTAGAGGCTTCGACAATTCAACTTGATAAACATGAAAACTCAACAATTTTAAAAGGTAAATTTTGTTTTCTTGACTTCTAGGTCTCTTTCTAAATAGGGGCTACTCTTAAATTGAATGGTAGACTTACTTTTAAAATTAAATTGAATCCCTTTTCAGTAGGGGTCTATTTTCATAGGAATGAATTTGGTCTTTACCCTTTTAACCATGTAGACCAGAACCGATTCCTAAGCAAACAGTGTTGATCCAGATAAGATGGCTCATTATGAGCCATCTTATCTGGATCTATACTGTTTGTCATCCGGTTAATAGTTTTGACCAAACCCCCTATGTACAAGAAAGGGAGTCTACAAACTCAATAATGGAAGGGTCTACTTCAGAAAATCAGGGGTGAAGGCTTAATGAGTAAATGTACCCCTTTTCAACAGGTGCTGTTTACAGGGAAGCAAGCATGAAGTCCTCTCCCTTATAAAACTGGAAGAAAATAGTTGAGTCATTTATATAAGTCCCCCTAAAGGGGACTGGATACACCTTCAGGGGAGGCAACTCTTTCAAAAGTTATCAACATACAGTGATTGAGTGTTTGAGTTTTACGTCTCACCAACAGCTAAAGTCATACGGAGACGGGACCTCGGTTTAAAGACTCATCTGAAAGTCTAATCATCATACAGTAACATTTCAATGGCTCTAACACCGATAGCTCATTTACAATGGCTGAGTCCAACCCGTTTTGAGTCCTTAGGGATATCCTCTGCATAAGAATGGGGATTTTTGACTTTGATCTTGCAAATGTATGGTGTGTGTACTCATTAGAATCACCTAGATGAGGCGATTCAAATGAGTACATACAGCATACATTTTTATCTTAGAAAACCGAAAATATATCCCAAAATTAACCACGTCATGCTTCCTGTCAGTTACCCCCAGTGGCTCAAACAACCACTGTCTACAACAGATTTTCGTGGTCCCAAAGGTGTTCGAGCCATCGTAGTTCGACAGTATTTTACAGATGATAATACTGATCTCTATTTTCACTTCTTGAAGGACCAATAAAACATTTAAGTGCAGCATGACACTATCTTTTTGCACATTACTTCATGCCAGGCCTTTGAGCTATACTTACATTAACATTGCACAAGCCACACAAATTAGGAACCGAAATCTCTTCTCATCTGCCAGTAATGAGTCCCAGATTCTTAACACATCTGAAATAATTTAAGAAAATGAATTTTGTTTTTCTGTAGTTCATGAAGGTATAAACGCAGTGGGGCGCCTGCAAAGTGAATGAACCCAAAGGGGTTCATGTAAACTTTGCTACCGACCAGCTGTCATTCATACTTTAACGAACAGCAGAAAATTTCAGTTTATTGCTTATATTTACATTCTTTGCTCCTCAGCACTGGGCAACTTTTAAAGTTGAAAAACATTTACATGCCATTTTTCTACAAAGAGCGGAACAGCTTGGACGTCGCCAATGCCCAATCAGATCACAGAGAACCATGGTTTAGACTTACATCACTTGACGTCACTGAAAATCATGTGACTCGATGCATTCTAGCCCCTGCCCAACGGGGCTTCAAGAAAAAGATTGGACTGCACAATACTTTCATGACGAGCTGAAACTGACCGCACCTGAGTACTGGTAAACTGCTTAGAGGTTCTAAGCCTGCCCGGGAAAGTGGTTTCATTGGGCGACAGGGCTTGAGATGTCATTTTATCTCAATGTCAGGTAAAAGTCCCATAAAATTGGAAGCAACGTCTCCAACATGATCTATACCGTGTTGACGGGGATGTTAAATCTCAAATCAAACAAACAAACAAGACTTGATGCGTTCATGGAAGTATGAACTACATTGTTTTCTATAGGTTTACATTAAATGTAAATATAGAACAGTGAAACTTCCATGGTTTGAACAGCTTTGAGACCAAGAAAATTTAATTCTGCAACTGTCAGTGTCTCAAAGTACCGTAAAAATCCTAAAAATTCGGACACCTTGAGAACTTGCTGTAATCTCCTAAAATTTTAACAAGTTTGTTTTATGATCCTGCAAGGAGTCCAAAAGGCACGAACAGAATGGCAACCAGTGTAGACCTTGATCAGACTGCTCCTTCAGGAACAGTCTGATCTGGGGCTGCACTGTTTGCTTTGGTGTATCTGTCCCATTACAATGAAGTGTTAAACTTTTAACTAAGTCTATCTTTACAAGAAAGCAGCAGTTCATCAAGGGCTATTTTATTAAGATTTTTTAGTTTAGTTTTCGGATTCTTCTTTTCATATTTGCCCTTGCTATAAACATGTGTCCATTCATTTACTGCCAGGCTGTATTACTTGCTTTCAAATGGTAACCATTTTATAGAACATAATTAAAGTCACTACAGATGGTGTTAAGGGAATGTGTGGTGGCTGTAAAATGCCTCCCTGCACTTCATCATAGTGTAGATTATATTTTTTAGTCTTCCGGGATCATTGATTCCATTGTGGAATTTTGAAAATATCTGAGGGTTACTGATGAGGCCTAAATGGCTGAAACTAGCTACCGGTAGTCTGGCACAGAAAAACACATATACTTCTCGCTTCCCAAGGATTACTCTTATACCCCATACATGTAGTTTCATGTGATACAGTGCAAAAAGTGTGGCATTCTCTCAAGCACCTGTATGATAATAGTCAATACAGTTGTAAATTTACATCAAGAGATGACCCATATAAGCCACAGAGCTTTCTGTCAAATCCTGTTCACATTTGCTTGTAATATGCTTGTCAAATTGTTTATTGAAGTGAAAAAAATATTGTTTCAACCAAATTTACTTTAAACCCATAAGATGCCAATCACAATAAATGTTGTTTGCTGGGGTTGACTATTCCTGCACATGGGGCCTACAGTTAATGTTCATCCTTGCAAATGATGCCAATGGAGTGTGTTTGGATGCCAATATTTTATCACCGCTGCCGGGGATCGAACCAGTGGCCTCTAGCATCCTACCTGGAAGTGGAAACTCCTGTGATAGTAAGAGTGTTAACCATCTAAATGCATAGAACTGTGGTTTCAAGTCCTGCTCTTGAAGCTTCAACCACAGAGTTATATCTTTCTGCTTGAGCAGTGCTGTAAGCTGGAACATTAGGTTACCTGGAAAATTAACAACCACAATCTCTTTATCATACAGCTTAGTGTCTGGATTTTTTCTTTCATTTTTTGGGGTGGTTTAGGTTTTACAGCCCTTCCACATATTAGTTTTCTTATTTCTGCAAAAAGACATGTTGTGGGTACTCATTAGAAGCACCTTGGCAAGTGCTTCTAATGAGTACCCACAACTTATGTTTTCATGCAGAAATAAGAAAAATATCAGTATTTTTCGGATGAAAAAAGCACCTTATCTGGAGCTATGTATTTTCCTTCATTTTAAGCCAATCGTTAATCAGAGGTAGACAAAAACTGGAGTACCCTAAGAAAAGCCACCTGACCTTTTATTGTAGACCTGGGCCTCTCACATTTGACCCGAGCAAGGCTTAAACCACAGCAGTGAGAGACCTAATGATTAAGAGTCAGCGCTCTTATCCACTAGGCCACTGAGGCCCATTAGCGACTGCATTTGGCTATACCCTTTTAATTCTGTGTCAGACCTGGGGTAATTGTATTCTGTATTCTTATTTGAATACTATTCAAGTACATTTTCTGAGTATTTGTGAAGTATTCTGTATTCATGGATTTTTAGAATAAAAGTATTTGTATTTGTGTTCGAACACATTTCAAAAGTCATGTATTCATGAATAGTTTTACGAATACATTATGAATGCTTTTGCCATTTGTAGGAAAAATTAATAAACAAGAGCTGTCGCATGACAGCATAGTTTGCCTGTTTCTCGCCTACAATAAATAAGTTAAAATCCCTGAACCATGAAATATAGGTCACACTGACTTAGATATATAGTACAGATACCCTTGCAAACAGTGTAGATCCAGATTCTCGCCTACAATAAATAAGTTAAAATCCCTGAACCATGAAATATAGGTCACACTGACTTAGATATATAGTACAGATACCCTTGCAAACAGTGTAGATCTAGATGAGATGGCTCATATGAGCCATCTCATCAGGATCCAAACTGTTTGCAGTTTTGTTATTTTGACTAAAATGCCTATTTACAAGAACGAACATGTCCAATTAATAAATGGAAAAGTGTAAATCAACATAAATCAACATGTCCAATTAATAAATGGAAAAGTGTAAATCAACATGTCCAATTAATAAATGGAAAAGTGTAAATCAACATGTCCAATTAATAAATGGAAAAGTGTAAATCAACATGTCCAATTAATAAATGGAAAAGTGTAAATCAACATGTCCAATTAATAAATGGAAAAGTGTAAATCAACATGTCCAATTAATAAATGGAAAAGTGTAAATCAACATGTCCAATTAATAAATAGAAAAGTGTAAATCAGAAACACAAGGTTGAAAGGATTAAATTTTGTGACCTATCATCAGTGAATACAACTGACTGACGATGGATAAAAAGCAGTCAAGAAAACTGCTAGAAATATTTTATATTACATTCTTCCTTATTACAAGGTTTTTTGTAAAGACCTGCATGGGAATTTTGCTTCAAAATGCATAAATTAATATAGAACAAGAGCTGTCAGCAGGCAAAATAGCTCTCCTGGAAAGGTATCTTAGTCTAGTGACCTTGCGGTCATGGGCAGGGGTAGGAGAACTAGTATTGCAGAATAAGAATTGCATATCCATCATCTAAAATATAGACCAAATCCAGCATGTGGTTTGAAAAATATGAGCTGTTAAACTACCATAAGTCCTTAAGGTCATGGGCAGATGGATATCCTTAACCCTTGTCCTGCTGAATTAATTTATTTAGCCACACCCATTTCTGACTTTCAACCAATAAAAACACCTGATGCAATTTATTCGCAAACTAAATGTCATACAGTGTAGATGCTGATCAGATGCAGAAGCCATCTGATCTGTATCTACACTGTCTGCAAAGGTCGAGCATATCCTGGTTCAGCTGGACTAGAGTATTGAGATTATAACGAGAGCACAACTGACCAAAATTTGCCTGTATACATTATGAATAAACAGTTTGAATTTTAGTGCTCAAAATGTTTTTTTATTATTTTTTTTTAATTTATTTTCTATTATTTTGGTTTTGGTTTTATGGCCCTCTCACGAATATTCCGTTTATATCAAGCCGATTAATAATAAGATCATCCATGATGGGTGAAAACTGGAGTACTGAAGAAAAACCACCGGCCCTTTCCTTTGCAGAACTTAGCATCTCGCATGTGATCATAAAATGCTCTTAATTTCTGGCCTATCTTCCATGTCATGTCTGCTTCAAGTAAATCTATTTTCTTGCAGTCATTAAAACAGTATCAATGTCTTGTCACAAGATGCCTCTTTCATAAAATGTACCCCTATCAGAATCAGAATTGTTTCTGGTGACACGTCAAATGACATTCATACACCATATCTCCCTATGATCTGATAAAACACTTTTTTAGATTAAACCTTGGTACCTGTTCTTTCCAATCCCCCCTCTTATGACTCTGGTTAGGAGAAAATCTGTCTCTGGGATTTACAACCAGGTAAGACACAAACTGACCTGCTCAGCTACACAGACTAGCAAGAGTTTTGAAATTTTAGATTTAGAAACTAGAGATATAGAGAATACCAGGTGAGTGTCTTTTGATATCAAGTTTATCAGGCAAGGCTTCGAGAACGCTTGTAAGATCGCGAGGTTTGCCGAGGGATTCTACATGCGTTCTCGAAGCCGAGCCTGATAAACTTGATATCAAATGACATGAATCTGGTATTCTATTTATCAGTTTATCCCCTTGTACACTCTTAAATTAGCAATTTACGATCAGTTTTCAATGGTCCTCATTGCCTCCCCACATTCCGGCAGTCCACATATTCAGTATCAGCTGACCGCAATTGTTCCTATGATATTTTTTAAAGTATTTTGTTCCATTTTTCCCCATTCTTTTCCAGTAATAATAACATTTTTGCCATTTTTTCCAATATTTCGCTTCATTAAAAGAATTGCAGTGTCACGTTGACGTGATATTCACTTGTCCTGAGATAGAATATCTTTATCAGGTCAATGTGTTACAATGCAATATATATAGGCAGTAACTGATAAAATGTACCCTCCAAGCAGCGAACACAAAGGTGCTCGTAAATCGCAAAACATGTCTTTTCATGATGTGGCTCTTTAAAGAAGCTATAACCTACCTATACCACATTGAGAATCGTCTAAACTCTTGATAAAATTATCCCTAATTTCAGACATCATATTCGTAAAGCAGAAGAAACCATCAGCCTCAGCAAACTCTCGGCAGTCGGGATCTGGATCGGATGCTAATGTGTAATATATAGGTCCTAATATCTCATTCATGCCCTGAAAAAAAGAAAGCCCTACAAGTGAAAATCAATGAATAGACAGACGGACCACTACCAAACAAGTGACTATGTAGGCTATATTGTCCAGGAACAGATGTTTTTCAGTCAAAATTTGTTTTGTACTGGCCCTGTCTATGAATAGTTGTTTTTGTACTGGCCTTGTTAGTAAAAAGATGTTTTTGTATGGTCCTTAACCAAAAACTTTGTTTTCAGTCAAAAGATGTTTTTGTACCAGCCCTGTCAAAAGATATTTTTGTACTGGCCTTGTGCATGAATTTATGTCTTGCCTTGTGCATGAATTTATGTCTTTCCACTGACCATTCCAAGGTGGTTCTTCTGTGGCGGTTTATTTATGTTGTTGTTTGTTACTAACTGTGTGTATCACTTGTGTCTTTTTATTTTGGATGGCCATATGGCCATTTTGTGGGAAAGTTACTGTCCTTATGGCCTTCTTTTGTTTAGGTTTCCATTATGGTCTGGTCGCTTCATGTTTGTGTTTCTTTCCCTTTGGTGTCTTTGTTGGGTGGAGTAAGTTAATTGTATCGATTCCTGATCTTTGTTTTACTTCTACTTTGGTATTGTTCTTGTCAGTCGTAAGATGTTTATGTACTGGCCTCATCCATAAATATAATTATTTATTATATTTTGTTATGGTCTTGTCAGTCAAAAGATGTTTTTGTACTGGCCTTGTCCATGAATAGAGGTTTTTGTATTGTTCTTGACAGTTAATCATAATGGCCATTTGATGGCTATATTGGCCCCTCAGCTTGGCCTGTGGCCAATTCTGCCATCCTCAGATCCATTTCATCACAGCATATAACATGTAGTTTAGAATATGTTTAATAGTGAGCTACTATCCATGTTGTTCCCTGGCATATTTTGCCATTTTAGGCACCTCCACCAACAGTCATCTCTCATCAATAGTCAACGCCATATAATAACCAAAGTTTAAATTCACGAAAAAGAAGATATCATACTTATTAACTTCCATTACACACAGTGGATTAACATATTTTTGGATATAAAATGGTTTATAGGTGGATCAAAAACTGTAAAGAGCATGAAGAATTTCTTTTCTCTGAAATCTGAACATTTTTGTTTGGATAAAACATTTTTGTTGAATTTTGTTTTGGTTTGTTTGAATTGAGGTTTAACATCCCTGTCAACACTATTTAGGTCATTTTGGAAATGTTGCTTCCAGTTTTGGGGGAATTTCCCCAGACAATGAGATGAAACGACATCTCAAGCCCAGTGTCCCAATAAAACCAATATAGTTTTTATGCATGGGCAATCAGACTCGCACTACTTTGCCCGGGCAGGTATAAGACCTTCTAAGTGGTTTACCAGTACTCATGTGTGGTCAGTTTCAGCTATGTGTGGAAGCCCCACACAGCCCAATCTAGATGGGTGGGAGCGCTTTTGTTGAATTAATGCAGTTTCTACTTTGGACCTCAATAATAGTGTTATAAAGAGGTTGTGATGTACATCAAATACAAACCTGTATATATCCAAGACCAGGATTCAATTTTGTATATACAAAAAGAATTCTTTCACACACTTCCCAGTGTGCCTCCTGACCATCTGGCAGGGGAGCAAACTCATCACTAGGTTTCCGTCTACTTGTTTGCATCTGAAAGTTAAACATTACATTCACAACAAATAACGTTTTTACAATAATTCATGTAGTTCAAGGAACAGAACAGAACAAATAAAACAAACAACAGTCACATACAGTAAAGCTTCAAGGGCTCAAACATCTCTGGAACCATGAAAATTTGCTTGAGACAGGGGTAATTCGAGTCACTGAGGGTTGGGTCAGGTCAGGTGTCATAATAGTGATATCTTTTGAATTTTCTTTAAAATAAAGGGATGTCTTTTGTATTCATTAGAACCACCTCATCAAATACACACAATACAAACTTTCAAGATTAAATAAGAAAATTATCCCAATTATATATTCGGATGATATCAGGACTTTTTCCTAGGGACTCAGAAAGGAGTTCGAAACAGCCATACTAAAAGAGCCATCAGTGTTCAAGTCACCAAAGATTCACTGCAGTAGTTTTCTTGTATCTGCTGAACATACTGGTACATTGTAGGAATCCATTTGATATTAATTAATTTTTCAACATCTATAACATATCTCTAAGCTTCAGTTTTAAAAGCCAAACTATCTCCATAAACAACAGCTGATATTCTGTAAAACAAGTACATCACAGCTTCACTATCACATGGTTTTTTATAACTAGATTTTGGATAAAGCATGGTTTCAAGATAAATCTAAAAAATGTATAGATTATATAGATAAATGACCATTTTCTATTAAATCTACACATTTTTTGCATGTTTTTTAAGCTTTGGACCCAACAATATTGTTATTAAGAGGGTGTGGATTGTAGACAAAAACTTCTACATAAAATATTTGTATATTCGTCATTTCTTATGAAAATTACAAAAAATTCAAGACGAGTTTCATAAATTTCATTTGAAACTAGAGCTGTCAGTGAAACTGACTAGGGCCCCGGCAGCGCTATCAGAGGAGTAGGAAAATGTTGATGTTAAAAAACTGGAAAGAACAAGGAAATTTTCACCTCTAAGTATGACCTTGACCTTTGAGGTATGGACCTGGGTCTTGCGCGTGACACACTGTCACATTATGGTTAATATTTCTGCTAAGTAATATTTAAATCCATCCAGGAATAAGCAAGTTATAGATTGGACACAATAAAAAAGACGCTTTTTTGACCTTTTATCTCTAAGTATGACCTTGACCTTTGAGGTACGGCTGTGGGTCTTGCGTGTGACACTTCGTCACATTATGGTTAACATTTCTGCCAAGTAATATTTAAATCCATCCAGGAATAATAACAAAGTTATTAATTGGACACAGGAAAGACCCTTTTTTTGACCTTTAACCTCTCAGTATGACCTAGACCTTTGAGGTACGGACCTGAGTCTTGCGCGCAACACTCCATCACATTATGGTTAACATTTCTGCCAAGTAATATTTAAATCCATCCAGGAATAAGAAAGTTATGGAGGATAAAAAAATTTGTGGACGGACAGACGGACAGACAGACGGATGGACAGAGTGATTACTATAGGGCACCCACACTTTCAGTGGAATAAGAAAGTTATGGAGGATAAAAAAATTTGTGGACGGACAGACGGACGGACAGACAGACAGACGGACGGACAGAGTGATTACTATAGGGCACCCACACTTTCAGTGCGGGGCCCTAACTGTTTATCATATAATTTAGATTTTATTGCTAAAGAATTTCAGTAGAAAACATGTGCAGTCTTTTTCAGGCTGTTACATTTTAAAATGTATACACGATACATCAACCCACTGCCCATGTGTGTACTGACTTTCAACTTTATAACCCAAACAGAGTTGTTGAGAAAAGTGTGACGAAAATTTAATCTGAGAATTTTTTTGTAAAACCTATCAAGGGATGTAATTTTAAATGTGTTATTACAAATGTGGTGATATCATATTTATGACATGATGTTAGACACTAAATAACAGCGATTTTATAATATGATAAACATTATATTCCTAACAGGCAGAATTCTTCTAAATCTGCAAATAAGAATGTGCACTATAATGGTTAAACGCTTATATATAAAATTGCCCCCAAAAAGCGTTGTTAGGGTAAACTGACCTGCTAGATATGGCCTTTATAGTGTTGAGAGGGCTGTTAAACTCCCAGCAAACAAAACCAAAACTCTTACTTACATTTGTGATGCCTAGCCGGTTTCTGGCAACAGTTTCTGACTGTAACACACATTGTTCTACCCGTTTTCTCAGTGTGTCAACTTTCTTAATGTCCCCTGTCAAATCTTTATATGGAAACTCTGTGGCTGTCTGGAAGAAGTTGAGATCTGGACAAAGACGTCTGAAACAGAATGAAGTCCAGTGCCCAGTTGTTCAAAGTCTCATTAGCCAAACAAGCTTGTAAAAGGTCAAACTGTTATCTGTTCAACCAAGCAAACTGTATAATACAGTTTTGCTGGGAAATTTTTTTACAAGAATTTGTAATGTAAAAGATACAAGCTACTCATAATTTCTCAGCAAAAATGATCACTTTTAACAATACTGAATGGTTGCAACACACAGTTAACTGACAACTTTGTAGGCTTTGAATAATTGGGCCTTGAATTTACAGTAAAACATAACAAGAGCACCGCATGCGGGTGCCAACGCTCGGCTGCAGCCCCTTTTCATAATGAACAACTAGTCCGAGTTCAAGTAAATATGTTCAGTAATGACAGAGATATTGAAAATAATCCAAGTTTTTGCA
Organism: Lucinisca nassula; assembly: GCA_963580285.1. NCBI lineage: Eukaryota > Metazoa > Mollusca > Bivalvia > Lucinida > Lucinidae > Lucinisca > Lucinisca nassula. The sequence goes on along the minus strand of OY757010.1, from coordinate 124,791,405 downwards.
CGGCATTTACGCAGACAAAATGTCCAAGTTTTTGCATGACGACGATGCCAGAGCAATGACAATACTCGTCGTTTTCTTCGAAAATAGCCGAGCTAAAAATCAATCTTGATATAAGAAACTGTGGTCTCAAACATCTGTGGCCATTGAAGACACAGATCACTCCACACATATGCATAGTGAAATCAAAAATCAAATATCACCACAAACAAAAGTGAGTGCACAGAGAAGACTCATATCAGCATATCAGCCTGTGAATGAAGAAAATTTGGGTTTCATATTAGACACAAGAATTCTGCCAAAGGCTATGCCACGCCTGTGGGGGCGCAAAGTCACCAAACCCTGAAATCCAGGCCAAGGTCAAATATTTATGCTTCCATAAAAGTTGCCATTCCTAGATGCAAGCTTGTACCAAGTATCATTGATGAAGCTCTAATAGTTCTTGAGAAATGAACTTAAACATTAGGTTGAACACTAGGGTTGATGCAAAAGTTCACTAAGTCAGTGAACCATGAAATGTAGGTCAAGTTCAAATATGGATGCTTGCATTAAAATTCCCATCACTAGATACAAGTCTGTACAAAATATCATTAATGAAGTTCTTATAGTTCAGTGAACCATGAAATGTAGGTCAAGGTCATATATGGATGCTTGCATTTAAGTTGCCATCCACAGATACAAGTTCGTACCAAGTATCATTAAAGAAATCCTTATTGTTCTTGACAAATAATCTTGACCATCTGGGTGAACGCTAGGGTGGTCGCAATATTTTACTAAGTCAGTGAACCATGAAATGTAGGTCAAGGTTAAATATGGATGCTTGCATTTAAGTTGCCATCCACAGATACAAGTTTGTACAAAATATCATTTATGAAGCTCTTATAGTTCTTGAGAAATTAACTAGACCATTAGGGTCAATGCTAGGGTGATCAGAATATATTACAAAGTCAGCGAACCATGAAACCATCCACAGATACAAGTTTGTACCAAGTATCATTAATGAAGCTCTTATAGTTCTTGAGAAATGAACTTTGTCATTCGGGTGAAAGCTGGTGTGGTTGCAAATGTTGACGCCTTGACAATGGATGGACGACCGAATGAACAGACGGATGGATAAACAGGCGCCTATGTCGCGCCATGCTAATAGCAGGCGCAACAAAAATTAGATAGGGCAGGCAGGGATTTTTTTTTTTAAATTCTACTAGAAACATAGCTGTAGATAAGGATAAATACCAAGGATATTTTTTCTTATTTCGTGTTAGAAACATATGTTGTGGGTACTTGTTAGAATCGCCTCATAGAGGTGATTCAAACAGGTACCCACAACATATTTTTTGATGGACAAATAAGTAAAATTATTCCTAAACTATTCTCAGTACTCCTCTTTATCTGGCGCTAAGCAGATTGTAGAAATATACGAAGTTATAATGAGCCCCAATGTACCACAAAAAAAGCATGAGTGGAACTTCTCTGTTATGGCCCTTAACTCCTACCTTCAACTGTCTACATTGGTATATTAACCTATAAAATATAAATCAAGACAATTGTCGTCTGCTTTGTCGTCTGACAAGTACTTTAAAGTTGTTTTTTTGCAAACAGTGTGGACTCCAGATCAGACTGCTCCTCTAGGAGCAGTCTGATCTGGAGTCCACACTGTTTGCCTGTATGCAAAAATATTTTTAAAATGTTTGCAAGCAGATTCAGCAGACGGCATATGCAGACGAAATTTTCACATGTATTTTTTCGTGGTGTCTTAAGGGTTTCGAATAGCTTATACGTTTATATCCAATCTCTCACAACTGCATCATGCAGCAGACTCTTTTTACCTCAGAGGTAAGAGCTGTGGACTTTCACTCAAGCAACCCAGGTTCGAATCACCCAACAGATGGGGAATTTTTCACGTTTGTTTCATTCCTATGTTATGACTTTCATGTTGTAAGAATATGATAAAATTAAAATAAAAACTTCTTATCAATGGGCTTAACTCTTACCTGCAGTCTTTATCAATCTGTAGCAACATTTCATTGTCTTTGAAATAAGCTCTCCATTTACTATCTGGGTTCGGATTCAATGGCTATAAAAGAATAAAAAATATCTATTATATCAAACCAAATAAGACCTAAAGAAAAGACTTGGTTAGTTTGGAGTTTAATGGCCCAGTCTGATCAGTCAACACTTTCAAGGTTATATCAAGCTAGTCAGTTTACCTTATGACACTTTTCTAGTGCAGGTTTATACCAAAGCAAAACATAAAGTGGCGGAAATTGTCTTCCTTGGAAAAATGTCAGAAAATGCGACAGATGCATCCATGCCCTTCCCATAAACAAACTTAACAAAAAATAAACTAACATACAATGTTAAAGCAGCATTCAACTTGAATCTGTATTATTCATTCAATCAAATTCATATTTCCAGTTAACCCACTGTATACTAGGACTCGTCCATTGCTATATGTTAGACAAATTCATTTGTCTTACAAGAGGCTCAATGAGCCTAAACCGCTCACCTGAGGAACTTAAAGTTTTAACAATTCACAGACTTGACTACTAAATCTGCTAATAGAATCCAGCCCATTGACCCTTACAGGATATAAGTCATCATTATTGCATTGCATTCCAAGTTTGAGACTTCTAGCTTCTATAGTTCCTGAGAAATCTTTGACGAAAATTTAACATTGATCAAAATGGAGAGAAAGAAGAATGAAAGAACAGATGAACAAATAAGCTGAGAAAGCCCAATGTCTCTTACACAAAATAAGTCATCATTATTCTATTGAATACCAAATTTGATGCTTCTAGCTTTTATAGTTCCTGAGAAATCTTTAATTAAAAATTTAACATTGGTCTATTATCTCTATATGGAGAGAAAGAAGAATGAAGGAACAAATGAACCAGACTAGCTCCAAAACCTAATGCAGCCTTTCCCCTTGCCCAATGGTGCTACACATAAAATTTAAACAAGATTGGTCGACTGCCTTCTGAGATATGCTTCATTGAAAGTGTGGACGACGGATGGACGGACGACAGACGACGGACTCCGGAGCCTTGGTATACTATCAGCTCACTGGAGCCTTTGGCTCAGGTGAGCTAAAAATTCAAGTCGCTATTTCTGTCACAACATTTTCCCTACATTAACGGCCCCCGCCCACAGGTGCTTGAAGAAATATATGGGCTGCATGATGCTTCCACGCAGAGCTGAATCCGGCCCGCACACTAGTACTGGTAAACCGCTTAGAGGATTTAAGCCTGTCCGGGAACCGCGGTGCGAGGCGGACCGTCCATGCTAATAAACCCTATTGGTGTCATTGGGCGACAGGGCTTGAGATGTCATTTCATCTCAATGTCGGGTAAAAGTCCCACGAAATTGGAAGCAACGTCTCCAAAATGACCTTTACAGTGTTGACGGGGACGTTAAACCTCAAATCAAACAAACAAACAATTTCCCTACATTAAGTCTATGGGCAAATTTTTTTGTCTCTCAAGGTCACGTAACTCCGAGGTCAATATTCCGATTCGGCCCAAAATCGAGCTTAACCGAGATTTTATGCCTGTCCTCGTTACCTGCAAGTTTGAAGCTGATATGAATAAAAATAAAGTTGCTATCGTGGTCACAACGTATTTTTTTATGCTCAAGGGCAGGTAACTCCAAGGGAAATAATCCGATTCGGCCCAAAATCTAACTTAACCGAGATTTTATGTCTGTCCTCGTTACCTGCAAGTTTGAAGCTGATCTGAAAAAAATTCAAGTTGCTATCGTAGTCACAACATTTTCCCTATGTAAAGTCTATGGGCAAATTTTTTGTCGCTCAAGGTCATGTAACTCCGAGGTCAATATTCCGATTCGAACTTAACTGAGATTTTATGCCTGTCCTCGTTACCTGCAAGTTTGAAGCTGATCTGAATAAAAATAAAATTGCTATCGTGGTCACAACGTATTTTTTTATGCTCAAGGGCAGGTAACTCCAAGGCAAATAATCCGATTCGGCCCAAAATCTAACTTAACCGAGATTTTATGTCTGTCCTCGTTACCTGCAAGTTTGAAGCTGATCTGAAAAAAATTCAAGTCGCTATCGTAGTCACAACATTTTCCCTATGTTAAGTCTATGGGCAAATTTTTTGTCGCTCAAGGTCACGTAACTCCGAGGTCAATATTCCGATTCGGCCCAAAATCGAACTTAACCGGGATTTTATGCCTGTCCTCGTTACCTGCAAGTTTGAAGCTGATCTGAATAAAAATAAAGTTGCTATCGTGGTCACAACGTATTTTTTCATGCTCAAGGGCAGGTAACTCCAAGGCAAATAATCCGATTCGGCCCAAAATCGAACTTAACCGAGATTTTATGTCTGTCCTCGTTACCTGCAAGTTTGAAGCTGATCTGAAAAAAATTCAAGTCGCTATCGTAGTCACAACATTTTCCCTATGTTAAGTCTATGGGCAAATTTTTTGTCGCTCAAGGTCACGTAACTCCGAGGTCAATATTCCGATTCTGCCCAAAATCGAACTTAACCGAGATTTTATGCCTGTCCTTATTATCTGCAAGAATGAAGTCAATCAGAAAAAAATTGACGGAGCTAGAGTTATGACAAGCTTTTTCCTATGTTAAGTCTATGGGAGCTATATGTTGCCATGGTAACCAGAGTTCCACTCAGATCTGCATGAAAACCTTATGCAGTCTTTCCACTTGCCCAATAATGTTACACATGAAATTTGATCAAAGTCGGCCAAGTAGTCTTCAAGATATACATTTTTGAAATTCACATTAACCCTTATGCAAAAATGCACAAGGGCAGGTAACTCCTAAGTGTATGATCCGATTCTGCCAATTATCGAACTTGACCGAGATTTCATGGCGGTGCTGGTTATCTGTAAGAATGAAGCCAATCCGAACAAAATTGAAGCAGCTACAGTGATGACAACATTTTCCCCATGTTAAGTCGATAGGCAATTTTTCGGGCGCTCAAGGGGACGTAACTCTTGAGTGAATTATCTGATTTGGCCCAAAATCGAACTTGACCGAGATTTTATGCCTGTACTGGTTATCTGCAAGAATGAAGTCGATCAGAAAAAAATTGACGGAGCTAGAGTGATGACAAGCTTTTTCCTATGTGAAGTCTATGGGAGCTAGATGTTGCCATGGCAACCAGAGTTCCACTCAGATCTGCCTGAAAACCTAATGAAGCCTTTCCACTTGCCCAATAATGCGACACATGAAATTTGATCAAAGTTGGCCAAGTAGTCTTTAAGATATACATTTTTGAAATTCCCATTAACCCTAATGCAAAAACACACAAGGGCAGGTAACTCCTAAGTGAATGATCCGATTCTGCCAGTTATCGAACTTGACCGAGATTTCATGGCTGTGCTGGTTATCTGCAAGAATAAAGCCAATCTGAAAACTAGAAATGGTGTTTGTAAAACACAATGCCCCCAACCTTTGCTTGTCCTTAGATGGCAAAATATTCAACAAATATTGTTAAAGACTCAAAAACATACAACAAGAATTCCCCCGAAGGCTATGTCGCGCCTGTGGAGGCGCAAAGTCACCAAACCATGAAATCTAGGTCAAGGTCAAACATGGATGCCTGCATAAAAATTTCACTCCTAGTTCCAAGCATGTACCAAGTATCATCAATGAAACTCTTAACGAGAATTCTATGTTTTTTAATTAAAGGGGAAATAATTCAAGAAGGGGAGATAATATGGACAAGAAAAAAATACGGGTCAACTATTTTTTCATGAGGAACTCATATATGAAATTTCAAAACACTAGCATACACGGTTCTGAAGATATGCTATGCACCAGAAAGCAACACAATTGAGTAGCAAAAAATTACAAAGGGCCATAACTCTAACAAAATTTTATCGAATTGGTTGAAAATTTAATCAGGTAGTCTCCTCCTTAGTCCCAATCACTATACCAAATATCAAGGCTGTAGCTCAAATACTTTTTGAGATATCTTGCTAACGAGAATTCTATGTTATTTAATTAAAGGGGAAATAATTCAAGAAGGGGAGATAATTTGGACAAGAAAAAAAATACGGGTCAACTATTTTTTCATGAGGAACCCATATATGAAATTTCAAAACACTAGCATACACGGTTCTAAAGATATGCTATGCACCAGAAAGCAACACAATTGAGTGGCAAAAAATTACAAAGGGCCATATCTCTAACAAAATTTTATAGAATTGGTTGAAAATTTAATCAGGTAATCTCCTCCTTAGTCCCAATCACTATACCAAATATCAAGGCTGTAGCTCAAATACTTTTTGAGATATCTTGCTAACGAGAATTCTATGTTATTTAATTAAAGGGGAAATAATTCAAGAAGGGGAGATAATTTGGACAAGAAAAAAAATACGGGTCAACTATTTTTTCATGAGGAACCCATATATGAAATTTCAAAACACTAGCATACACGGTTCTAAAGATATGCTATGCACAAGAAAGCGTGACGTACGAACGGACTAACGGACGAACGGACGGACAAGCCAGAAGCAATATGCCCCCCAACTTTTTTAAAGTTGGGGGCATAATAATTGAAGCAGCTACGGTGATGACAACATTCTCCCCATGTTAAGTCAATAGGCAATTTTTTCAACGCTCAAGGGCATGTAACTCCTGAGTGAATAATCCGATTCAGCCAAAAAATCGAACTTGATCGAGATTTCATGCCTGTCCTCGTTATCTGCAAGAATGAAGTTGATCAGAAAAAAATTGACGGAGCTAGAGTGATGACAAGCTTTTTCCTATGTTAAGCCTATGGGAGCTCTTTGTTGCTGTGGCAACCAGAGTTCTCATCCGATCTGCACGAAAACCTAATACAGCCTTTCCCCCTACCTGATGATGGTTTATATGAAATATGATCAAGGCCGGCCCACTGGTTCCAGAGATATACTTCGTTGAAAGTGTGGACGACGGACGACGGACGCCGGCTCGTGGTATACTAATACCTCACATAAGCCTTCGGCTCAGGTGAGCTAATAAGGGAAGTCAGGCCTATGTTTTTGTTTTTATTCTATTTTTGACAGAACATTATGTTAGCAAATAGTGCAGGCCCTGATCGGACACCGCATTCTGGGCCTGCACTTTTTGCCAAGGTACCCCTTTAGGGGTTACCTGCATACAAGGGGTTAATAGCACACAGGATTTCCCACATGAAAATGCAATGTTTACCCCAGCACAAATCGCGAAGTTTGTTAAAAAACATACTTTCACTTTACATAAGTCACAAAAAGAAAAAGCTTGTGATGCTGAGCTTTCACTCGTTATATTAACTCTTGGCAGTTGTCAAGGGATATCTATAACCACAAATGCAGTTCTGGGCATAATTATATGCTGAGCTGTAAATTACCAAACAAAAATGGTGGCATGGTGTAAACTGTTGGCCACTGTACCTGACTTTGAGGTAAAAATAATGAACAAATTGAATAGAAATGTTGTGATATGCAAGAAAATAGAATTTAACTCCAATGGATTTGACATGGACATTTCCAACCCTTGTGATCATGTGATGCCTAGGTTGATCAGAACACAGAACACTGATGTTTCATCAGAAAACCTGAAAGAGCCCTCACTGTGACCTAAATCCACTTTCACTATAATAATTTATTTGTACTGAGTTTAATGGCCCAGTCAACACTATACAAGGTCATTTTTGAGCCGGTCAGTTTACCTATCCACACTTTTCCTGGGCAGGCTAATACATAAGCAGTTAACCAGTACAGTGCACATTCTTTTGCCAGAAACTGACAACTACCCTTCTTGAATCAGCTGAAGGGAGAGAATGACCGTAGAAAAGATTTCATGATCAATCTCCACGAAAGAATGTTGCCGAACCCGGCGGGTATCGATTTACTATAATAAGCAAGCGAAGTTTGAATCAACACCCGCGGAAAATTCTTAAATTCTATACTGTCTGGTGAAATGTTAAGAAAGACATAATCTACAAACTCCTAAACATCAAAGATGCATTCAATACATACTATCTTTCTTCTGGGTTGGTTTGGCATTTTATGCCCCAGTCAACACAGTTTATGTCATATTTAGCTGGTCAATTTACCTAATTCCACATTTCCTTGTCAGCCTTCCTTACTTCCAAAGGATAACCCTTTTATAGAATATATGAGCCCGCACATGACAAAATCTACAAGAAGTCTTTAGCGACCAGCGAAGACTCAGATCAGCCTGTGCATTTGTGCAGTCTGATCAGAGGCTTCGCTGATCACATGTCCTACTATAGGCTAATATTTATGCAGAGACATAAGCATAAGGTCTTGTCATAGTGGATGGGTGTGCAGGTTGATTTGAGTCTGTGCTGGTCACACCGGTCTTATTGTAGGTTTTGTTATGCGCTGGCTTATATTAAACATCACTACAGCTGATGTTAAGTGAATGTGTGGTGGCCGTAAAAAGTCTACCTCCCTTCATCATAGTGTATATTTTCTTGTCCCGATTCCATTGTGGAATTTTGAAAATATCTGAGGGTCACTGATGAGGCCTAATTGGCCGAAACTAGCTACATGTAGTCTGGCCCAGATGAACTTGTACACTCCATACTTTTCATTTATGTGGTGTATTCCTTGCTTCCAAAGGTGACTGACCAGTACAGTGCATATTCTTTTATCAGAAAACTGACAACTGCTCTCCTTGAATCAGCAAAAGGGACAGAATGACCACAGAAAATAGTTCAGGATCAATTTCCACAAAAGAATGTTGTCGGACCAAATGTGGATCAAACCTGTGACCTCCTTATCACCAGTCAAATGCAAACCTGACTGAGCCACTGAGGATGGCTACAGTATCTGTCTCTACTGCAATACAATAGCCCGGATAAAAGGGTTGTACATATATTATTGTTCTTATTTCTGCATGAAAACATACATTGTGGTTACTTATTATAAGCGCCATAGGCCAGTGTATGACTACATACATGATCATCAAAAGTAACATCTGAAACTCCTCCTTTCTCACAAGCTTCAACTCCCGGCTTGATAATCATCTCATCAATGAACTGGGAATACAAGGCCCTGAAAAACAAAAGAATTGATTACTATGAACAGCTTTACATTTATGCTGAATGGTTACGGTATACCTCTGAGGTAGTTAAAGAAAAATTATTTGCTCCAAAAAGGAACATATTCACTTCTTTTTAGAGTCAACCTGCATTTGTTTGTTTGTTTGAGTTGAGGTTTAATGTCCCTGTCAACACTGTATATGTCATTTTGGAGACGTTGCTTCCAATTTTACCCGACACTGAGATGAAATGACATCTCAAGCCTTGTCACCCAATGAAACCAATAGGGTTTATAAGCATGGACGGTCCGACTCACACCGCTTTACCGAGGCAGGCTAAGATCCTCTCAGCGGTTTACCAGTACTTGTCTGTGGTCAATTTCACATCTGCATGGAAACATCATACAGCCCATCTATTTCTTCAAGCTTCGAGGGGTGGAGGCTGAATCAACTCCCATTAGACACGGATTTAGATACATATGGACATATATATGGAAATGAAGCATGATATATTCTCTGCAGTAAATTCTCTCCCTTCCATTGATTCAAGAAGGACAGTTGCCAGTTTCTGGTGAAGTACATGTATGTGCACTGTACTGGTTATAGGTTAACAGCTCATGTATAAGCCTGCACAGGAAAAGTGTGGTTAGGTAAACTGACTGGCTTCACATGACCTAAACAGGGCTGACTAGGCCATTACTCTCTAAACCAAATCATATGTGCCATGACAAGCAAAACTATACCTATGAACATGTTTGCATAGGAAAATCAAAGCATTGAGATTACCAGTGGGTTGATTGTGTCACTGTGTAAGCTGGGAAAATAATCCTGAACTGAGACATACATGTATTTTGTTTCGTTTACACCCTTAAATTCCAACATTAAGGAAACAGTGTAGACTCAGATCAGATGCCGCATTCTGTGGCTGCACCACCTGGATCTGGGTCTACACTGTTTACCAATGCCCCAGTACATGAACCCAGTCCAGATTTTACATTTTACACCGCTCTGAGGTCCCAAGGATAAGATTAGTGCTGCTATAAAAAAACGGTACATGGTCAGCTATAGTCAAGACAAGAGCAGACAGGAAGCTTCTGTAGTTAGTAACTTAGGGTGGATTGCTTATTCCACCCCAAAACCCGGCTTATATTCTCATTCAGTTAATAAACATGCCTCCTCTGCATGAAGAAGCTTTGGGTTAAAGGGCATTCATCTAACACATAGCAAAGACTTTGATCAGACTGCACAGGTTGATCTGTGCTGACTTCACTGAATGCACTAAGTCTTGTACTAATTCACCTTCTGTTTGGTGCAGTCCATATAGCAGGAGAGCTATCTTCTTTGTTGCTTTTTTTGTGTGTATGTGTGTGTGTTGGGGCGGGGGGGGGGGGGGGGGTGTGTGTGATTGGAACACATTTTTTCATGTACCACAGCTCAAGTAAAGGATTAGTGATGAAGATAACAAAGGGATACTTTTCCTATAGAACTCACTCTGTGCCAGCCGCAGTAACTCAGTTGGATGCGTGGCTGACAGATGATCAGGAGGATATGGGTTCAATACCTGCTGGGGTTGGCAACATTCTTTCCTGGAAATTGATCATGACATCTTTTCTACGGTCATTCTCTTCCTCCCACTGATTCAAGAAGGGCATTTGTTAGTTTCTAGCGAAAGAATATGCACTGTACTGGTAAACCGCTTACGTATAAGCCTGCCCAGGAAAGTGTGGATAGGTAAACTGACCGGCTCAAAAATGACCTGAATGGTGTTGACTGGGCCATAAAACTCCAATACAAACAATCAAACAAAATAGAATACACTCATCAGTGATTCTAACAAGTATACTGCCCTCGCCCATAGGGGCTTGAAGAAATAGATGGGCTGCATGATGCTTCAACGCAGAGCTGAAACCTTCCGCAAACTAGTACTGGTAAACCGCTTAGAGGATCTAAGCCTGCCCAGGAACTGTGGTGCGAGTAGAACTGTCCATGCTTATAAATATGTTCTATAAAAGGGTTATCCTTTGGAAGCAAGGAATACACCACAGAAGTGAAAATATGGAGTGTACATGTTTTCTGGGCCAGACTAGCTAGTTTCGGCCAATTAGGCCTCATCAGTGACCCTCAGATATTTTCAAAATTCCACAATGGAATCAATGATCCCAAAGGACAAGAAAATATAATCTACACTATGATGTTGGTTTCATTGGGCGACAGGGCTTGAGATGGCATTTCATCTCAATGTCGGGTAAAAGTCCCACAAAATTGGAAGCAACATCTCCAAAATGACCTATACAGTGTTGATGGGGATGTTAAACCTCAAACCAAACAAAAAATCTAGCAAGTATCATGACATATATTTTTATGGTGAAATAAATTGCAACTTGTCTATTATTTAATCCATTTATACCATCAGGTACACAAGTCCATGAAATGAAGACCCCCTCTAAACCCCACTTTATATAGAGAAAAGTGGGATTTACAGGGGTATGCATCTATTTCTCATTTTCTGCTCTGACATAGGTTGTGGGTGCCCTTTAGATCTACATGTACCTAAACTTATTTTTGCAGTACAAAAAAAAAATAATTATGGATTTTCATCAGGAAAATAGCCATGTTGGAGATGGGAAAAATGTACTATGTTGCATGGATGTGTTATCGTAATATATGGAAGTGGGGTTTGCACAGGTATTCATTTTTTTTCTTATTTTCCGTTCTTAGACATGGGTTTTGGGTATCCATTTTTTTCTTATTTTCTGCTCCAAGACATGGGTTGTGGGTACCCATTTTTCTTATTTTCTGCTCCAAGACATACATGTCGGTTGTCAGGTCCAAATATTATTGTCGTTACTTCTCCTTATCTAGAGCTATGTAGTGTTACAGTAACAAATATCATTCATGGTAATATTGCCTACCTTTGTTTCTGTAGTTCAATGGCCCATTCTGACCTATTCTTGGGAAGGTAAAATAATAGAAGCTGAAAAAAGCAAAAAATATCAGTCTACAAACGTCGATTATCAAGAATCAAATATTACAGTCAACCCTCTTTATACCGACACTCGTTATAACGGCAAAACTTGTTATAATGACAATTACAATGGAATGGATTCTTAGCTCAAGGCTTAGCCTTGATTCTGAGCGATGTGGGCTTCCCTCAGATTGGAAATGCACAAATCGAATACATAGTCATGAAAGATTCTTGTAATTTAATACTCCAAGAAACAAATGTTACAGATATTTGTTAGAATCGCCTCACGAAGGCGATTCTAACAAATATCTATAACATTTGTTTCTTGGAGTACTGATGTGGAAAAGACCTTTTACAACCTATCATACTCATAACTGGGATTCTTTATTACGGCAAATTCATTATAAATTTATAATGGCACAATAATAGGGTACAAATAATGTTATTATAACACGGGTCCTCTGTACATAAAATATTAAAAGAAATATGGTTAGAAAAGTTCAAACAAAACAGTCTGATATGAGAAAAAAAACTGGCAAAAAATCCCATAAGGTGTCATATATCTGGAAGTATAATTTACTCTAGCTGTCTGGAAGTGTTTTGTCTTTTAAATCTTCCTAGCATACGTATGTCTGCCTCCACATTCAGGTTCAAGAAGAGTTTCAAATCAAACAAATTTTCTCTTAAACTGGGACCCTTGAAAGTAAACAATTAAAGGCAAAACATTTCAAATTTATTCACCAGCCTTAAGGTGAACAAACACATCACCAGGGGAGGCAACTGTTTCAAAAACACTTTTGTCTCCATTGTCAATAAGGGTCTACTCTACTTTTTTCCCACCACTTTTAAAAGGGGAACAACTTATGAGACGTCTCATGCTTCACTACACTCCTGTTTCTATTTTCAAATGGGTCTGAAAAAGGAAAGATGCTGCTACATGTGAACTTTTCATTTTAAAGAAGTCTCTTATAGACAAGGACAGCAAGATAAATTGGCAAATACCAAATTTGTCATAATAATTGCACATGTTCTAATTTGCAGAGACCAATATTTTTTCAAAATGTAAATTAAACACTAATGAAGATTTTTGTTTTGTTTGAATTGAGCTTTTCACACTATTTACGTCTTTTTGGAGACAATGCTTCCAATTCTGTGGGACTTTTACCCCCCACTTCGAGGCATTGAAGTTAGACTGTATTTGTATTTTATATTTCAAATAAATTTCAACTAAATATTGTAACCGAATTACTTTATATAAAGTGTGCATTTGAGTTCACAAACAAAATGACAATGTTTTCTTCAGAAGCCATCTGATCTGGATCTTCATTGTTTGAAAGGTAAGACATATCTGGGTTCAGCATGACAAGGGTTAAATTAAACCAAATTTACTTGATATAAAGTGTGCATCTGAGTTCGCAAACAGAATGACAATGTTTTCTTCAGAAGCCATCTGATCTGGATCTACACTGTTTCCAAAGGTAGGGGGTTATCCACTTGCCTCCCATGGTTCAGCATCTTTTTTGTGAATGTAGGGGGTTATTGAGTTGCCTCTCCTGCTTTGGCAGGACATGGGTTAACCTTTGACCTGCTGAATATTTAAATATAACACACCCACCACTGGTTATCAACAAATTTCTTGATGCAAATCATTGCAAAAAATTCATAAACTGAATGACAAACAATGAAGATCCTGATCAGATGGCTTCCTGAGAAGCCATCTGATCTGGATCTTCATTGATTGAAAGGTAAGACATATCTGGGTTCAGCAGGACAAGGGTAAAATTAAACCAAATTTACTTGATATAAAGTGTGCATTTGAGTTTGAAAACAGAATGACAATGTTTTCTTCAGAAGCCATCTGATCTGGATCTACACTGTTTGCAAAGTAGGGGGTTATCCCATTGCTTCCCATGGTTCAGCAGCTTTCTTGGAAAGGTAGGTTTTGTTTGTTTGATTTGAGGTTTAATGTCCCCGTCAACACTGTAAAGGTCATTTTGGAGATGTGGCTTCTAATTTTGTGGGACTTTTACTCGACATTGAGATGAAATGACACCTCAAACCCTGCCACCCAATGAAACCAACAGGGTTTATAAGGATGAACGGTCTGACTCACACCGATTTGCCTGGATAGGCTTAGATCTTCTATGCGGTTTACCAGTACTTGTATGCAGGTCGGTATCAGCTCTGTGTGGAAGCCCAATCTATTTCTCCAAGCCCCAATGGGCTGGGGCAGAAACAACCGTGTTATATCTGAACAAAAATGTATAGATTATATACAAAAATGACCATTTTTGGTCATTTTCTATATAATCTATACATTTTTGGGAGAAAAATGAACATTTCTGGTCATTTTGTATATAATCTATACATTTTTGGGATCGAGCTTGAAACCGCGTTATATCCATAACCGTGTTATAACGATCCGTGTTATAATGAGGTTGTGGTATATCAACAATACTCACCTTCCAACATCTAGATCTGAATCCTGATTCAAATGGACAGCCTGAAATGATACAAGTTTTGTCATTGATCCCTGTAAATGAATACTGTTAGTCACTGGAGCATGTCCAGAAATTGAAATTTTACTGCCACTGCCAAGGATCAAATCTTATACCCCTAGCACAAGAGGTAAGTGTGCTAATCAAATAGCTGTTAAGGCCCTGTCAGGGTTAAATTCTGAATTTAGTCATCCACTCATGGCACCCAACTGAGGTTGTGGTCATGAACACCATCACAGTACAGGAGACCACTGAGCCACAATACTCCATCACTTAGAAAGTACAATATGTCACACTGTGAACTTTAAAAAAAAATATGCTTGTCCAAGCACAAGTACAGTTTAACAACATTTTTGTCCAAATGACATTTCACTTGTCAAAAAAGGGGAGGGGTGGATGGTTGGGTAAAGGCGGACAGTGAATGATATGAAAGTGAATGATATGAAATCAAACATTTTTATTTTTAATTGAAAACTAAAATGCTACATCTGACTTGTCATTACGAGAAAATGGACTGAGGTCAGGCCTCAGATTCTATGACGGCTCCAACGTAAAGGCTTATTGAGAATTAGAGAGATCTAATTCAAGGTAATGTTGGTTGGTGCCTGATGCTCTGTCTCTGGTCGGGCCCATTGGAGTCTAACTGTTGGTTTTCTTTTGCTCCAGCATTTCAGTGGTTTCTTGCTGTCGAGTCCTCACCGTTGTCTCACCTCTGTGGTTCTTTGATTTTTGTGTTCACGGAGATGTTGCACTGATGAGTTAGGAGGCCTTCATGCGGACTGAACAAATTATTTGTCTAAATCGCGACGGAAGTAAGGGCGAGGATTGTGGCCACGTAAAATCGATTTAAGCCCCCCAGTGGAAATCTTCCACTGACCGTTCCAAGGCGGCTCTTCTGTGGCGATTTATTTATGTTGTTGTTTGTTACTTACTGTGTGTTTCACTTTTGTCTTTTTATTTTGGATGGCCATATGGCCATTTTGTGGGAAAGTAACTGTCCTTATGGCCTTCCTTTGTTTAGGTTTCCATTATGGTCTTGTCGCTTAATGTTTGTATTTCTTTCCCTTTGGTGTCTTTTATGGGTGGAGTAAGTTAATTGTATCAATTCCTGATCTTTGTTTTACTTCTACTTTTTATTCCCAACAAGAAAATCTGTAGAGGCACTGATGTGTTTCTGCATGGTGAGTCTAATGGGGCTTTAGTGACTTGTATGAAATTCATTTTAGGTACGAATGGATCATTTGCCTAGCCATTACAAGAACTAGAATAGATGGGGAGTCTTCAAATGAGGTACCGGTTATCTCTGGGGTACCCCAGGGGTCAGCCCTGGGCCCGCTCCTCTTTCTATTGAACATAAATGACCTACCGGATAATATCCAGTCACAAGTTAGGCTCTTTGCTGATGATATGGCAGTTTACCTGGCTGTGTCAAGCCCACCAGATGCACAAGTGCTACAGTCTGATCAGAAAAAAATTCAGCAGTGGGAGCGAACCTGTGACATGGAGTTTAATCCTAGCAAGTGTCAGACAATCCATGTCTCTAGATCAAAAATGCCAATTAAGTCCCAATACTTCATGCATGTTCAGGCATTAGAAAGTGTAGACTCAGCCAAGTACCTTGGGATAACCATCAGCAAAGAACGTAGCTGGAATTCAGGCATATCAAATATTACAGCCAGTGCAACCAGGACCCTCGGCTTCGTCAAAAAAAAAATGTTAAAACAAAAAAGCAGGAAATAAAATCGCTGGCATACAACACTTTGGTTAGGCCACAGGTAGAATATGCCTTGTCTGTTTGGAGCCCCTATCCAAAAGAAAATATCAACAAGATTGAAATGTTGCAGCGCCGGGCTGCCTGTTGGGTCACAAATGATTTCTCTCCCTACAGCAGTGTTACAGACATGATAGGTGAGCTTGGATGGTGGTCACTTGAGCTCAGAGGCAACGATACGCTCCTTATAATGTTTTATAAAATCGTTTACGGTTTGGTCACTATACCAGTTCCGCCACAGTTCGAATGCCTAACAACAAACACCTGTCACCACCCTCTGGCTTAAAGGCAGATACACACCTCTGTCTCATGTTATTATTACTCATTTTTCCCCATGTTGGTTGTTCTTTGACACAGGCTACCAGCTGATCTCGTCCTGGTCTCTGATCTTGACTCTTTCAAATCAAGAGTAAGTTTGATCAACCACAGGCTCCCTTAAGGTAATACTGTTTTTATCCTGCTTTTAAACTCTCCTTACTAACACCCATTAAATTTCATCTATGCTCACCTTTCTTTTATTTTTTTCCCGACACTTTCACACTTTTACTTCTCTTACTAACCCACCATGCGCAACCATCCTAATAACACTTGAAGAGGGTTCAGGATTATGTAGTTAATTTGTAATTAATTTGGTTTATGACAGGGATGTAGTCATATACAGGCTTTAATATGTATGCGAGCATTTGCGTTTCTCTTGCTTTTCTCTTTGGTCCTACTTAGCTGCAGGCCACCATATGTCAGAGTCAAAAAGGAATTCAAACACTTCCAAAGATATTGTATATATCATAGTTTACTTTTAAAAAATGCTGCAAATGCATTTTGATACTTCTTGTCACCTCCTATTCGCAAGTCACTTCTTGTCACCTCTTGACACTTCTTGTCACCAAATAGGGAGACTGGAGGCAAGTGCGCTAACCACTGAGCTATCATGCTTCATACTTTTTTCTTAAATGCTCATATCACTAGACGCTTGATCGTGTTGCCGATCCAAAGCGCACTATGCTTTGTTTTGGTAATTTTCTTTGGAATGAACCTTTCCATAACCGCAGTTAATTTGGTCTTAAAATTGACCCACATATCATTATCTGACATGTGCGAAAGGTTCCTTCCAGGTTTATTCCAACCAAAAATGTCCAAAACAAAGCACAGTGCACCTTGGATCGACAACACAATCAAGCATCTAATCAGGAGACGCAATAGAATGTACTTTCGTGCTTGTAAGTAAAGCAGCCCTGACGTTAAGAGTCATTACAAATGGTTCAGAGCACACGTACAAAAGGTAATAAGAGAATGAGATGCATATAATTGGAAGCATGTTTCCAGCATCTTTACCTTTGAGGATGATAATACAGATCCCGATAGTCCCCAGAAGAATGGTAAAGTTAAAAAGTTTTGGCCATTCGTAAAGTCCCTGAAAAAGGAATCGTTTGGGATCACTTCATTAAGGGAAAATGGAATTCTAAAAACAGATTCGGATGATAAGGCCAACATATGTAACAAACAGTTTAAATCAGCATTTACGTGTGAAATTGATGAGCCACCATCCAAAGGTAATAGTCGGTTCCATTCAACGGGGGACATAACAGTTGACCCAAAGGGGGCGTTAAACTGTTGGGTAAGCTCAAGATACATAAGGCATCTGGGCCGGATGACCTCAATGACAGGGTGCTTAAGGCATGCGGTGCTGAAATTTATCCTGTGCTGGCCTTTATCTTCAATGAATCACTTGCCCAGGGCACTGTACTAGATGACTGGCGACAAGCAAATGTTACCACAGTCTATAAAAAAGGAGAAAAATATGATACAGCAAATTATAGACCAGTGTTGCTAACATGCATCTGTTGCAAAACCCTTGAGCATATAATAGTTAGCAACATCAACAAGCACCTAGCCTTTGAGAGCATTCTTGCTGACTGTCAACACGGTTTCCGAAGTCAAAGGTCTTGTGAAACTCAATTAGTTCAATTTTACCATGACAATGTGAGCAATCAGGATGGGGCCATAAACTGTGGCCACAAACAGACTGACTTGATCATCATGGATTTCGCCAAGGCCTTTGACAATGTACCTCACAGATGGCTTTTGTATAAATTAGATTTACTATGGGATAAGAGGACCCACACATAGGTGGATTAGCTCATGGCTCTCAGGGGCTCACAACAAGTTGTACTTGAAGGCCAAGCGTCTGATCCAGTCCCTATTTTATCTGGTGTCCCCCAGGGTTCGGTCCTTTGACCGGTACTTTTCTTGGTACATATATTCATTAATGATTTCCCTGATAATATCAGGTCATCTGTCCATTTGTTTACTGATGATTGTGTCCTTTATAGGAATATATATTCTTCTTCTGACTGTCTTATTTTACAAGATGACCTGAATTGACTAGCACAGTGGGAGGCTGATAAGCAGATGAAGTTCAATGTGACCAAATACATTGGTATAACAATCACTGATGATCTTGATTGGGGTCAACACGTACATTTCAGAGATAACATCAAAAGCAACTAGGACATTAGGATTTCTTGGATGTAACTTGTTTTTTGCACCCAGACAGACAGAGGATGGTCCATATAAAACATTGGATCACCCTAAACAAGAACATACATCACCCATTTGGCATCCTTACGTTAAAACTCAGATCCAGCAGTGGAGAGGTGCAGAGGACAGCTGCTCAATGGACCTGCCGACAATGGCGCAACAGAAGTAGTGTCTGTGACATGCTTAACAAGCTAGAATGACCATCATCCCTAGAGGCCCGTCGTGAGCAGTCCTCTTTAACCTTCTATAAGATAAATCAGGTACAGTGGCCATTAATAAAGACAAATACTTGACCTCTGCAACAGTTTCAACCCGAACAAGGGCATCAAAGGTAAACTACTCACAATATCAAAGGTTTTGATTGTTTGTTTGACTTGAGGTTTAACATCCCCATCAACACTGTAAAGGTCATTTTGGAGACATTGCTTCCATTTTTGTGGGACTTTTACCAGACAACGAGATGAAATGACATCTCATGCCCTGTCACCCAATGAAACCAATCGGGTTTATAAGCATGGATGGGCCCACTCGCACCGACTTGCCTGGGCAGGCTTAGATCCTCTAAGCAGTTTACCAGTACTGGTGTGCGGGTCGGTTTCAGCTCTGCGTGGAAGCATCATGCAGCCCATATATTTCTTCAAGCCCATTATTGGTGCCAATCCTATATATATAGTGATGCTTCCATGCAGAGCTGAATCCAGCCCGCACACTAGTACTGGTAAACCGCTAATAGAGGATCTAAGCCTGTCCAGGAACGGCGGTGCGAGGCGGACCGTCCATGCTAATAAACCCTATTGGTTTCATTGGGCGACCGGGCTTGAGATGTCATTTCATCTCAATGTCGGGTAAAAGTCCCACAAAATTGGAAGCAATGTCTCCAAAATGACCTTAACAGTGTTGACGGGGATGTTAAACCTCAAATCAACCAACCAACCTATAGTGATGGCCTGAAAAATTCCTTTTTTTTTCTAGAACTATAGGAGGTTTTAGGAATTCCGTTTATGATGTCATTCTTGTGCATGCGCAAAGTACTGGCCGTCAATTGAAACGGCCATCGCTTTTCAAATGTATTGACGGAACTAAAATGGTAACAATATTCAGACATTTTGAGAGAAAATCTACCCGTTTTCATTGAAACAATGCCTCGAGAAGGAAAGAATAATATTTCGCTTTTATTACCGAAATTCATTTATTCTAAATCTGTTTTTAATTGCTGAAAATCTTTTCGCGAATGACCCATGTCAATGGCTTGAGATACCGTTATTCACGAAAGCTTACTTAAAAAATAAGTTTTTACATAACTTTCGTTTTATTCGCTATCCAAGTCTATCTATCTATCTATCTTTCTTTCTTTCTTTAGAAATCTGTCCAACAATCTGTCTACATGTGCAATTTAAATGTCCATACTGACAGTCAAAATAAACTTATGAGTGGACTGACGGAAGGGCGTTGAGTAAATTTTGGTTCGACGTCATGCCGTCGACACCTACTCCAACTCACTTCATTGTCACATGACCGTTGGCATGGGAGAGAGAGACAGAGACAGAGGTTTTACTGTCAAACTGACAGTAGACAGACGACACACAGACCGACTGACTGAATGACTGACTAGCAGATGAACGGACGGACTGTTAGACAGACAAATAAACATATTGACAGTCGAAAAAAAACACCAATGAGTGGACTTACAGACGGGCGTCGAGTCAACGTTGGCTCGACGTCATGCCGTCGACAACCACTTCAATGTCACGTGACCGTTGAGATGAGAGAGCGGTTTGACTGATCCCTGTATCAAAGAAGCCCATAACCCTTTTTGTAACAAATGGAATCTTCCTCCTTATATACATGTATAGGAGTCATTTTCAAAATTTAGGGGTGTCAGGTTGTATTTTCTTCAAAATTTATTTGGAAAATGGCCAAACTTTTTGCAAACAGTGTAGGCCCCGATCAGACGCCGCGTTCTGTCGCGTCTGATCTGGGCCTGCACTGTGTGTCACTTGCCCCTTTTGGCGTTTCCGGTACCAAATGGGTTAATGTACTGAGACCTAAGGGCTGGACAGGTTGAACCAATCTACAAATCTACCAGATTTTATTGTAAAATCTTGCACTTGGGAAGGAGTGTTTCATTTTTATGCACTGAAAGGCAGAGTTCTCACTAGGATTTTGAAAACAGGAGTTTAAGAATCCATCCATGGAAAAAGTTGGATTCAAATCTGAAAAGTTGGAGTCAAATTTTGAAAAGTTGGAGTTTGACCCTAAAAGTGTGCGTCAATTATGGCTAAATGCGTACGGCTGTACAGTGTGACTCCAAACGACTTTGTGGCTTGAACCCTTATTCTGCTTAACATGACAAACCCTTTTCTTGCAGTGGAGATCCAGACCAGATGGCTTCCATCTAATCAGGATTTACACTGTAACTCAGATTGTGAATTTGAATGGATAAATTACATTAGGCTTTGAAAGTCATGAGTGGACTGGGTAAATTAATTTATTCATCAGGATATGGGTTTAAATTGAGTGTGAGCAGTTAACAGTCGTACAGGCTCTGATCAGGCTGCACCAACAGGACAAGTCTGTTCAGGCCATGCACTACATCCTAGTACATAAAATGGCATATGAAACTTTTGGATTCTTTGATATGTTACACGACCATGGCCTGGATTTTTTTATTTTTGACCCCCGTGGGCCCTACCCCCACCCCCCCGGGCCCACCCCTAGGGCGTGATCAAAATTCCGAAAGTGTCATGCACTCCCCAGACCAAAGATCTGTCAGTTCCCAAAGTTTCAAGTTTCTATCTATCACCGTCTAGGAGTTATCCGGTAAAACGGACGGACCTACGAAGAAGACCATTACAACAACCCAACGTGGGGACAAAAAAAAATTGTGCAGGCCCAGATCAGATGCCACAGGTGTCTGTTCCGGAACTCCACTATTAGCAGGCAGCTCAACACTTGATAATTAATTTCTTTCATTCAAATAGGCCTAATCAAGGTAACTTGATGTTGATAATGCGACAAACTCGAGTCATAATTTTCTTTAATAGGAATAAAGACGCTTTATACACTAGATAATCGCATCCTTTAATTATGCCTCCGACATTTTTTTCAACAATCAAATTACCGATAATCCAACCGTGTATTCAAGTATCCGGAAACAAAACAGTCAATTAATGTTAATCAGCCACGAGATTGCTGCATCTTGCAAACCGCAAGACTGACCTGCCAATCTTCTAGACGTGACGCTCTGATTGACCGAGAGAGTAATACAGACGACTGTCCTCGCTAGGTAATGCTTGAACATGCCTGGCGGCGACGATTAACGGTAAACTTTTGATCCGAATGCGGTAGCTAAATTTGCAGATCAATTGGACACCCGCTGTCATCTTTTGATGTGATTGAGGTCATTTTTACACGGGATTACGGACTCGTCAGACGAAAAAAAATTGGCGTAATTAAGAATCCACGACAGGAAATTTTACGCGTACAAAAGCAAAACAGGCGTAAAAAAACGCCGGATTCGGTGTTTCCGAGAACTCTGAAAGGGTGTTCTATGTTTGTTTTGAATTTAATGTTCCAATCCCACTGAGTCTTGATGGGTCCGAGCACTTGGCAAATGGCATTTTATTAAGCAACGCTGTATTATCGCCAACGCAACGTTCTGACGTTTCATCTACGTTGCAATGTCAAATTCAATGCATTGCTTTGAAGTTAGTTTGATGTAGACACGGCGTTGTTGACACGCTACATGTCGGTTGACGTGGCATCATTTAACGACATCTGTGATTTACATTTGCCTGCGCTCGCTAATTGTTGGTGCGCTGAGAGAGAGCAGACCCGGTTGGGTCGTATGTACAATATATCATTTTCGCAATGAGAAATTTCGTATCTGGCAGCATATCGGTGTTTCTCCCTTTATCTTACATTAGAATTCGCCAAAAGTTTAAAAGAATTCCACTGTTTTACGCTGTAATTAACACTTTATCTGTCCCACTGCCTTTGAAGCAATAAGGTTCGCCGGCGTGACGTCACTTCCCGTAGCAACCGATAGGCCGCCATTTTGGAGGTGAAAACAATAACAGAGCGACCGGCAATTACCCTTTAGATCGCTACCAATTACATTGAATAAAATCGTTTTTTGAACCTGAAAATGCATGTTACTGTAAGTAAAAATGATTAAAAGTAAAGAATAACGAGGCGGGAAATTTCCATTTAGTGAAATAACAGCTGCCTGATAACCGATGTCTACGGATTAGTGTCAATTGTGTTGTGTATTCGGAGGTGTCATGGACTCGGGGAAATATACTCTATCCAAGTGTCAAGGTAGGTTTGACATTCCGTTTATTGTCAAAATAACACAGATCAGATTGCTAAGAGGAGCTGTCTGATCTGAGTCTACACTGTTTGTCTGTAAAAAAATTGTTGACTGCCGGTAGCTTTAAGTCATTTCTGCAAACAGTGTGGACCCAGATCAGACTGCTCATCTGATCTGGGTCCATACTGTTTGCATGTCATATGTCATTTCTGCAAATAGTGTGAACCCAGAGCCGAGGTTATGCCAAGGCTAGGGGGACAGGCTAGTTTGTTAGTTCATTTACAAGGCACACATTCTAAAGACCTTGTTGTTGTTTTGACCTTTAGATCAGAGGCATTCATTTTAGGACCCCTGATCTTCTTTAGCACACCCACTAAGGAGGTTTTATTTTCTACACTTTAAAGTTAATTACAATCAATTTCTAAATTTAGTCACCCATCCAACACCTGTGGTGATGTTCCAAGGGATCGCCTCGGTAAGTGCAGAAATGTTGTTGAAAGGGAGAAATACGAGCACTAGAGAGAAATCAACAGACAATTTTACCAATAGAAAGGACAATTTCAGTTCATTATCAACAAAGCATGGCCCAAAGAATAATGCATTGTGAATCAATTACCTGTTATAAAATGTTCACTGCACATGTAAACATATTTTGATGTAGGAATCCAGTCTGAACCATCAGCGTTCTGGCGACTGCAGGCCCTTATCCACCGAGACCGTCTCTCTGGATGTTTTTCTCCATTTGGGAACTGATAGAACGATAGCTTTTTATCCAGTTGTAAATGATGATTTGTACAACCACCTGCACTACAGATTTTTGGCATGTTTTATCAAAATTGTAAGAAATATGCTAGTGACTTGGGTTTTATTTACACTATTTGCTTATTCAAAATGGCGTTTGTATTCACCCGCGTGCTCGTTGCTATCACGTGACAAACGAAAGTACCCGGATGACCGGCGAACCCTATACGACAGATGACGGCCAGGGCTTTTCCCGTTCTATTTTTAGAACCGGAAGTATGTCACGAAAAAAGCTCCTATACCCCAGTGGAATAGTCTTCCCTCTTCTGTGGTGAATTTTAAGACTGCAGAGGAGTCCAAAACCCATACAGTGTAAGATTGAGATTTAGAGGTATGCATATTTGTATACCTGTTTAATCTGAGCCTTATCTGACATTCTAAAATGCTTTTTATTTTCTGATTTGGTGGCTTTGTAGGTCACAGCCAGAGATCTCGGGTAAACCTCTGTTATTCAGATTGTTAATAGTTAATCAGTTTTAAGGACTCATCCAGTGACCTTTTTTTTTTTTCTGCTAAATTCTAAATTTAGCTACGCACCCAACTGAGGTAATGACCAAATATGATCGACTCAGTATAAGAAGATATATAGGTATCTGTATTCCCTGTCCTGACATTTCAACTGTCCATTGAAATTCTTACCATTGAAAACAAGCTTCCTGATTTTTTTCAAATCAATCACTTCCTCTTCCAAAGCTGCAGAAAATTCTTGCAACCTGAAATAGCAAGAAAAAATATGCAAATGGAAAGCTGATAATTCAGGAGTAAAGAATAATGCAAATCATTTTATGTAAAAGTGGGCGTTTCTGATATGATAAAAAAGATCTTGCCTGGCTTTGTAGCTGGCCATTTTTAACCGGATGTTTACAACTACCCGGAAAAGTCCGTATATTTCCGCCTGATTCCGGAAATGGGTCTGGAAAAACACTTGCTACGATTCTACTCTAGGGACAAGATACAAGATACAAGAAACTTTATTTTACGTCGGTTATATAGGAGGTTTTAGGAATTCCGTTTATGACGTCATTCTTGCGCATGCGCAAAGCACTGGCCGTCAATTGAAACGGCCATCGCCATTCAAATGTATTGGCGGAACTTAAAATGCTAACAATATTTAGACATTTTGAGAGAAAATATACCCGTTTACATTGAAATAATGCCTCGAGAAGGAAATAATGATATTTTGCTTTTATTACCGAAATTCATTTATCCTAAATCCGTTTTAAATTGAGGAAAATCTCTTTGTGAATGACCCATGTCAACGGTTTAAGATACCGTTATTCACGGAAGCTTACTTACAAATTAAGTTTTTACGTAACTTTTCGTTTTATTCGCTATCCAAGTATAGCTATCACATACGGACAGAACTTAGATCTATCTATCTATCTATCTATCTATCTATCTATCTATCTATCTATCTATCTATCTATCTATCTATCTATCTATCTATCTATCTATCTATCTATCTATCTATCTATCTATCTATCTATCTATCTATTATCTATCTATCTATCTATCTATCAGAAAATTCTCCAACGGTCTGTCTACATGTAGAATCCAACGATCTGTCTAGAAGAGCAGTTAAAAATGTCTAGCGATCTGTCTACATGTGCAATTTTAACAAATTGAAGATTCCTGTGAACAGGCTACGTTTGTTTTGGTTTAAACAATATTTTATATCTAGCAAACATCATGTAAAATTAAATACATTGGAACTGACAAATACGATCTGACAGTAAGTCTGAGGCTTATAAATATCATCTCCTAAAACAAACTGATTTACGTTACATTTGAGTGATATGAACAAACAAACAGACAGACAGACGGACCGGCAAACAAATTGACTGACTAACGGACAAACGGACGGACATTAAGACAGACAGATAAACATAATGACAGTCTAAGTAAACTAATGGGTGGACTGACGGAGGGGCGTATAGTCAACGTTGGTTCGACGTCATGCCGTTGACACCCGCTCCAATTCACTTCAATATCATGACCGTTGGAGTGAGTGAGTGTTTCAGTTTTACGTCCCACCAACAGCTAAGGTCATACGGAGACGGGACCTTGGTTTTAAGACTCATCTGAAAGTCTGGAGAAGCCCGGGATCGAACCTGCGACCCCTGGTTTACTAGGCGAGTAGCGTAACCACTCGACCACGGAGGCTTCTATCATGACCGTTGGAATGAGAGAGAGAGAGAGAGAGAGAGAGAGAGAGAGAGAGAGAGAGAGAGAGAGAGAGAGAGAGAGAGAGAGAGAGAGGGTTGACTGACAAACCGACAGTAGACAGACAGAATAGACTGACTGAATGACTGACTTACAAACGAACGGACGGACAGTTAGACAGACAAGTAAACATACTTACAGTCGAAAAAACACTGAGTGGACTGACAGACGGGCGTCGAGTCAAAGTTGGCTCGACGTCATGCCGTCGACAACCACTCCAACTCACTTCAGTGTCATGACCTTTGAGATGAGAGAGGGGTTTGACTGATCCCTGTATCCAAGAAACCCTAAACCCATTTGGCACCAAATGGAATCTTCCTCCTTATATATATAGCAGGAGTCCATTTCAAAATTTAGGGTTGTCAGGTTATTTTTTCTTCAAAATTTATTTGGGAGATGGCCGAACTTTTTGCAAACAGTGTAGGCCCTGATCAGACGTCGCGTTCTTTTGCGTCTGATCTGGGTCTGCACTGTTTGCCACTTACCCCTTTTGGGTTTTCCGGTACCAAATGGGTTAATGTAGGCCATGGACAGGTTGAACCAATCTGCAAATCTACCAGATTTTACTGTTAAATCTTGACCTGGCGAAGGAGTGTTTCGTTTTCATGCACTGAAAGGGTGTTCTACGTTTGTTTTGAATTTAATGCTCCAATCCCGCTGAGTTTTGATTGGTCCAAGCACTGGGTAAATGACATTTTATTAAGCAACGCTGTATTATCGCCCACGCAACGTTCTGACGTTTCATCAACGTTGCAAAGTCAAATTCAGTGCATCGCTTTGAAGTTGGTTTGATGTAAACACGACGTTGTTGACACGCCACCTGTCGTTTGACGTGGCATTTTTAACGGCAAACTGAAATTTACATTTACATGCGCTCGCTAATTGTTGGTGCGCTAAGAGAGAGAGAGAGAGAGAGAGAGAGAGAGAGAGAGAGAGGACCCTGTTGGGTCGTATGTACAATATATCGTTTTCGTAATGCGAAATGTCACATCTGGGTGCATATCGGTGATTCTCCCATTATTTTACATTAGATTTCGCCAAAAGTTTAAAAGAATTCCACTGTTTTACGCTGTAATTAACACTTTATCTGTCCCACTACCTTTGAAGCATTACGACAGATGACGGCCAGGGCTTTTCCCGTTCTATTTTAAGAACCGGAAGTACGTCACGAAAAAAGCTCCTATACAACAGATAACATTAGCTGTAATAGCTATTTTCCGACAGAACAAGTAATAAAAATCAACAAGGGTAAAACAACAGTTATAAAGCAGCTGTAAAAGGAAAGTAATGCACATTAAGAATTAATTATGTTATATTACAATTAAATTGAAAAATTAAAATTGAGGTAAAAATTAAGACATGCATCAGCTCCATGAGCACAACTAAGCCCTATATTAAAATACTTAAATGTGAAATAAGAGTTAAAAAAAAAAAATCTTTTCTTTAAATATAACACAGATTACTTTATAGAAGATTTCACAGATATGCACAATAGTTATATTTATCACATAATCTTAAAAGTGATTTATAATGAGGAGTCAAAAGTCTCTGCAGGGGTAAGACTCTTGCTGTCACTCATAGATTAAGCCCGTCTCTGGACAGTTACCCTCTACCCGAAAGACGAAAGAAAGGACAAACAGTGGCAACCCACAATGCTGGCTCTTTAAACCATCAATGTGTCCCGCCCCTATAGCCCCACGAAAATGGCAGAAGGTCCCCAATGAGAAAAGGCACTTTTTTATTTTAGTTTGATAGGTTATAAACAGTTTTATGACCTTGACAGTAGTTTTATAGAACATGCACTATAAACTTCAACTAATAAACTAAACTAGAAACAAAACTAAAATAAACTAAAAAGATCAAACTAGAAGAGTTAAAATAATCACAGAAAAATTCAAAGAAACTAGTCATTAGACTAACCTTACGAACCACGGCATATGGCACAGCCACACCCCGGACCAGTCCAGGTGCGGACCAGCCGCTCGAACTCCTTGTACTCAGACACCTTTCTCAGTTCATTCGGGAGGCTGTTCCACACCCTTGAGGCCTCGAACCGGAAAGACCGCTGTCCATATGTCGCCGTTCTAACAGCTGGTACCTGCAGTGTATTTTCGTACCTGAAAGAGTAATTAGAGTGTTTGATCATAACCAGGTCTTTAATATATACCGGGGCAATATTATTTATACATTTAAAAGTTTCAAGAGCTATAAGTCTCAGTCTCCCGAGATGTAAAGTGGGGAGATTTACCTGGTTTAGAAGCTCCGAGTAAGGTGTATCATACTCGTTAAAAACAATTTTCAGTCCTCTGTGCTGTAATTTCTCTAGTTTTTCAGTATTTGTTTTGCTGCAGAAATGCCAGACAATCGGGCAGTAACTAAAATTGGACCTAATAAAAGATTTAAAAACTAGCAGTCTGGTTTCAACTGAGAGGAATTTGCTAATCCTCTGGAGGACGTTTAGTTGTCGTGCTACCTTCTGACAAATCCTGTAAACTTGTTCATTAAAATTTAGCTGATAGTCCAGTTCAATGCCCAAGAGTTTCACTACCTCCTCACACGGAATGGTGTTACCGGCGACAGTGAAGCTCTCAATCTCAGAGTGTGTCTTTTTGCCAACAGCCAGGGCTTGGAACTTTCCAGGATTTGCCTGCATTTGGTTATCATGGAACCATTCTATGCAGACTAGACTTTCACCTTCAAGTACATTTGTAAGGGTTTCTAGTTTTTTGTCTGCATGTGATAACGTGTTGTCATCAGCATAATTATACATGGATCCTTTGGTTATGAAATAAAAAATGTCATTCAGGAAAATATTAAAGACCAGCGGGCCCATAATAGATCAACAGCAAAGTAGAAGTAAAACAAAGATCAGGAATTGATACAATTAACTTACTCCACCCATAAAAGACACCAAAGGGAAAGAAATACAAACATTAAGCGACCAGACCATAATGGAAACCTAAACAAAGGAAGGCCATAAGGACAGTTACTTTCCCACAAAATGGCCATATGGTCATCCAAAATTAAAAGACACAAGTGATACACACACTAAGCAACAAACAACAACATAAACAAATCGCCACAGAAGAGCCGCCTTGGAACGGTCAGTGGAAGATTTCCACTGGGGGGCTTAAATCGATTTTACGTGGCCACAATCCTCGCCCTTACTTCCGTCGCGATTTAGACAAATAATTTGTTCAGTCCGCATGAAGGCCTCCTAACTCATCAGTGCAACATCTCCGTGAACACAAAAATCAAAGAACCACAGAGGTGAAACAACGGTGAGGACTCGACAGCAAGAAACCACTGAAATGCTGGAGCAAAAGAAAACCAACAGTTAGACTCCGATGGGCCCGACCAGAGACAGAGGAGCAAGGCTACTTAGAGGATGCAGCCGACTGTACAAGATACAAGATACAAGACGTAGATCAACCAGCTAAAAATAATAATACCACCTTACACATACTAACTTAGTAACCTTGTAAATAGCACAGCTGTAAAAAGTTCACCAGCAAAAGTTACATTGTAAATTAGAGCTCTAATACTTATACTTTAAGACATTCCCTCAACGCCGTACGGCGGTGGTCCGACAAATTACCGGACGAACTCTAAGAAGAAACGAAACGAAACGAAACGATCATAGGATCCACAGGAGCTTGACGTATTACAATAATATGAAATAAAGGCACTGCCTTTTGAGCAAACACACTCATTTACACCCCTATTTATCTATCTATCTATCTATCTATATATCTATCTATCTATCTAATCTATCTATCTATCTATCTATCTATCTATCTATCTATCTATCTATCTATCTATCTAATCTATCTATCTATCTATCTATCTATCTATCTATCTATCTATCTATCTATATTCATATATTGAGTTGGTGACTCAGTTAATTTGCAGCGTGGAAACTTTAAAGGAATCCGGGACGTTTCGCCCCCAAACCATTTCCTCCCCTAGTCGTTTCGTCCCCAAGACGTTTCCCCCTGGTCGTTTCCCCCCTAGTCGTTTCGCCCACCTAGTCGTTTCGTCCCCCTAGTCGTTTCGCCCCCCCCCTAGTCGTTTCGCCCACTTCTCAATGTAATAGACTAATTTTCACTTTTATTAGCATTGTTAAGAGACAAATATTTAAGTAGCATCATCGCCCTGTCGCGTCAACCTAAGGATAACTTATCCTTAGTTACCACCCAGCACCGGGCCTTAAAAGTGGCGACTCGGGGATGTGTGACGAGGACTTGTTACACTAAAATTATTGAGACCTGTTCCTGTTGCTTCAAAATTTTAGTGTAACCATTTACCGGCCATTTTTTTTTAATTCTTATTTTTTTTTTATTATTATTTTTATTTTTATTTTTTTTTTTTTTTAATTCTTATTTTATTTATTTATTTTTTTTGTTCTATTATCTTTTTTTTTTTTAATTTTTTTTTTATTAGTTGTACAATTATTTCACACTGCATCTTGACTGGTCACAGGAACATCTCTGGTTTCGTTTGTCGGTCTATACAGTCGGCTGCATCCTCTAAGTAGCCTTGCTGTTGAAATCTCTCCCGCATAATAGTTGTTCCACAGCTCATTGACTTTTTCATCCAGTCTGCGGTATGTTGGACGCGTGTCTCTCCCACCCTGTCCATTGGTCACGAGACGAACTTCAACAGTCACTTGCTCAGCTTCTTTCCTCAGCAAAGGCACCAACTTGTAAAATGACAGTCCTTTGTGGCCCGCCCGATTATTCAAACGATGATGCCAACCTGCAAATAAAAGAACATACATTCGGTAGCGCGTGTTTTCACACCTCATCATTAATCGCATTAATTGCGTGATTAATGTGACAAACCAAATAAACAACGTGATTAACGGCAGTGAACAAAACAGGTAATAATTATAATAATTCCTAATTATCATTCCCATTCAAAGAACATGTTCTTCTATCTTTCTCTCTTTCTTTCTCTCGGTCTCATATATCAATCTTTTATATATAAAAATTAGGAAAAAAAATGGGGGCGAAACGACTAGGGTTTGGGGGGCGAAACGACTAGGGTTAGGGGGCGAAACGACTAGGGTCCAAAAAAGGAGGCGAAACGACCAGGGGGGAAACGACTAGGGGGGAAACGTCTTGGGGGCGAAACGTCTTGTTACCCTTTAAAGTACCCTGAAGCACTAGCGTTAGTACTATAGATTTGGGGCTTATCATCATTTTGTAAATCTTGGGAAGGAAGAAATCCACAGGTAGCCAGATAGCTCACTGTGTCTCATACAATTCCCATGGCTTTATTTTATACCCCTGAATGATAGTTTGCGAAAAGTTGTAATTGCTTGGCCAGACGAGAATCGCTTTCCACCCTACCGAGAAGTTCCGGTAAATGCTTCGGCATATGCTCCGGTTACTCGTTGGTCCAGTCGCGGTGCTGGGTTTTACCGTCTAACCTTTGCGGCTCAGTGCGGTACGTTTCAGTTAATTTAAACGCGTGACGTATTTTCGTAGCTTTCCCGCGATCAAACTTCAGCGTTTGATGCATCGGTCTTGAAAAGAGCTTTTTAAAATTATTTCGACGCATTTTGTGTTTCTCTTGTAATAGATCGTAACTCCTTTTGGTTTTGAGAAGCATTTTTTGGATAGGAATACGATTCTCATGAACTCTGTAAAGGTGGCGGATTATCGCGAGAAATTGAACGAGATTCCAGGCGAAATTTGGGTGCCTACGTATGTTGTTCCAGTCTCTCTACAGTAAAGCTTGCACTTCGTGTGTTTGCTATTAAAGGGTTCCTCTCTACGTTTCTATGTTTATAGAAACGTAGGGTCAAGCCCTTTACATTTTATTACGTCAAGCTCCTGTGTATCTAATTATCTCCCGTATAGTCAAACCCGCGCGGGGACATAGACTTTGATGCGCGTCAACCGCCAAGAAAGTTAAAAGTGTAGTAATAGCATAAAAGACAGAAAAGAAATGTTAAAAATAGATAAAAACAGGGCAAGAGTACTATGGTGAGACATGTTCAATCTGGCTTACAGCCAGACTGAACTCGAGGCCGGACAGGGTGACAACGTCAAGGGGCAAGGCATTCCAGTGGACAATAGTTCTGGGAAAAAGAGTACTTGTGATAGTCAGTTTTTGTATGTATTTGCTGGAATGCCTGAGAATGAGAAGTTCTGGAGAGTCTAGAGAGAGGGGTCACGGAGTTAGGTATGGGGATGGCAACCCTGATATGCAGCATGTTCTGAAACATAACAAGGCGTTGGTCAATGCGTCTGAGGTCAAGTCGTCGTCACTGTAGAGAATTTAGCATGTCAGTAACAGAGGAAGTCTGTCCGTAGTCCCGTTTGGTCCAGCGAGCAGCTCTCCTCTACACTGCTTCAAGTTGGTCCATGAGATTGCTTGTGTAGGGTGCCCAGACTGTAGAGCAGTATTCGAGTTGTGGTCTTACAAGAGTCTTATATGCTACTGATTTTAGCTGTTCAAAATGGACTTTGATGTTACGCCTTAGAAAGCCTAGTGTCTGGTTTGCCTTTTTAGTGATGTTGTCTATGTGTACGTGCCAGGTGAGGTCTTTCGTGAGTGTCACACCTAAGTATTTGGCTGCATCTACAATGCCCAGAGGAGTGTTGTGAAGAAAAAACTGGGTAGGTATTGGGGTTTTTCGTTTGGTGATTTGCAGGACTTGACACCTAGCTGGGTTAAAGGACATGTCCCAGGTCTTTTCCCAGATCTCAAGTTGCTGCAGGTCATGCTGGAGAAGTCTTGAGTGGGCTGAGGTAGAGATAGCTAGATAGATAGCAGTGTCATCAGCGAATAATCTGACTATAGAAGATTTAACAGCTTCAGGGAGGTCGTTAATGTATATTAAGAAAAGAAGGGGACAAAGAACAGAGCCCTGAGGGACTCCAGAGGAAACAGGGATAGAAGAGGAGGAGGATCCATTCACTACAAAAATAAGGCGATAAAATGCCTTGTAGCTATACAACAACAACAAGAACTTTATCAGTATCAGTTAATTAAAACAAGAACCTACAACTAAAGATAATTGGAAATCAAGGGTTAAAACAGCTATAAATATATTCTGGACCTATAGACTAAATGATGAAGCAAAGGAGAAATCAACATCAGTAAATTTTGAATCTTGACGCCTTTCTTTCTTCTCCCGATACTGTTTTCGGTCATACTGTCCATGATAACAGTGTATTGGTAAGACACATCCTGTTTGGTCTTCACTGGAATCAACGGTTTCTGATGTACGTAAAGGGACAACCAAATGTAGAATGTTGACTGGTACCTATATACTCCAAGTAAATAAGCAGAAATTTAGGCAGAAATTTAGTCGTTCGGTAGTCAGTGCCTTATGTAGATGCTGCGGGCTCGAAAATGAAGACATTACACACATGCTGTTAACATGTCCATCATTGTTAACACAGAGGAGACAGTTATATTTTGAGGTCAAATCAACCGTAATATCTCATATAGGAGAAAACCGGTGGAAATCTCTCTTTAATAATACACTGAATATCGTCAAATTGATCCTGGATTGTACTTGGTATGAAATAAAAATCAAAAATGAGTTCCTTTAAGAGCAATTCAGAAAACCTGATTCAGAAGGAGTATATTGATTCAATTTCGAAAGTAACAACGGTGCTATGCTATAGGCTTCACACAGAAAGAATGCCCAAATGTGATTGATGTACATGGATTCAGTGCCCACCCACTGTAAATAGTCTCTCTAACGAGGCCAACCAGCTGTAAATAGTCTCTTCAAGGAGGCCAAACGATCTACAGATTTAAGCTCCCATCGTGTGTTTATACTGGGAGGACCGAAGTTCGAGGACGTAAGCGACTTGACCGGTTTATATTTCTATAAATAGAATATATTTAAAAAATTGGTAACAAAATAATCAAACAACATTTGATGAATAAAAAGTCAGAAACAAAAATGAACAAGATGGCAATGATGGCCCTAGATCGCTCACCTGATCCACACTGCAGCAATGAAATGGTAGGTAATACAGTAAGGTGCCTTGTCAGAAGGAAAATACAGGCCAAATATGAAGGCTCTATCTCAAATGGTTCCAAAGTTATGATTAAGTAGGTCACAGATCAAGGTCAAGGTCACAGCTCAAATTTTTGGCATGAGTGGGAAGACCTTTTCACAAGGAACATACATGCCAAATATGAAGGTGCTACCTTAAATGATTCAAAAGTTATGACAAAAACGATCAAAGGTCAAGGTAAAAAATTTTGCATGGTTGAGAAGCCCTTGTCACAAGTCATGTCAAATATGAAGGGTCTATCTTAAATGGTTCAAAAGTTATGAGAAAGAAGGTCAAAGGTCAAGGTCACAGGTCAAATTTTTGTGTGAGTGAAAGTCGTTGCCACAAGGAACATACATGACAAAGATGAAGGCTCTACTTCAAGTGGTTCAAAAGTTGTGATAAAGTAGGTCACATGTCAAGGTCAAGGTCACATGTCATTTTTGTATGACACAAGGAAACTACATGTACATGCCAAACATGAAGGCTCTATCTCAAATGGTCAAAGCAGATCAAAGGTCAAGGTCATAAGACAAATGTTTTGTATTGATGGGAAGACCTTTTCATAAGGAACATACATGTCAAATATGAAGGCACCATCTCAAATGGTTCAAAAGTTATGATAAAGTAGGTCAAATGTCAATGTAAAGGTCACATTTTATGTATGAATAGGAAACCCTTGTCGCAAGGAACCTACATGCCAAAGATGAAGGCTGTAACTCAAATGCTTAAAAAGTTATGACAAAGTAGGTCAAAGGTCTAGGTGATGGGTCAAAATTTTTGAATGGCTGGGAAAGCCTTGTCACAACGAACATACATGCCAAATATGAAGGTAACTGGTCAACTCGTACCTAAGTCAACTCGTACCTGAGTCAACTCGTACCTGTTTTTGGTCAACTCGTACCCGTTCTTTGGTCAACTCGTACCCCCTAGTCAACTCGTACCTATTTTGGTCAACTCGTACCCCAGGGGTACTCTATTTTTTTGCCGAACAATAGTTGAAATGGGTTATAACTTGCCCCGAGACATGTATTGAGTTCACCGGAGGCCAGAAAGAAGTACTTTGGGTCCTTTTATTGTCACATGGTTTTCCAAGCGCGGGGATATGCGATGGCGCGCCATCAACCTGCTCTAGTTATTATTATTTATATTATTATTATTATTTTATTAGTATTAATCACTTTTAACCCATTCCGTCCCTGAAACCCACAAAGGGGTACCTTGTCAAACACTGCAGGCCCAGATCCGACGCCGCAGAACGCGGGGATATGCGATGGCGCGCCATCGACCAGCTCTAGTTATTATTATTTTTATTTTTATTATTGTTATTATTATTATTATTATTTTATTATTACTCACCTTTAACCCATTCAGTACTAGAAACCCACAAAGGGATGCCTTGTCAAACACTGCAGGCCCAGATCAGACGCTGAAGAACGCGGCGTCGTATGATCAGGGCCTACGCTGTGTGAGAAAGATTTTGCCACTTCCCGAATAAATTTTGAAGAAAACACAACCTGACACCCCTAAATTTCGAAATATATAAGATGGAAGATTCCATTTGGGTTGTCAAACACTGCATGCCCAGATCAGACGCCGCAGAACGCGGCGTCGGTGTCGTCTTATCAGGGCGGACGCTGTTTGAAAAAGTTTAGCCACTTCCCGAATAAATTTTGAAGAAAACACAACCTGACACCCCTTAATGTCGAAATATATATGATGGAAGATTCCATTTGGGTTAATTTAATTAACACTTTAGTTAATCGTGTACCGATTAATGTGAGTGCAAAAAACGATTATCGGTACTAGTTTAATCTAATCGTCCTTCATTAAAGACTGTTTTTAATTGCTATAATTTTGCAGGCGAGCGGCTGTTTTTGTTCTGACAAAACTTAAAACTAAATCCCAGTTTTACTATTGATATATAAAAGTGGGTTTTAAGAGGGACAAAATTCATATAGGCTTGCATTCGTGATGATTGTTTTTATTTAAGAGTTTGTTAGTTAAACGGTATAATATATGTTTATAATAAAATTATATGAATAACTGAATTTATTTTTATTGTGCTACCTGTACATCCCGTTGTGTTTATACTCACCGACATGTAACCGGTTTTGTCCGTGCAATGGGCACACCCCTAAACCTTACTTTATACAGAGACTCTCGGGTTTACGGGGGTATACATTATCTTTCTTTATTTATGCTCCAATACATAGGTTGAGTGTACTCATTAGAGTCGTTCCAACTAAAGATCACAGCCTATGTTTGAAGTATAAATAAGAAAAAAAAAACACGGATTTTCGTAAGAAAAATTGCCATTTTGGAGATGTAAAAAACGCACTATATTGCACGGGTGTGTTATCGTAATGTTACAGTTATAAGGAATATGCAACATTTATGTTAGCCAACATTTATGTTTTGAGCATATATGAGAACAAATTATAATTGTATAACTACATTTTTATTTGCAACTGAGCATGAAATGTAAGTTCTACAATTATATTTTTCTCGTTATTTTCATTTACATATTTACATATGAAGTTCGTCTTATGTTGAGCATGGTGTTATGTACCAATCACTCCTTCTGGAGCATAGATTGTTGGCACTCGTTAGAGCTGCCCAACAGGGATAGTTCTAACGAGCACCCATAAATTATGTCTTGCTAAAGGGATATGGGGGTCATACACATGAAAGGCGCAATTTTGGCGCACGTGCGTAATGGGGTCGTGCACACACTATGTATCGTCTTCATCGTCGGGAAAAGGATCAGGAGTCTGCATAGACCATAAAGTTGACCTGTATATATGTGTACTTAAGCCAAACTTACCCCAAAACAAATTTAATTTTTACTAAGGTACGAGTTGACTTAGGTACGAGTTGACCAAGGTATGAGTTGACCAAATTCGGGTACGAGTTGACTAAGGTACGAGTTGACTTAGGTACGAGTTGACCAGAAACCAATATGAAGGCTCTATCTCATATGGTTCAAAAGTTATGATAAAGTAGGTCACAGGTCAAGGTCAAAGGTCAAATATTTTTATACGAGTGGGAAGCCCTTGTCACAAGGAACCTACATGCCTAATATGAAGGCTCTTTCTCAAACGATTCAAAAGTTATGACAAAATAAACTTGTGATCTACTTTTTGATTTGACATGACACATATTTGAACTGAGATATTGTCCAGATGATCATTCTGAGCAAGTTTTATGATGATTGGACTAAAATTTTGGCCCCTAGAAGTGTTCACAACGTTTTTCTATGATTTGACCTGCTGACCTACTTTTTGAACCAACATGACCCATATTCAAACTTGATCCAGATATTGTCAAGATTATCATTCCGAGCAAGTTTGATGATGATCGGACCAAAACGGTGGCCTCTAGTGTGTTCATAAGGTTTTTCTATGATCTGACCTACTGACCTACTTATTGACCAGACATGACCCCTATTCGAAATTAACCGAGATATTGTCAAATGATCATTCTGAGCAAGTTTGATTACGAACATATCAAAACTGTGGCCTCTAAAGTGTTCACAACGTTTTTCTATGATTTGACCTACTGACCTACTTTTTGACCCAACATGACCTGTATTCAACCTTGACAGAGATATTGCCAAGCTGATCATTCTGAGCAAGTTTGACGATGATCAGACGAAAACTGTCGTCTCTAGTGTGTTCACAAGGTTTTCTACAATTTGACCTACTTTCTGATCCGACATTACCCGTATTCGAACTTAACCTAGATATTGTCAAGCTGATCATTCTGAGCAAGTTTGATGATAATTAGACTAACATTGTAGTCTCTAGAGTGTAAACAAAGTTTTTCTATGAGTTGACCTACTTTTTGACCCCACATGACCCATATTCGAACTTGACCAAGATATTGTAGAGATGATCATTCTGAGCAAGTTTGAAGATTATTCGACCAAAACTGTGGCCTCTAGAGTGTTAACAAGGTTGTTCTACGGTTTGACCTACTGACCTATTTTTAAACCCCACATGACCCATATTCGAAATTGACCGAGATACTGTTAGGCTGATCATTCTGAGCAAGTTTGAGGATGATTGTACCAGACCTGGGGCCTCTAGAGTTTTAACAAGGTTTTTCTATGATTTGACCTACTGACCTACTTTTTGACCCGACATGACCCATATTCGAACTTGACCGAGATATTGTCAGGATGATCATTCTGAGCAAGTTTGAGGATGATTGGACTAAATCTGTGGCCTCTAGAGTGTTAACAAGGTTTTTCTATGATTTGCCCTACTGACCTATTTTTTGACCCGGCATGACCCATATTTGAACTTGACCGAGATATTGTCAGGACGATCATTCTGAGCAAGTTTGAGGATGATTGGACCAAACCTGGGGCCTCTGGAGTGTTAACAAGGTTTTTCTATGATTTGACCTACTGACCTACTTTTTGACCCGACATGACCCATATTCGAACTTGACTGAGATACAAGGATGATCATTGTGATCAAGTTTGAGGATGGTTGGACCAAATCTGTGGCCTCTAGAGTGTTAACAAGGTTTTTCTATGATTTGCCCTACTGACCTATTTTTTGACCCGACATGACCCATATTTGAACTTGACCGAGATATTGTCAGGATGATCATTCTGAGCAAGTTTGAAGATGATTGGACCTAAACTGTGGCCTCCAGAGTGTTAACAAGGTTTTTCTATGGTTTGACCTACTGACCTACTTTTTGACCACACATGACCCGTATTCAAACTTGACCAAGATACTGTCAGGATGATCATCCTGAGCAAGTTTGAGGATGATTGGACCTCTAGAGTGTTAACAAGGTTTTCCTTTGATTTGACCGGGTGACCTACTTTTTGACCCGATATGACCCATATTCGAACTTGACCGAAGTATTGTCAGGATGATCATTCTAAGCAAGTTTGAGGATGATTGGACCAAATCTGTGGCCTCTAGAGTGTTAACAAGGTTTTTCTATGATTTGCCCTACTGTCCTATTTTTTGACCCGACATGGCCCATATTTGAACTCGACTGAGATATTGATAGGATGATCATTCTGAACAAGTTTGAAGATGATTGGACCCAAACTGTGGCCTCTAGAGTGTTAACAAGGTTTTTCTATGGTTTGACCTACTGACCTACTTTTTGACCCGACATGACGCATATTCAAACTTGACCGAGATACTGTCAGGATGATCATTCTGAGCAAGTTTTAGGATGATCGGACCAAAACTGTGGCCTCTAGAGTGTTAACAAGGTTTTCCTTTGATTTGACCTCGTGACCTACTTTTTGACCTGACATGGCCCATATTCGAACTTGACCGAGATATTGTCAGGATGATCATTCTGACCAAGTATGATAATGATTGGACCAAAACTGTGGCCTCAAGAGTGTTAACAATAAAAAGTTTACGCACGACGGACAAATGACGACGGACGACGATCGACGACGCCGGACATCTTACAGTCACAAAAGCTCACTATGACCTTCGGTCAGGTGAGCTAAAAATAACGAGCAAACATCAACAGAGCTTATTATTTATCGAATGACCCATTTCCTAGTCATTTTCAAAATGGCATTTAAGTTCGAGGATGCAGTTGTCATGGAGGACCATTAAGGTGCTGTGCAGGGTAAGAATAAAATAAAGGCATGTAATTGATAACAAGATACTTTTATTGTAAATAACATGAATTGTACTGGAAATCATTTGGAAAATGGTGATTTTTTTTCACTCATTCTCCATTTGTGCTCAAAAGTGTATTCTTCTTCTAGATATATGTTTAGTTAATTCTGTTCTATTCCATACGAGTCCAAATATTTAGCTGCATTTAATAATTTGTTCATTGATATCCACTTCAAATGAGAATTAGATGTCCCTAGAACAAGAACAATTACCTAAAGTTTTGATTATTAAGGTTTTAATATTTCTAAAGAGCATCACATTCAATACTGCTCTTCATTTCCCAGAACACAAATGAAGCCTCTGAAGTAATAAAGACAGGAGGTATGTTTAGTTAAAGAATCTTCCCACATTGTTCCTCGTACGAAAATAATGGATAAACAAGTCTGCTGGTATGTGTCAACAGTAAACAAAGGACGCTTGATATTTCTGCCAGAATATGTATGAATGAAGAATTCATTGGGTTAAAGTTTGGTGTAAAAGTATTAGCAAAAATGGCGGATTTTTGTAACTTTTTAATGTCTCAAGCAATATTTACCTCTCTGATCGGCATCGCAAGAATATTATACTGTCAAAATGTTGGCTTGTATTTGTGGTTTGTCGTTGTTGATTCGCAAGAGAATAGCATCAGTAGTAATCGATATATGTATATACAAACGACGTCATCGAACTTGCGTGACCCTCGAAGTTGCA
Organism: Lucinisca nassula; assembly: GCA_963580285.1. Classification (NCBI taxonomy): domain Eukaryota; kingdom Metazoa; phylum Mollusca; class Bivalvia; order Lucinida; family Lucinidae; genus Lucinisca; species Lucinisca nassula. The sequence goes on along the minus strand of OY757010.1, from coordinate 124,750,892 downwards.
TGACGTCACTATATATTTTAATCAACTTTAAAGTTGAAGATCTACAAGAATTATATACATTCTTGATGTCCCATGACTGGAAGTTAATACAGAAGAAAGAAAATAGAAGAAAGGCACAGCCTAGATGCGGACATGAGCATTGTTATCTAAGTATAATTTGAAATAAAGACACTGCCATTTGAGCGAACACACTCATGTACACCCTTAGACATAGACATAGAATATTTATTTTCAGTCGAATAAAACATAAGCCTAGTGGGCTCTTCTTTCGACAAACAGTTTATTTCTGTTTTGTTACTGGTGACACGTCAAATGACATTCATACACCAGGACCTGTGATGTGGGAAGTTAGTCCCTAGCTCTAACCAAATAGGTAAATTTAGCTACACAATCATCAGCACCTTCAGCTGTCGAAATAATCGAATCGAGAAGGGCATTCCAATGTCTAATGGTTCTGGGGAAGAACGACCCTTTATAAATATCAGTTCTTGCAGTACGGGTCTGATACGCCAACGAATGGTGATTTCTACAGTGTCTAGCTGGGGGAATAAGGTCATCTGTTGGCATGCTGGCAGCACCCTTTAAACCTTTGTATGATCGTTCATAATGTCAATTAATATTTGTCCTTCGGACTGACTCAGCATTGTGTCTTTTTGCTCAGCCTGTCGGGCCAAACAATGTCTCTGAAGTTGCGGTCACCTAGAACATGTCAGCCAGGAGTTTTTTTACCCTTGTCATGCGACTTAATGCAATCCAGCTGATCTTTAAACAACTGGAAGTTTTCCACAGTACCATTTGGTGGTCGATACCAACTTGCTACGAAGTGGGAAGTTTATTTGCAAAAACTTTAACCCAGACCGATTCGGTGTCATTTTCAAAGTCCATGAAAGGCATGTGGGTGTGGAATTTGGGGGATCCATTATTGATTGACAGCTTGATTACTACACTAGCAATAACAAGTTGACCTGCATTGAGGAAACTTAGCCCAACATTGAGCCATGACACCAGCATACCGAGCAAAGCATTCATGCACGTATAAGGATTGAAAGCTCAACAACAATCTGGCGTCAGAGCAGAAGAAAATCGCAATTTAGCTCACGGAGGTGCGATCCCAGCATATAAAACATCGGGCTCCATCGCTCTTATGACGTTCAAGAGTGATTCGTCACCAATGTCTGCCGCACCGTCATGCAACGAAAGAGCGAAGCAACGTAGCCCACTATAAATCAAAGTACTGAGAGTGCTGATGGGGCTATAGCTTGTGATCAATGGATAGGGTTAGGCAATTTTAGCGTCTGGTTGGCATTTAAAATCAGACTCATAAAGAAAATATTTTTAAAAATAAAATCCAATGAACATAGCTGTTTGAAGCTATTCTGGGCCAGAAGTCCTGTTAATGTAACAAAATCAACGTTGAAATTCTGTTGAAACATGAGTTTTGATCTTTGGATATCAAACATGGGCCTCGCTTTGTTTACGTTACACGTTAGAGCGATGTACCGTTGTCCCAGTGAAAGTAGCAATTTCAAGTGTTGCAGAACAGACGTTATCGTTTTAACAACGTTTTGAACTAGCCGCCATGCCCTTTTAGTTTAACCGTGATATGGAGCTGTGGTGCGTTTTCGTCACAATTTGCCGTAGAAAATGCAAGAATGACGACCATGTAGGTTTATTTCATTGCAATAACATTTGTCTGGTCCCTCGAAGATATTCAGACAGATTCTTTGGAATCCTGCAAATGTTAGTTTTGAAAAACTATGGATGATCCCTTTAATTGTTCAAATGGGGCTTGAACATATTGGAAGGGGGCTTATGAGGCCGACTTTGGCGAAACTAGCTAATCTGGTCTAGAAAATTTAACCACTCGATGTTTTAATTCCTTTGGGAAATTTCATTTTTGTTTCCAGAGCATAAACCTTTACAGAAGACATATACATGTACTATGCCTGATATAAAGGGACTGTTTGTTCACCGATTTATGTTTTTTTCACTGCTGTTCTTGTTACTTTTAATTATTTTAAATTTTCGAAAAAAAAAATTGTTTATATGTTTTAATCGTTACTAGCAAGTAGTCAAGCTGAATAAATTTCTATTGGTTTGTAACGACCAAGTCAACACTTTTTAGGTCATTTTTGAGCTGGTCAGTTTACCTAGCCACAGTTCTCCTACGTAAACGGTAAACCAGTACAGTGCTCATTCTTTCACCAGAAACTTCCAGCCGGCCTCGGCAGCTCAGTCGGATGCGCGTCTGACTGGTGAACAGGAAGACTCGGGTTCGATACCTGCCGGGTGCGGCAACATTCTTTCGTGGAGACTGATCATGAAATATTTTCTACTGTCATTCTTTCCCTTCCGCTTATTCAAGAAGGACAGTTGTCAGTCTCTGTCAAAAGAGTGTGCACTGTACTGGTTAACTGCTTTTGTATAAGCCTGTCCAGGAAAAGTGTTGATAGGTAAACTAGGCGGCTCAAAAATGACCTAAATAGTGTTGACCGGACCTTTAACTCCAATACAAACTAAACAAGAAACTTCCAACTGCCCTTCGTGAATCAGCAAAAGGCGGATAATCACCGTGGAAAAGATTTCATTATCAATCTCCAAGAAACATGTTGCCGACCCCAACTGGTATCGAACCCGCGTCCTCCTGATCATTTGTCAGTCGCGCATCCGACTGAGCGACCGAGGCCGTTCACATTCCTAGGAGGCTAACACTTAACCATTAGGTCTCTGAAAACAAAATGACTTTCTCGTTATTGATATAAACACCCCATTAACCCATGTATGCCTAACAGCCTTTTGTGGGGACATTTGCAAACATTGCAGACCTTGGCGTCTCATCTGTGTCTAAACTATTTGCTGAAAGTACATACAATTTTTGCAAAATTTACTACTAACAATACACACCTGGCTCCCCAATAATTGGACATGGACCACTCCAAACTTCTATATATATATCAATTGTCTTATATGGGTTAACTACACAAATAAAAATCAAAAATGAGTTCCTTTAAGAGCAATGAAAACATTCATAAGAAAGAAGATGGGTCATACTACGTAGTTTCGGCTAATAAAGCCTCATCAGTGACCCTGTAATGATCCGGCAAAGAAAGCCAGAGGAAATATAATGCAATTTTGCGAATTTCGAATAGGCAGTCGATTCAAAGACTGATATAAATCTAAATGGGGTCCAAATAATTAAAAACCTGTCTAGAATATGAGTCTAAACCAATAATTTATTTCCGATTTCTCAGAATATTCACGCTGATCTAAAAGGACCAAAAGTAAAATATAAACTGCACTATGGTTGATGTACGGGGAGACGTTTTACGGCCGCCACACGGCACAACACCAGCTGCAGTGAAGGCAAATAAAAATCAAAAATTACACAATCAACGCACACTGCGTACTTTTAACCCTTTTTATACTGAATGGAATCATCAACCTTATATCAGTATGAAACGAGTCTATTTCAAAATTTAGGGATGTCTGGTTGTGGCTTCTTTAAAATTTATCTGGAAAATGCTGAACCTTTCGCAAACATGCAGTGTATGCCCTAATGAGACTCCACGTTCTGCGGTATCTGATCTGGGACTGCGCTGTCTGCCAGTTGCCAGTTTTGGGATTTCCGGCACAAAATGAGCTTTAAAATGGGCTAATTGAAATGATTTATCAAAAGACGCTGAATGGCGTATTAGTCTACATTGTTTTAATTCACGATTTTTACACGGAGAATCCCTCAGTGAATCCCTGTCACGGTAAATTTTATGAATAAATTTATAAAACATTCAAGTTATAACATTAATTTCCATCGGCGGTTTCATTTTACGAGGAACTTTTGAAACCGTTTCGAATATTGCGCTATATTTTGCATTAATGCAAAAAAGTAGTACCAAAATCACTCTTCAATACTCTGTGGCTATAGCCCCAAAAACTCGATAACAAAGCATGCTGCCTGTCGTATATCATTTATATTATATACATGGTAGTAGATTGTTTTCTTAAACTCACATGAATATTACTGTTACCCATTTTTCTTTAGAGTTTATCAACCAAATTTCTGTAAAAATCAAGTACCGACATTGTCTGCTGCATTTCTTTTGCTCCAGCATTTCAGTGGTTTCTTGCTGTCGAGTCCTGTTTTCGGAGATGTTGCACTGATGAGTTAGGAGGCCTTGGTGTGGACTGAACAAATTCTTTGTCTAAATCGCGACGGGTTGCGGCCGCGTAAAATCGATTTAAGCCCCCACCCACAAGGGAATTCGTTTCATTGACCGTTCCAAGGCGGTTCTTCTGTTATTTTCGTTATGGTTTGTCTTTGAGTGTGTGTATCGCTTATATAATTTTGCTTTGGATAGCCAAATGGCCATTTTGTGGGAAAGTACTTGTCCCTTTGGCTTTCCGCTATTGATGTTTCCATTAGGGTCTAGTTGTTTCATGTTTGTGCATCTTTCCGATGGGAGCTGTGGGTTAATTGTATCGATTCCTGATCATTGCCTTCACTTCTAGTTTTCAAAGGTATACACGTTATATATTATATTTACACAAATCGAATAACTGAGACGAAACAAAAATAAGACTTGTGCCTCGCATAGCATTGTAAGCATAAGAAACGACAGAAGGTCACGCGCCATCGGAAGTATTGAACAGACAGTCTGGAATGAATTTTGAAAGTTAAATGGAAAGAAAGAAAGAAAGAAATCCGTTTCCATAGAAAAAGGCAAAGATCAAACGTAATTTACTGACCTCAAAGTATCTTCCATCGTCTGACTGATACGCAAGTCGCAGCAATATTGACAAAATTTTAAGCGCATGAGTGTATTGCTATTTTTCTGGGTAATAGATACAGATAGTTTTATTAACTATATGCATTCAATATCAACCCATCTTGTAGACTGACGCAGATATTTGATTTCAAAATATGATACATGTACCAGTGTTTGTAGTCATCGATATATGATATGTGAAACTTGTATTCGATATGAAACATAATACTGTTCGAGCTTAAATTCATTGTTCGTTACAGCTTTCTCTCAAATATGGTTTAGCTGGCATACATTAAAAATCGCGTTTCTTTGCATATTTTATCTTTTCACATTTTAGTATAGAAATGTCATAGTTAATGAGGCCTACAATAGCCGTGTTTGCGCTAACATTCCGGAAAGGAAATAGGGTGAGTCCTCACCGTTGTTTCATCTCTGTGGTTGTTTAATTGTCTGTGTTCACGGAGATGTTGCACTGCTGAGTTAGGAGGCCTCCATGCGGACTGAACAAATTATTTGTCGAAATCGCGACGGATTCTAAGAGCGAGGATTGTGGCCATGTAAAATCGATTTAAACCCCTCAGTGGTATTCGTTTCACTGACCGTTCCAAAGCGGTTCTTCTGTCGCGGTTTATTAGCTCTTTTCGGCCGAAGGCTCCATGGGAGCTAATAGTATAGTGGGTCATCCGTCGTCCGTCCACACATTTGACCCGTTATATCTCTGCAACATGCAGGCTAATCTCAACCATTTCTCGTCTGAAGCATGCCTCTGGTGGGGCATTGATGACATTAGCTTTCTTTTCGAAACCGAACGAAAACTTTGGTTGCTATGGCAACCACAAGGCCCCATAGACTTACAATGGGAAAATGCTTGTTATCACCGTAACGCCTTCAGTTTCGATCGGATCTTTCTGAAACTTATAAGTAAGGTGGCTGGGGATAAAAACTCGGATGAGTTCGAAAAACGGCCAAGTTGGCCCATTAATCATAGAGTTACGTCCCCTTGATCGCTGAAAATGCCTATTTTTGACCTTGTCATCACCGTAGCCTCTTCAGTTTTGATCGGATCTTCCTTAAACTTACATACAGGTAAGTCAGAGATAAAAGCTCAGATGAGTTCAAATACTAGCGATGTCGGTCGATTACTTACGGAGTTATGTCCCCTAATTTGCAGAAAATGCTTATTTTTTACTTTATCACCGTAGCCCCTTCAGTTTTGATCGGATCTTCTTAAAACTAACAAATAAGTAAGTCAGAGATAAAAGCTCGGATGAGTTCGAAAACTGATGGGGTCGGCCTATATATCATAGAGTTGCATCCCCTTGATTACTTAAAATGCCCTATTTTGACCTTGCCATCACCGTGGCCTCTTTCAGTTTTCATCAAATCTTCTTGAACCACACATGTGAGTAAGTAAGAGATAAAACCTCAGCAGAGTTTAAAAATCTGTGAGGTTGGCATATATTTCAGAGAGTTATGTCCCTCTTGATTTCAGAAAACGCTTATTTTGTATCGTAAAATATGTTCTATAAAAGGGCTATCATTTGGAAGCAAGGAATACACCACAGAACTGATAAATATGGAGTGTGCATGTTTTCCGGGCCAGACCAGCCAGCTTCTGCCAACCAGGCCCCACCAGTGACCCTCAGATATTTTCAAAATTTCACAATGGAACCAATGATCCCAAAGGACAAGAAAATATAAACTACACTATGATGTAGGGCAGTGAGACTTTTTATGGCCGCCACACATTCACAGACACCAGCTGCAGTGACGTTAAATATGTTCTATAAAACATGGGGTGTGCATGTTTTCCGGGCCAGACCAGCCAGCTTCGACCAACCAGGCCCCACCAGTGACTCTCAGATATTTTCACAATTCATATAAAGTAGAAGTAAAACAAAGATCAGGAATCGATACAATTAACTTACTCCACCCATAAAAAACACAAAGGGAAAGAAACACAAACATGAAGCGACCAGACCATAATGGAAACCTGAACAAAGGAAGGCCATAAGGACAGTTACTTTTCCACAAAATGGCCAAGTGGCCATCCAAAATAAAAAGACACAAGTGATACACACAGTAAGTAACAAACAACAACATAAATAAACCGCCACAGAAGAACCGCCTTGGAACGGTCATCGGAAAGAATTCCACGGGGGGGGGGGGCTTAAATCGATTTTACATGGCCATAATCCTCGCACTTACCTCTGTCACGGTATACACTAATTTTGTTTAGTCCGCATGAAGGCTTCCTAACTCGTCAGTGTAACATCTCCGAGAACATACAAATAAAAAAAACAACAGAGATGAAACAAGGTTGAGTACTCGACAGCATACAACAACAGAATTACTCGAGCAAAAGAAAACCAACAGTTAGACTCCGAGGGGCCCGACCAAAGACGGAGCATCAGGCGCCAACCAACATAAAGAATACTAAAATAAAATGAAATTCCATTTATGTTTTTACGCTGGAACCGTCATATAATCTTAGGCCCGACCCACCGGCGCGCAACCAAAGAGGGAAGCAAAGTCGCCAACCTTGACCGGGCCAACCACCATGCATGCAGTCCGCTCTACAACACCCATGCAGCATCCAATCCCCACACATCGACGAACGACCCCACGAAACCGGACACCAAAGCCACCACAGGCATGTATTTTTCTAAATTTATATACTTAGTCACCATAGAATTCGGGCTCCGATAGGCCCTGCTGCAGAAGTGCCTCAAGTCCAACACTGAATTTTGAGACCAAATCAGAATGACGTCTATAAAACTTAGAAAAGGCTTTACGCAGCCCACGATACCGATACCCTGACCAAGAAGCCCAGCGGCTAACAACCCATTACGAGTGCCGAAGCCGGACACACGACCAGACACCCCTGCGAATCGAATTAACTGCGAAACACAAACCCCGCACGATGTCGCACGAGGAACATCACCGTCCAAGAAAGGAAAATTTACAATCTCGAAATCAAAATCATCACGTTTTTCATAAATTTTGCAAGAAACAAATCCATCTACAATAGACAAATGTAAATCCAAAAAGGGTGCCCCGGTATCAGAGGAACTTGCCCTGCCCAACTGAAGTTCTAGGGGATAGATCTGACTGATCAAACCACCAAATAAAAATCAAAGCCTACACTATGATGTAGGGCAGGAAGACTTTTTACGACCGTAACTTCGAACGTCCATACGTACTTTTGTCAACGATCTAGCGCCTACATTTCACGATCGATTTTAATGTAACTCCACGCAAGTGTTCCTTATGACAATATCTCAAGCCAGTTCGACTCTCAAGGTCGTGTCCTTAAGGTCAAGGTCACTGTGGCTATCTTAAGAAAAACGTTGTCATCACCCTAGCGCCTACATTTCTTCACCGATTTTAATATAAATTCACACAAATGTTCCTTATGACAATATCTCGAGGGAGTTTGACTTTCAAGGTCGTGACCTCAAGGTCAAGGTCACGGTGGCTATTTTTAGAAAAACTTTGTCATCGCTCTAGCATCTACATTTCTCGGCCGATTTCAATATAACTTTACACAGATATTCCTCATAACAATATCTCAAGCATGTTTGACTTTCAAGGTCGTGACCTTAAGGTCAAGGTCACTGTGGCTATTTTAGAAGAAAAAACTTTGTAATCTTTCTAGCGCCTACATTTTTGACCGATTTCAATATAATTTCAACAAATGTTCATTATGACAATATCTCAAGTAAGTTCGACTTTCAGGGTCGTGGCCTCAAGGTCAAGGTCACTGTGGCTATTTTTCAGAAAAACTATGTCATCGCTCTAGTGACTACATTTCTTGACCGATTTCAATATAACTTCACACAAATGTTCCTTTTGACAATATCTCAAGCTAGTTCGACTTTCAGGTTCCATGAGGTCATGATCAGGGTCACTATGACTATTTTCGGAATAACTTTGCCATTGCTCTGGCACTTACATTTATTGATGGGTTTGAATGTTATTGTACAAACATGTTAGAAATGATATCTCGAGGAAGTTCGACTTTCAGGACCATGGCCTCAAAGTCAAGGTCACTGGTTATTTTCAGAAAAACTTTGTCAACGCTCTAGCGCCTACATTTATTGATAGATTTTAATATAACTTCACATAAATGTTTCGTATGCTAATATCTCGAGTGAGTTTGACTTTCAGGGTCCTCCGCTCAAGTTCATGGTCACTGTGGCTATTTATAGAAAAACATTTTCACCACTTTAGTGCCTTCATTTATTGATAGATTTTAATATAACTTCACACAAATGTTGTATATGATAATATCTCGATCAACTTCGACTTTCAGGGTCCTGAGGTCAAGGTCAGGGTCACTATGGGTATTTTTAGAAAAACTTTTTTATCGCTCTTATGCCTACATTTATTGATTAATTTTGCTATCTCGAGCAACTTCGACTTTCAGGGTCCTGAGGTCAAGGTCAGGGTCACTGTGGGTATTTTTAGAAAAACATTTTTATTGCTCTTATGCCTATATTTATTGATGAATTTTGCTATAACTTAATACAAATGTTGGAAATGGTTATATCTCGAGCCAGTTCGACTTTCGGGGTCCTAGGCTCAAGTTCAGGGTCACTGTGGCTATTAAGAAAAACAATCACCACTCTAGACATTACGATAACACGCCTATTCAAATGTATTGAAAATTTTGCCACCAAAAATAATGAAAAACTTCCGATAAATATTCCGATATTTTCATATTTCTGCTCAAAACATAGATTGTGGTTACTCGTTAGAAACGCCTCGATGAGGTAGTTCTAACGAATACCCACAATCTATGCTTTTGAGCAAATCGAGGCGGTTCTAACGAATACCCACAATCTATGTTTTTGAGCAGAAATAAGAAAAATAATGTATACCCATGTAAACCCCAGTTTTGCTATATTAAAAGGGGTTTCAGGGGGTCAAAATTTTACAGGCGTGTTTTCGTGATGGCCTACATTTATTGATGGATTTTAGTAAAACTTTACACATAATTGCAAATGATAATATCTCAAGCAAGTTGGACTTTGCCAGTTCAGTGTTTTCCACACATGAAGTAGTCTTCTACAAGGGGATTTGTATCACCTGCGATGCTTTGTTTATCATGGAGTCACATCAATCACGCATGTTTTTGACCTTGTGATCACCATATCCTCTTCAGTTTTGATAGAATCTTCTTGAAACTTACGTGTAAGTAAGTCAGAGATAAAAACTTGGATAATTTAAAAAACTGGTGAGGTCTGCATATTTATCATAGAGTTATGTCACTTTGATTGCTGAAAATGCCCATTTTTACATTGTCATCATCATAAGTTCCTAAGTTTTGAACGGACCTTCCTGAAACTTACATATAAGTAAGTTAGAGCTAAAAGCTTGAATGTGTTTGCAAAATAACAAATGTTGGCAGATTTCTCATAGAGTTTTACAGAACATATTTAAGTCCCTTTCTTTGCTGAAAATGCCTATTTTGTACCTTGTCATCACCATAAGTCCTTTAGTTTTGATTGAATCTTCCTGAAACTAGCATATATGTAAGTTGGGAATGCAAGTTCGAATGAGGTTGAAAACTGGTGATTTCTGCATATCTCGCATAGAGTTATGCCCCTTGAATGCTGAAAATGCCTGTTTTTGACCTTGTCATCAGCATAAATCCTTTGGTGAAGATTGGAACTTCCTGAAACTTTTAATTTGTTAGCTCAGGTGAACGAGATAGTACCATCATGGTCCTCTTGTTTTTTGTTATGGTTTGTCTTTGAATGTGTGTATCGCTTATATTATTTTGTTTGGGATATTTTGTGGGAAAGTAACTGTCCTTTTGGCTTTCCGCTATTGATGTTTCCATTAGGGTCTAGTTGTTTTATGTGTTTGTGCTTCTTTTCCTTTGGTGTATCTGATGGGGGCTATGGGTTAGTTGTATCGAATCTTGATCATTGCCTTCACTTCTATTTTGGTAGGTCGAAAAACTTTTATTTTCCGCCAACTTTTTATTTGATTGGAAAGAGCAAAAATCCTTAAAATGGCTAAATTCCAATACAAAAGGCTATATTCCAATCATACTATCAGAAAACGTTCAAATCATGAGACTTAGCTCGCAACAAGGAAGCAAAAGAACAGTATTTTAAGTATTAGTTTTGTTTTGTTGTTTTTGACACTTTAATGAATTTTATCAAACGTGCCAGAAAATATTGACGTCGGTAGTAAGAAAATCTTTTTTTATTTATTCTTTTTCTGGATGGCGATAACAATTGCAGAGTCGGCACAAAAAAGGTCGGTTCGGTTAGCGGAAACACCGCTTTTTTAGGCCTAATGGAATGTTGTAAATATATGCTGTCATGTTCGTTGTAAGATCGAATCCACTCACTTGGTTTATAAGCGAGTAGCATAACCATTCACAACAGAGGTTTCTAGTAGTAGTAGTAGTAGTAGTAGTAGTAGTAGTAGCAGTGCCTTCTCTAGTAGTAGTAGTAGTAGTAGCAGTAGTAGTAGCAGTAGCAGAATCAGAATTTTTACTGGTGACACGTCAAATGGCATTCATATACCAGACCTGTGATGCGGGAAGTTAGTCCCTAGCTCTAAACAAAGAGGTAAATGTAGCTACACAATCATCAGCACCTTCAGCTGTTGAAATAATCGAATCAGAAAAGGCATTCCAATCTCTAATGGTTCTGGGGAAGAACGACTCTTTATAAATGTCAGTTCTTGCAGTAAGGGATTGAAACGCCAACGAATGATGATTTCTACAGTGTCTAGCTGTTGGAATGCTGGCAGCACCCTGCAGACCTTTGTATAAAAGGATGAGGCTACTGTCTTTTCTCCTTTTCTTCGGTAATGGTTAGAGCTAGGGACTAACTTCCCACATCACAGGTCCTGGTGTATGAATGTCATTTGACGTATCACCAGTAATAATTCTGATTCTGATGTTGGTTTCTATCCAGATGCCTACATTTCGAATGCCGATGAAAGGGTGTGACAGTTATAATGTTAAACCCTCCTAAATTCTAACACTTTTTGTCCTAGTACATTTTTTCTTTTTCTAACGCGTGCAATTTGTGTCAGTCACAGTTATTCGTTCGTTCGTTAAGGTTAAGGCTTTTTATGTCTGCCATGGTCAAGCGGACAGAACTCCGTAGCTCCACAACAAGACATAGGTTAAGTGCTTCTGGGCTGCCACTCGTGACAGTTTGTCCAACAAAAGCAAATGAGGTTGGACTGCCGGTGTCCCACCGTAGAAAATGAAGCACTGCCTGTTTTTTGAAATTTAAAAGGCTGGTCGAAAAATGAGCTGAAAATGTATAGAAATCAGTGCCAATACGACTGCAAATCATGATTTCTATACTATGCCCAAGAGCGATAAGTGATTCAATAGTGCTCTTTCTTTTTGCTGCTTGATATTGGCCATTTGACTAAGGCTGCAAATGGAGCATGCCTATGCAGGTTTACATGCAGGAACACACGCGGCTTAAGGTTCAGAGGAAGAAGACTGGTCGCAAGTCTTACTTTCAACAATGAGACAGCATATGATATAAGCTGATAATGATAATAATAATAGTAAAAAATGAGGGAAAGTATAAAACCCGGGAGTAACGGCCGGGAGCCGGGAGTAAAATCCGGGAGTAAATTTGGACAATCGAATAAAGGTACTAAACATTCACATATCTGGTTGAAATTTGGACCAACAGTAGAATATAGACTTTTCATTAAAATGAATAAAAGTTTTAACATTATTATGCAGTAGTTTTCAAGATATGAACCGAAATATACGACCATGTCGTAAAATTTTCGCCCGGGAGTAACTTTTGCGGTATTGACGATGTCAAACATTTTGCAAAATATGTTCAGTCTGGGTTTCTACAAGAATTACTTTATGTAATATCAATTAAAAACAAATCAGAGATTAGAAAAATGCAAAAAATTAAGTTATTTCATCGCTCCGTCTAGTAAATAATTGACCCGGGAGTAATTTCTTGGTTGAAATTGGCATTTATTTGCCCTATTGCTTATATCACATACATTGTATTTCTTAAACATTTGTCAGAAGTAAAGCTGAGATTCAGCATGGAGTAAATGTCTTTATTTGTCATATCGGGCTCGACACACATCCAAACCCCGACCCACCTCACGCCCTTATCCTGCCTCTATGATTTAAGAGGTTTTTGATTATGGGACCCGGGAACATTTATATTTGGCGCCATTTGTTTAATGGCCATATAATGTAGTAAAGACCCCGCAGTCTGATCAGTGCCTTTGCTATTAGCTGGCAGAGTAGTACGACTACGTTTAAGAAATACAATGTATGTGACATAGGCAATAACGCAAACAAACGCCGATTTCAACCCAGAAATTACTCCCGGCCTACTCCCGGGTTAATTACCTACTTCACGGAGCGATGGAATAACTTTATTTTCTAATCTTTGATATGTTTTTAAATGAACATAAACTAATTCTTGTAGCAACCCCAGACTGAACATATTTTGCAAAATGCTTGACATCGCCAATACCGCAAAAAGCTATTCCCGGGCGAAAATTTTGCGACATGGTCATATATTTCGGTCCATATCTTGAAAAGTACTCAATAAGAAATATAAAACTTATATGCATTTTAAAGAAGAAACTATATTTTACTTAAGAAATAGATCAGCTCTAGCTGTGATTTGTTGTGTAATAAATCACAGTTTGGAGGTCAGTTGTAAAGTAGACAAATCACAAGCGCGTAGCGCGCGTGATTTGTCTACTTACAACTGACCGAAAAACTGTGATTTATTACACAACAAATCACTGGCTAGAGCTGATCTATTTCGATTCTAACACGCTGAAAATCGGCAATAATGTTGTTGTTTCCTACAAAATATCACAACTTTTCGCCATTGTTAGAAGAAATCCCGCTAAAATTATCGACTGAAACACATGCATTTATAGCAACCAACCAACGAGTTGTTTGCCGCCAAAGGCGGCAAACAACGAGAGTTGGTTGCTTAACGGTAACACGTGTATTTATTTTTGAACATACCCCACCCATTCAAAATCTCAAAAGCCAACAGGACTAAGGCAAAAAATTTCTTCGTACTTCCGGTTTTACAGCTTCCTGTTGCCGGAAGTAGACCTGATTGGATAAAACTTGAACTTCCTTGTTACCATGGACGCACGTTCATCTTTTCGAAATAAACAAACTTGGCTGTGCTACATCAACAACATCAACTCACAATACAGCTTTTTCCCCGTTTAACAGCTACATCTAATTCAATGATAAAAACGTGTCGTCTTTACCCTTTCGCTGGTATATTCCACTGCATGAGGTAGTACTACACATACAGTGTCACAGACCGTGTCAAAACTAATAGCCGTTAGTGTTGGCGAGAGGAAGTAAACAAAAGTTTTCCTGCTGTGAAATGAGTGAATAAAATAATACAGTAGGTACATTTTGCTTGAAACATCTTGCATAAAAATTGGTGTTTCAGTTCAATGTGCCTGTTGTTAAAATACAGCCAACAATGCTGAGTGAGGATTTTTCCACTGCAGTCGAAGAAAATCAGGGCCGAAAATAGCTGTTGTCGAAAATAAGTATGCATATGCAGTTACAAGGCAATAGCTCGAGATATGATAGTACATGAAAGAAGAAAACTCTACACACTGATGGCCAGAATCACAGCAATAGGTGAATTGGGATGCAAACATCTTGTTCAAACTTTGGTGTTTCGTTTCAAAGTACCTCTTGTTTAAACAAAGCAGCATTGGAGGTCACAGGAGTGAATTGTCTTGGAATCTCAGAAGACACTCCCAGGTATCCAAGTTGTAAATATGAATGCTTTGTGGTGAGTGACTGTTTCAAAAAACTTTACAAAGGTGTTCTCGAATTTGACCCCTAGCCCCACCCCAGGGCGTAAACCCAGGATTCTGTTCTCTTTGAACATCAGAAGACCCTCCCAGTAGGGCTGGCTAATCAGTAATCAGAGCTGAAAAGATAATCAATTATCATTCCTGTCATTGCGATTGATAATCAGTTAGTAATCACTGAAGATTTAGTCATAATGTTACAGTCGGGTGTAAAAGCCAAGGCCGGGCCGAGCCAAAAAATGCCGATCCGAAGATTTTATATTTCGTCTATTGTTTTAATTAAGACATATATCTAGGTCAATTGAGTATCAAATTATTATGAATAACATATTTGATAACTGCACGAAGGTTTATCTCTCTACATTGTTTAATTGAAATAACCGTTTTCCGAAATCGAGGGTATAAAATCCAGGGCCGGAAAAAATGATAATATTTCTTAATTTCTTGCAAATCTAAAGGTTAAAGTTCTTCTTTTTGTACTGAAAATATTTGAATTTGATTATTGTCATCACTTGTCCATAGAAAAATATAACAAACATATGAGACTACATTAAATGATCAACTTTCTTACTTTTTAATTGTTTCTATTTTTAGATTGGCTTAATTAAAGAAAACGACGGAAAAGGACCAAAAATGGAAGAAAGTTTTGTTTACTGCTAGCTGGAATTAAAGAAAAGTAAAAAATAACATTTTTTCTTTATCATTTTAATATACACATACATGTTAGCAAATATAACAATCAATTTTTATATTTCTTTAATTCCAGCTAGCAGTAATAAAACATTTTTTTACCTTTTTGGTACATTTCATTCGTTTCCTTTAATAAAGTTAATCTAAAAATAGAAACCATTAGAAAATAAGAAATAAGATCATTTAAGGTGATTTTGATATGTTTATTATATTTTCTATGTACACATGATAAAAATTATCAAATTTAAATATCATCAGGGCAAAAAAGAATTTCTTTAACCGATAAAATTGCAAGAAATTAAGAAATTTTTCTAGGCCTTGGCTTTTATACCCATCGATTTCGGAAAAAAAGGTTATTACAAGAAAATAAAATAATGTAGAGAGATGAACCTTCTTGCAGTTTTCAAATATTTTATTCATCATGATTTTATACCAAACTGACCAAAATATACAGCTTCATTGTGACGAGACGAAATATAAAATTTTTGGATCAGCATTTTTGGCTCGGCGACTCAGCCCAGCCCTGCCTGGCACGGCCTTGGCTTTTATAGCCTACCTAATTTTACCTGTCTGGCTTTCTGTCTGAGCGTGACTCCTACCATATGCTGTACTTTGCCATATGTATTTGGACAGACAGACCTGAGAAAACAGTGTAGACCCAGATGAGATGCCAGAGAACACTGTGTCTCATCTGGGTTTGCACTGTTTGTCACTCATACAGCTATTTTAGGCATAACTTTGGGAAGTAAATTGTACATGTCAAATAATCGATTGCAAGCAAATCAGTAATGATATTCATTTGTGTGGAGTTTATCGATCGATAATAATCGATTATCCAAAATTTTGATCGTGCCAGCCTTACTTCCCAGGTACTTAAGTTCCAAAAATGAGTGCTCTGTGATGAGTGACTGTTGAGATATAAGCATTTGAAAAACTTTACCGCAGTGTGACGGGAACTCACACGCAACCACGCACATCCTAGGTGACAACAATAGCTCTCCATGTACTTCGTACAGGCAAGCTTAAAATCACTTGCATAGCCAACATTTGGACTTGCCCTCATGGCAGTTGGTCAATGGACTTGTCAGGCCCTGCTTAGTAGAGTTCTCATTAAGTACTGCATTAAAGTATTTGCCTGAGCTTGACTTTAGAATTTGTCTAGCACTTTAAGCGTTTCATTTTTTCTGGCTAATAAAAGATCTTTGATAGAAAACAGCAATGCATGCATCTATCAGGAAATCTATACAAATCATTGTGTCGAACCCTGCCATCCAATGAAACCAGTAGGTTTTATATGTATGGACGGGCACACTCGCACCACTCTGCCTGGGCAGGCTTAGCAGTTTACCAGTAATTCCACAAAAACAAGCAAGTATAATTCTGAGCCCCTTGAACACTAATAGTAAAACTGGGGTTTACAGTGGCTAAACCTTATGTTTCGATTTTCCTCTCTAAAATATAGATTGTGGGAACTCGTTAGAACCACCTCAGTCAGGCAGTTATAACTTGTACCCACAATCTATATTTTTAGTCGAAATAAGAAAAACATTACAATGTTCCATCTTGAAATTTTTAGGGTTTTTTTTTTTTGCGTTTAAGTTTACATTGTATTTGCATAGGCATGTTTTCGTAATGTAAAGATGCTGTTGATATCGCTTTACACAGAAACACCGTGCAGCCCAGTATATTTCTCCTGGGGTAAAAATAACTTTGGATCAAATAATAGTTAATCTGGTCCAACTGCCTGACTGTATTCTTATCTTTTGCCAAGGGCTGACCCAAAATGACTGCCGCTTTATTGCTTGGACAGCAAAAAAAAAAATTCTATCAATTCCCCAGAATCTCCCCTAAGAACAACTATCTTCCTATCTATATTTCTATCTTGGTCCCTTGATTTGCCCTAAAAGCTTTTTGAATGTGTAAAATGCAAAAATATAGTGGAGTGTGGTAGCTCAGTGGTTAGTGCACTTGCCTCTGATGCTAGGGGCCCCCAAGCATCCAACCCGGCAGCAGTAATAAAATTGCGGTGTCCAAACATGCTCCATTGGCATCATTTGCAGGCATGAATGCCACAAGTCTTTTGGATCCAGACGTTAACTGGAGGCCCCCTGTGCAGGGAGAACCATCCGTCCTGCAGGTTAAAGATCCCTACCATAATTACATGAACAACAACAGCCTGTTTACTATGTAGGCAGCTCCATCCTGCGAAACCTGGAGTGTATATACATGTATATGTAATGTACACCAGGAATGTTTTGTTTGTTTGATTTGAGGTTTAAAGTCCCCATCAACACCAACCCAAGACCGACGGATTTTGTCTGGTGAAAAGCTGGACCAGGTCAGGTCTAGTGAGGCTGGCTGGTCCGAACGGTCTAGTTGAAAATCTGCCACCAAAGTCATAAAAGACCATGTTTTTAGCTCATTGATTATAAAATGGATTTCTGTTTTCAGTATGTTGCAGTAGCTTTACTATGTAAATAATAATAGAAATATTTGTTTGATTTGAGGTTTAACATCCCCATCAACACCGTAAAGGTCATTTTGGAGACGTTGCTTCCAATTTTGTAGGACTTTTATCCGACATTGAGTTGAAATGACATCTCAAGCCCTGCTGGCCAATGAAACCAATAGGGTTTATAAGCATGGACGGTCTGACACTTGCATATTTTCAGTATTAAACTGTATCCATCATTTTCAGTTTCACTATTATCATGCGTCAGCATTAAGTTGTGTAAAGCCTTGAAAACACAGCTTGTACTTGCAGCTGTGCCAGTTTCGCAGAACTTTTCAATTTTTCTCAAAATAAGAAACATCCGAAGATTTCCATAGCCAACACTGAGTTTGAACTAGCCAAAGGCACAAATATTTTATAACTAAACTCACTGCATCTAACAACATTGCAGAATAACTAATCAACAACTTGTTCAAGTCAAGTCCCATGTTCAAGTAGCATAAAACTTTTTAGTGTGCCGAGTTGGGGGGAAAAAATTGGTAGTTCCTTTTCAAGGGGGTATCCCTTTTCAAAGAATTCTTTGTCCTGTTTGTTAAAAATTCAGAGACCAATTATCATTGCAGACAGTTGGTAGGGAAAGTGTTGCAATGTTTGTGGTGGTGGCTTTGACAAAGTCACATATAAGAGCTAGGACCAAAACTTAATGTACGCAATGTTACTGGACTGCATCGTAGATATATTTTTGACAGGTATTTTGACTTTTTACACATTCGGTAAGTTTGCTGGGCAAATCAACAGGCCAACTACAAACTCTGTGATAATGAATTGGTCTTATCTATATTCTGATATTGAATTTCCTGTGTCTGCGCAGGTTAGAGATGCCGTAATTACAGAATTACTGTGTAGGCTTCCGGAGTGTATGTAATAATCTACACCTAATGTGACGTACTTGTAACTTGTGTATAGAAGAATCACGATTCCTGAAGGATTGTCTTCTAGACCTGTTTTCCATCCCCATTGGGAGTTTTGTTTGTTTGATTTGATGTTTAACATCCCCATCAACAGTTACACTATATATGTCATTTTGATGTTGCCTCCCATTTTGTGCTACTTTTACCCGACATTGAGATGAAATGACATCTCAAGCCTTATATCCCATTAACCAATATGGTTTATAAGCATGGACGGCCTGACTTGCACCGCTTTCTCTGGGCAGGCATAGATCCTCTAAGCGGTTAACCAGGTGGGGGGGGGGGGGGGGGGCTTGCGGAGATAGATAGATTTTGTTTGTTTGATTTGAAGTTTAAAGTTCCTGTCAACACTGTTAAGGGCATTTTGGAGACTCTGCTTCCAATTTTGTTGGACTTTTACCCAACATCGAAATGAAAAGACATATCAAGCCCTGCTGCCCAATAAAACCAATAGGGTTTATAAGCATGGACGGTGTGACTCGCACTGCTTTGCCTGGGCAGGCTTAGATCCTCTAAGCAGTTTACTAGTACTTGTGTGCAGGTCGGTTTCAGCTTTGCGTTGATGCATCATGCAGCCATCTATTCCTTCAAGTTCCAATTTGGGGGGGGGGGGGGGGGGTAGATTCACCTTATTTTCATTATCTGCTGGTTCCTAGTCTGAAGGTTATCAAAGTTGGAAAAACAGGTAACCAGAATACCCTGACCCTCAAGGTCAGTGGGTCTGGTTACCTGTTTTTCCAATATTGACAATGTGGCAGCAAATAATGCAAATATGGTGAATAGATAGAATTCTGACATTTCTATCTCTTGAACAGAAATAATAACTCTTCCCTACCCTAAAGTATGGATGCAACTGCAGTTTTCAAAATAATACTGGTTTTACTAAATACCGATACCATTCTCTGGAAGGAGTGATTTTTTTATACCCGCTTTTTCGAAGAAAAATCGGGTATATTGTTTTCGTACTACAGTTGAGTCCGGCGTCAGTCCGTCTGTCCGTCCGTCTGTCTGTCCATCACGTTTCTTGTAAATGGATCTCCTCTGCAACTACTGAAGTTACACTTTTGAAACTTTGCATGTGGATAGTACGTGGAATGTAGATTGCAGTGGGCAACCTTTTGGTGACCTTGACCTCAACATGATCCCAAGGTCAAAGATCAAAAAATATGATTTGCCATATCTCCTTAACTATTGGAGATACACTTCTAAAACTTTGCTTATTGGATGGTCTTTGGAATATAGAATATGTCGGTCTACTTTTGGTGTGACCTTGACCCCAAGGTCAAAGGTCAAAATGTATGATTTAGCCGTATCTTCTAAACTATTAGAGTTACACTTCTGAAACTTTGGTTATTGGATGGCACTTGGAATATAACATAAATCTGGATACTTTTGGTGTGACCTTGACCTCAACATGACCCCAAGGTCAAACGTCAAAAAATTATGATTTGCCATATCTCCTAAACTATTGGAGTTCCACTTCTGAATATTTGCTTATTGGATGGTCCTTGGAATACAGAATATGTCGGGCTAATTTTGGTGTGACCTTGACCCCAAGGTCAAAGGTAAAAAAATATGATTTTGCCATATCTTCTAAACTATTAGAGTTACACTTCTGAAACTTTAGTTATTGGATGGCCCTTGGAATATAGAATAAATTTGGACACTTTTGGCGTGACCTTGACCTCAACATGACCCCAAGGTCAAATGTCAAAAATTATATTTGCCATATCTCCTAAACTATTGGAGTCACACTTCTGAAACTTTGCTTATCGGATGGTCCTTGGAATATAGAATATGTTCGGCTACTTTTGGTGTGACCTCGACCCAAGGTCAAAGGTCAAAAAGTATGACTTTGCTACATCTTCTAAACTATTAGAGTTACACTTCTGAAACTTGGTTATTTGATGGCTGTTGGAATATAGAATAAATTGGGATACTTTGGGTGGACCTCAACATAACCCAAAGGTTAAAGGTCAAAAAGTATGACTTTGTCATATCTTCTAAACTATAAGAGTTACACTTCTGAAATTTTGCTTATCAGTTAGAATGTTCTTTACAACTTTTTTTAACTTACATATAGTTTTGGCTTGCTAATACATAGTCATTTGTGTTACTCATAGAACAAGATGTGTTTGTGAAACACGAACATGTCCCCGGGCATGGTCATTTTTTATTCAAAATTGCTCACAGTTCAAGATTTTTGTTTGTGTGGGAAGCCCTTGACACAAGAAACTTACATGTCAAATATGAAAGCTCTATCTTAAACGGTTCAAAAGTTATGAACAATTTTATTTTTTCTTTTAAGCAGGTCAAAGGTCAAGGTCATGGTCCAAACATTTTGCTTGAATGAAAAGCTCTAATCACAGGGAACCTACATGCCAAATATGAAAGCTCTATCCCAAACGGTTCGAAAGTTATGACAAAAAATGTTTAGTTTTTTAAGTAGGTCAAGGTCAAAGGTCAAAATTTTTGCATGACTGTAAAGAGTCTGTCACAAGGAACCTACATGCTAAATATGAAGGCTGTATCTCAAACGGTTCAAAAGTTATGACCAATGTTAACTTTTTCTTTATGAAGGTCAAAGGTCAAGGTCACAGGTCAAAATTTTTTGTGTGAATGTAAAGCTCTTGTCACAAGGAACCTACATGCAAAATATGAAGGCTCTATCTCAAACCGTTCAAAAGTTATGACAAAAATGGTATTTTCTATTTTAAGTAGGTCAAAGGTCAAGGTCACAATTCTTTGCATGAATGCAATGCTTTTGTCACAAGGAACATACATGCTAAATATGAAGGCTGTATCTCAAACGGTTCAAAAGTTATGACCAATGTTAACTTTTTCTTTTATGTAGGTCAAAGGTCAAGGTCACAGGTCAAAATTTTTTGTGTAATGTAAAGCTCTTGTCACAAGGAACCTACATGCAAAATATGAAGGCTCTATCTCAAACCGTTCAAAAGTTATGATCAAAATGTTATTTTTTTATTTTAAGTATGTCAAAGGTCAAGGTCAAGGTCACAGGTCAAATTGTTTTGCATGAGTGTAAAGCTTTTGTCACAAGGAACATACATGCTAAATATGAAAGCTGTATCTCAAGTGGTTCAAAAGTTATGACCAATGTTATTTTTTCTTTTAAGTAGGTCAAAGGTCAAGATCAAGGTCACGGGTCAAATTTTTTTGCATGAATGTGAAGGTCTTGTCACAAGGAACCTACATGCAAAATATGAAGGCTCTATCTCAAACCGATCAAAAGTTATGGCCAAAATGTTATTTTTTTATTTTAAGTAGGTCAAAGGTCAAGGTCACAGGTCAAATGTTTTGCATGAATGAAAAGCTTTTGTCACAAGGAGCATACATGCTAAATATAAAGGCTGTATCTCAAGTGGTTCAAAAGTTATGACCAATGTTATTTTTTTCTTTTAAGTAGGTCAAAGGTCAAGGTCACAGGTCAAATTTTTTTGCATGAATGTGAAGGTCTTGTCACAAGGAACCTTCAGGCCAAATATGAAAGCTCTATCTCCAATGGTTCAAAAGTTATGGCCAACGTTAAAGTTGTCCACGTACAAACCAACAAACCAACAAACCAACAAACAGACAGGGCAAAAACAATATGTCCCCGCTATCGCTACCGGGGACATAAAAAGCAGGTATTTGCGATGGTATACCATCGACTGCTGATCTAGTTTTTTTTTCGGTCAACTATCTACTGCACAGTTCAAGTTTAACTTTGTTGCTGTCGACCACCTTTGAGACTGTTAAACTTTAGAACAATCCAAAAGGAGGTCTTAATATAGGAATTTTGCGGTTCTACAGCAAATGTCCATTTAGAAAACCTTTTTATTGCAAAAAGACCCACCTAATACTGAATGCACAAAACGGGAGGTTTATAAGCATCAAAACGGTTGGTTGCAGTTAGGTCGCGCCTATTTCATATTATCCTTTTCTAACGTTTTCGATGCGAGAAAATTGCGTTACACCGTCTAACGTCAAGTAAATCGACTAGTGACGTCATAAATTTGCAGTTTTAATGACGTCACACGTCACGCTCTTCCGAGCTGTGATTTGTTGCAGAATAAAACAAAGTTATTTTGCATTGCCTATATAGGCGCGCTGTGTTAGAATTTTGATCCAAATTTCATCCAGATCTGTGATTGTTTAATACCTTTATTCGATTGTCAAAATTTACTCCCGGATTTTACTCCCGGCTTCCGGCCGTTACTCCCGGGTTTTATACTTTCCAAAAAAATGACAATAATAATAATAATGATAATTGAAGCTAAACAGAAACATTGTATATACCTACTGGTATAGCTACAACAGCGCAGTGCTGTTTTTTTAGACTCCTAAATTTTGAGTACAATGTATTAAAATGGAATGAATAGAATGAAAAGGATAAATAAATATGAACTGTTTTAGTCACAGTTATTGCGTTCGTGTATAAATTTTATATAATTTTCCGTCGTCGTGTCACGGTGCGCACGCAGGTGCTAGCCGAACATGGCCGACAGTGCAAAACGAGAGAAGATAGCAGCGGCTCGAAAGAAAGTTTGTACATTACTCTGTCTTTGAAGCCATTATTTGAAAATACCGTTGCTTCAGAACACTTCAGCATTAAAATCTGTTCATTCAAATCTGCTATACTATCGCTAATAGCGCACAAACTCCATTAACGTTGTCCTAAACTTCGACGTGTTTTGAGTTGACGTTTCATAGACGGGCCGCGTCAAGCGACATCATTTCTTCAGTCATGTTGTTGTTTCCAGTTTCCCCGTGTCGCGGGTCGTCAGCTGGTGGGGTCCCAGGGAACTAATCCATTCTGGCACTACACCATAGCCGTTCGGTGCTATCCCCATTCCACGTTGCCGGTGAATGGGGAGACCATCGCTCGGCCCCAGCCCCGTCCGTCCGTGTCTGTTGTAAGTCCGCTGCAGTCGGTCCATTTTGTCTTCTACTCGACGTTATAGCTTTTTGCTTGTCAATATGCCGAACCGTGTCAGAGCAGGAAAGGGTCAATTTTGATATTGGTATTTTTTTTTTTATTTTTTTTTTTTATTTGATTTTTGTATTTATGTAACGTTTGTACATTTTTACATTGTTTGGTCTGTTTCCCCAGCTTGTTGAGTGGTCTATTTTTTAAGTACAGTGCTGTAGGCTAATTCTGCGCACTTAAGACTTTGAGCTTTTGTTTCATCCATTCCAGGGATCCAAAACCTATTTTGCTGCACAATTCTATACAATTGTCTTAGCTTGTTAAAAGACAATAGCAACCATTAATTTCTCTGGTGCAGTTATGTTGTGGTCTGTCTTTAAAAAGACACACCCCCATGTTAAGAAGCCATCAATTTTGTCTGCTAATTCCGCGCACCCGAACAATAACATCCAGTCAAGATACAATACCTTAGACAAGGAAAGATGTTTTGTTGTTATACTTGATTTGTCATGCATTTATTAAAAGCTGATGGACAAGTTGGTTGAAAAAAATTAATGTCTGTAAAAAAAAAAATCAAAATTAAGTAAGGGCCTGTGGCGCTCATTAAGCCCGATTCAGGCAAAAACAAAAAAATGCATTTCTTTTGCCCAGTTTACTGCCCAAGTCTCATCCAAAATAATATTTGAAGCTTTGTTTTGATACCAGTCAAGAAAAATGAAAACATTTAATCTGGTTCATTTAATTTTGAAATAATCACAATGCGCCAAATTGGCAGATGCGCAGAATTAGCCTACATGACTGTATATATGCGGGCGGATGTGCTTACCCCGTCACGGACCTGTTTTGTTTGTTTTTCTTTTGCCTTAAAGGTGGTGTTGTCCGTTTCAGGGCAAGCCCACCCACTCACACGTGCTGGGGAGGACAGTTTTTGTACCTGCAAGAATAAGCTAGTGGTTTATATTTTGTGGTTTGGGAGTGTCTTAATCACTGACCCCTGCCGGATGCACCAATCACAATCAAATTATGCCATGTACTGAATCGATTGGCTTCTTTCTAATTACCTGGGCATGGGCTTGTGGGCGTGCTTAATCGGGTGTAAATTGGTTACATGCGACTCTGCAATAAATAGATAGTAAAAGATAACACATATTGTTTTAATAAACAACATGTCGTGTCTAATTGGAATCATGTCTAAACGTAAGCGGATGTCATACGATATTTCTTTTAAGTTGAAAGTGATTGAGTGTGCTGAAGAAAATTCAAACTGTGCTGCAGAACGTAAATATGGTGTGACAGAAAAAATGGTGCGCGACTGGAGAAGTTAAAAAGATAAACTCTTGAAACAACCAAAATCAGTCAGAAAATGAGAATGGGACTTAGCCCATATCATGACTTAGAAAAGAACTGCATGAGTGTATTGTAGACCTAAAGAAAATGTGGGTACATAGTTACCATGCCAACAATACGTTTACATGCTCTCCATCTGGCTAAAGAAAGCCTTTTTGAATATACTTAATTAAAAGCTTCTCATGGATGGTGCCAAAAGTTCATGAAACACTGGGACTTAAGTGTAAGGCAGCGCACACATACTGCCCAAAAGTTGCCAAATGAAGTTGAAGCCAAAGTGTCTGCATTTCATTCCTTTGTTATTAATGAAAGAAAAAAGTTTGACTACCAGCTTGCTCAAATCGGTAATATGGATGAAATGCCCATGTTTTTGACATGCCAGCAAACTGAACTGTGGACTTTAAGGCCAACACATCCGTCAGCATAAAGACCATCGGGAGTGAAAGTCACATTTCACTGTAATCCTATCGTGCATGGCTGACGGTACAAAACTGAAACCTGCAGTGGTGTTTAAATAGAAAAACAATGCCCAAAGAGAAATTTCCAAGTAACATTCTTGTGATGGTGCAGCCCAAAGGCTGGGTGGATGAAACAATTCTAATGGAGTGGTTAGAAAAGGTGTGGTTTAAGCGACCAGGTGCCCTTACGAATCCAGTCTCGCTCCTTGTGTTGGACATGTTTTGTGTGCATTTATTAGATTCTGTGAAGCATAAGCTTAAGGATAAATGAACAAGACAATCTGTGATTCTGGGATGGACTACATCTATACTGCAGCCCCTGGATGTCAGTCTCAGTTAACCATTCAATACCCAGGAATGGAATGAGTGGATGATCAGTGATTTTTTTACCCCTGCGTCCTGCGTCCAGGACGCACAAATAGGACTGAGGACGCATGATCATAAAATATGTGCGTCCATCGGACGCAAATATTTCATGGGTGAAAATTCACTGCTGTAAATATCGGCGGAAGTGATAAAAATACCGCACTTTTACCGAACCTTCAACTGCCCAACGAGTCAACGAAAAATCGATACAGGTACAATTTAATGATCCAACCACAAGACGAGAATCCCCTCCATCCAAATTGAGCCCAAACTTTCACACAAGCAAGTTCAATGTGAACATCGAAGTTTTCCGCCATCCAAATCGCCGCCCACAAACCAACTCTACCATTTTTAGAAGGTGATGACCTTTCAGGTCTCACCTTCTTATGGCAACACTCAGAGAATTCCCTCGATACCGCATCACTCATCTGTTTCAAGAAAAATAGGTCCTCATAAATCAGTGAAGAGACGCGCCTGTATCATTTGATATGTGAAAATAATATGCAGATTGATAAATAAACTGTGGATGCAAAATGCACAAACAATGAATTTCAGTTTTAAATGTCATAAAATTGATCTAGATTTGAAATTGGTCTCGTTTCGCAGCTGACCTGGCCTAGTTATTGAGAGCGAGTTCGGTTGACTTTCTAGAGTTAACTATAGTTACACCAAAACACGCGGGTTATGGCTCGTGCCGCACTACTAGAGTTAACTTGAGTTCAACCAAGCTTGCTTTGGGAGTTGGGAGTTCTGTCTAGCAAGAACAAAAAACACGACGGCAGGGGGTGATCATAGGTTAATTAAGAAATGAATGTAAACTTATTAGAAGGTGATGACCTTTCAGGTCTCACCTTCTTATGCCAATCGACACCGCAGCCCCTCGATGACGAATCAATCCTATGCTTCAAGAAAAGTAAGCCTCCATATATTTATCAATAGACGCGCATGTATCATTTAATAAGTGAAAATGATATGCAGATTGTCAAACTGAGGAAGCCAATTACATAAACAACTAACTTCAGAGTAAAATACCATAAAATTAACCCTAGAGTTCAAATTGGTCTCGATTCGCAGCTTTGTTATGACCTAATTTGCTGTGAGCGAGTTCAGTTGACCAACTAAAGTTAACTCAAGGAAAGTAGGGGAGACAGTAGGCATACTCTTGTACAAGGTTGTACAATGACTTTATCCCCCCACCCCCACCCCACCGCCCTACTTCACGATCCCCAAATTAGAAGCGACAGGAAGCATCAAATATCATTTGATGCGTCACCAGTAACGATTCAGATTCAGAACTCTACTGACGTAAAGAAAATGTCATCGTTTGCCCTTGAGTAAATAGAAAGTATAAAAATGTTTTCAAGTTGGACGTGATTTTTCCAACTCGTGGCCAAAATTTCAAAAAGATGAAAATAATCGATTTTCGGATTGCATTCAACTTACAATTTTCCACTTTCCACCGTATTCGTTGTCACTAGGCAAGGCTTCCAACTCTCATACCAAGCTAACTCTAGCAGTCGCAATATTTCTACACGGCGCATTTTGGAGCAAGTCAACTCTTGTTAACTCTAGTACGTCAACTGAACTCGCTCAAAATCTAGATTGCGGATTAATAATTCAATGAATGAGTTGACAGTATGAATGGAATACTACGACTTGCTATACTACAGATAGAGCGAAGTTTTGTTTGTTTGTTTGTTTGATTTGAGGTTTAACGTCCCCCTCAGCACTGTAAAGGTCATTTTGGAGACGTTTCTTCCAATTTTGTGGGACTTTTACCCGATATTGAGATGAAATGAATACTCAAGCCCTGTCGCCCAATGAAACCAATATGGTTTATTAGCATGGACGCTCCGTCTCGCACCGCGGTTCCTGGACAGGCTTAGATCCTCTAAGCGGTATACTAGAACTAGTGTGCGGGCCGGTTTCAGCTCTGCGTGGAAGCATCATGCAGCCCATATGTTTCTTCAAGCCCCAATGGGCGGGGAGGGGGGGCGGCGGATAGAGCGAAGTTACCTTCACTGTTGCATTTGTTTGATTTGAGGTTTAACGTCCCCGTCAACACTGTAAAGGTCATTTTGGAGACGTTGCTTCCATTTTTGTGGGACTTTTACCCGACATTGAGATGTAATGTTATCTCCAGCCCTTTCGCCCAATGAAACCAATAGGGTTTATAAGCATGGACGGTCCGACTCGTGCGCACCGCTTTGCCTGGGCAGGCTTAGATCCTCTAAGCGGTTTACCAGTACTCGTGTGCGGGTCGGATTCAGCTCTGCGTGGAAGCATCGTGCAGCCATATATTTCTTCAAGCCCCGATAGGCGGGGGCCGATTCACTGTTGCATGGATATATATTTCTGTGAATCATCAGGAAAATATGACTTTAAAACTTATACTCCTTAATCTTAACGTTTATAGTACTGGGTAATACATTTTTATTCCCGGCGGTGGGTGCTTTTTGTGTGTGTGTGTGGGTGGGGGGGGGGAGTCGGGGCGAGGTCAGAAACTATCAGACTTTGTTTCCTCTTCTTCTGTATCTGAATATTTCCCTTTTTTACTGAGGTGTATTTGATTTGTTTGATTTAACGTTTAAAGTCCCCGTCAAGACTGTATAACGGCCCCGCCAACCGGGGCTTGAGGAAACAGAATGGGCTGCATGCTGTTTCCAAGCAGAGCTGAAATCGACCGAACATGAGTACAGGTAGACAGCTTAAAGGTTCCGATTCTAAGCCTGCCCAGGAAAAGTAGTGCGAGTTGGACCATCCATGCATATATATTAGTTGCATTGTGCGGCAGAGGCTGAGTTGTCATTTCATCTCAATGTCGGGTAAAATACCAACAAAATTGAAGCGACGTCCCCAAAATTACCTTTAAAGTGTTGACGGGGCGTTAAACATCCAATCAAACAAATAAACAAAACTGTATAGACATGCTTCGAATTGCGTTGGACTCTTACCTAACATTGTGATGAAATGGCATTTAAAGCCTTGCCACACTATGAGGCCAATGGACTTTCCGACTTCAAATTATAGCCCTGGGGACAAAAATGCCCCCGCCCCGGGGCCCTATGGTTTTACATTGACTTATATAGGGAAACCTTTTGAAAATCTTCTTGTCAGAAACCAGTAGGCTGGGGTATTTGATATTTGATATGAAGCTGCGTCTAGTGGACCTCTTTCAAGATTGTTAGAATTATAGCTCTGTGACCAAAAATGCCCCCGCATAGACATCTCGCGGGAAAATCTTCAAAAATCTTCTTGTCTGAAACCATAAGCCTCAGATCTCAGATATTTGATATTTGGTATGTAGCTTCATCTTGTGGACCTATATCAAGATTTTCAAATTATAGTCCTTGTGCCAGAATTGCACCCCCCACCCACCCCCGGGTGCCCTTTGGTCTTACATTGGGATATATAGGGAAAACCTTAAAAACTTCTCTGAAAACGCAAGGCCCAGGTCTTTCATATTTGGTGTGAAGATTCAGCTAGCAAACCTCTACCAGGATTGTTCAAATTATAGCCCTTGGGTCAAAAATGGCCCTGCCCTGGGGTACACTGGTTTTATTTTGACTTATATATGGAAAACCTTTAAAAAGCTTCTTGTCTGAAACCAGAAGGCGCAGGTCTTTGATATTTGGTATGATGCTTCATCTGGTTGTCCTCTACTATGCTGTGTAAATTATAGCCCTGGGGTCAAAGGTTGCCCCGCCTCAGGGCCCACTGGTTTCACATAGACTTACGTACTGAAAACCTTTAAATACCTTCTCGTCTGAAACCAGAAGGTCCAAGTCTTTGATATTTGGAATAAAACTTCCTCTAGATCCTTTATCCAAGATTGTCCAAATTATAACCCCACTGGGTCAAAACTGGACCTGCCCGGAGCACTCTGGTTTTATATAGGGTTAAGGCTGAGCCGGTTAATCTCCTTCTGCTGCACTAAGACCTGACCCTCAATGTCCACAAGGTGCCTAGACAGTGACATACAAGTCAGCTCTGTATTGTCAAAGGGAACCACTGACACATAACCCCCCCCCTCACACACACACACACACACACACACACACACACACACACACATACACCCTTTGTCACCATGTGACAGTATTAGTAAAACTGAGCCTCTTCATTTCCCTCTGTTGCACTAGGACCTGACTCTCAATGTCCACAATTATGTCCAGATAGTTACATACAAGTTAGCTGTGTATTGTCAAAGGGAACCAATGACTCATTTGTCTAGCATTTTGTGACAATTCTTGGCCCCACGCCCCCACAACCCCCGCCAGTTGTCACAGCGAGGC
The DNA here is from genome assembly GCA_963580285.1 of Lucinisca nassula. Classification (NCBI taxonomy): domain Eukaryota; kingdom Metazoa; phylum Mollusca; class Bivalvia; order Lucinida; family Lucinidae; genus Lucinisca; species Lucinisca nassula. Next base: position 124,720,783 of record OY757010.1, on the reverse strand, counting down.
ATTGTAAGTTAGACCATTACGATAACTTAGTCTTGTGACATAGAGCATTTTTCACATCTCCAAAACGGCTAGTTTTCTGATGAAAAGCCATGATATTTTTATAAAAATGTTCAAAACAGGTTGAGGATGCTCGTTAGAACCGCCCCAGTAAGGCGGTTCTAACGAGTACCCACAACCTATGTCTTGAAGCAGAAATAAGAAAAACAATGTATACCCTCGTAAACCCCAGTTTTCTCCGTATAAAGGGGGTTTGGGTGGGGTGGTCGTTTTTCGGACCTGTTCACGTGATTCTGAGCAAATTCATCTCCATGCATTAGGACATGACCCTCAATGTTCGGAAAATGTCCAGATAGTAACATATAAGTCAGCTCTTTAGAAGGGAATTTTGAAAAGACTTCATCCTCATGCAGAAAGAGAATAATTTGGAAGGAATGTTCCATGGGTGACCCTCAGACAAAGTTGCTCAAAATAGTTTCGCTCCACTGAACACAAAAGACACCAAACGAAACAATAAGACTTCTCATTACGATAACACACCCATGCGATATTGTGCATTTTTAACATCCGCAAAGCCGGCCTCGTTGGCTCAGTCGGATGCGCGTCTGACTGGTGATCAGGAGGACGCGGGTTCGACTCCCGCCGGGGTCGGCAACATTCTTTCGTGGAGATTGATCATGAAATCTTTTCTACGGTCATTCTCTCCCTTCCGCTGATTCAAGAAGGGCAGTTGTCAGTTTCTGGCGAAAGAATGTGCACTGTACTGGTTAACCGCTTATGTATAAGCCTGCCCAGGAAAGTGTGGATAGGTAAACTGACCGGCTCAAAAATGACCTAAATAGTGTTGACTGGGCCGCTAAACTCCAATACAAACAAACAATAACATCCGCAAAATTGCTCTTTTTCTGATGAAAGTCCGTGGTATTTTTCTTAACAATGCTCAAAACATAGGCTGTGAGTGATCGTTAGAACCGCCTTAATGATGCAGTTCTAACGAGTGCCCACAACCTATGTCTTTGAGAAGAAATATGAACAATAATGTATACCCCCACCCCGTAGCCCCAGTGTTCTCTATATGAAGTGGGGTTTAGAGGGGTCTTCATTTCACGGACTTGTTCACGTGATGTTCTACTAAATAGGTAGACTGATTTTGAAATAATTTCACAGGAATGTTCCTTTGGTCACTCTCAACCAAAATGGCTCAAACCATCCACTCCACCTGATATTACCTACCACTTGATCTGTACAATAAGGATGAGGTAAGCGTTCCAAGGCCATTATAACCCTATTGTTTAATCCAGGTTTCGATGGGTCGACCAATTGACAAACATAGGAACCAACAAACTTTTAAACTTGTGATCGAAGCCTCAGATAAAAACCAGCCAGTGTCCCGGAATATTGGTGTAAGAAAGCCATTTGCTAGCACGTACAGAGTGTTGAGTAAATTATCTTGTTTGCTAAAGTCTATGTATGCAATTGTCTCCAGAATTATTCTCACTGACACAAGAAGGCATTCACAACATGTACCGTTCGATCCTCAATTTTGTTTGTCTGCTCCTCGCGTAACTACAATCATACAAAACCATTGACTGTTTAAAAATTAAAAAACAACAACAACAACAACAACAAAAAAAAAAAAGATAATGAAATGAAATGGCCCAATGTAAAAACTAACAGTTATCTACCATCACCTTCTATTAGTACTTTCAGTACTTTGATTTCTGCATGTGATCGGTAAATGTGCCAAATGACGTCATCGGATCCCAGCAACCCCGCACGTGTTTAATGCCATTGTTTTATTTAAATGGGCTGTATCCCGGTCTTAAAATTGTTTGGAACCAGTAAAAAATATTTTCTCGGTAACTAAACGGTTGTGGTGAATGGAGGTGGATAGAAAACAGCGCTCTGCACGGCCCCCGAATTATCCCCAGCAGCTCCAACAACAGCGTTCGACTTTTCCCGCCAGGCCCAGCGTCTGCTATTTGGCGCAAAAACATAACCATTGACGATCCGTTTTTATAATGCATACATCTACCGTTAGATGTAGCTAATTGTCTTAGGTGCGAGTAAATCATTTTCACATTGATTGTGGATTAAATTTTATGATTGGGGAATAAACGCAAATTACACATAACTTGACCATATTTTCACACCTCGTTCAAGTTGGCTTATCGCCAAAAATGAAAGACACGCACCGCAGGGCAATCATGTTTACTTGGCAATTATATGACAGGGATTAACAATAATGTCATAATTGAACTGTTATAAATACACAGACGGTTTGTCTCTGAATTGTCGACAAAGCAGGACAGTGCAGCACAATTATTGTGATTTACATACTCTAGTTTTACTGTATTTAAGGACTCAAAAGACTGACAGCTGTAGACGATTTTTTTGCACTTGCCCGACCGGGCGTCCTAAGGTCAAAGTGCACATGCTCGGCGCGATTTCGGACTTGTACCGGGCGGCCGGGTAATGGATTTGTCAGATCCTGAACCTAGATAGCTGGTGTCCCAATCAGGGGAGGAAACGTTTGTCGATAATGGTTCGGAATATTATCTCCATTGTGCATGAAGTAAATTTCATGCACATGTTGCGGTGCGCATATATCGAAAACGAAAGTAGAAAACAATACGGAAAATAGACTAAAAACGTACACTTTAGCAGGATTTCTTTGGGCTAGTAAACAACACAAGTTGATGATTGATTCTGTTCATTGCAAATAATAGATACTAGACCGCATTATTTTTAACTATAAATACTGGCATTTTATACTGAACCGATCTTTTTTGTACTTCCTTTTTTTCCCTCCAAATATTGGGACTCATACTTTCAGATTTGGGACGCACATTTTTTTGGTTGAGCGAGTCCCAGGACGCATAGTTGAAAATTTGTAAAAAAATCACTGATGATAAACGGCCAGAAGTCACTGACAAAGGCTGGCAACCTGAAGCGACCCGACTTATCAGCTGTGTGTGAATGGATTGGTAAGTCTTGGGATAAAGTAGAAAACACTATGGTAATCAAGTCATTCCTTAAGTGTGGAATATCTAATGACATGGACAGTTCACAAGATGATGAGCTGTTAAGTGAATTTGTGCGCTCAGACAGTACTGCCAGCAACAGTGCCATTAAGGATGACGCCGATCTGATTGATGACGACGATATCGGCATGTACGACGATGCTCTAACTGAATAGCAGTTCTATCAGGTGTTTGGACATTCCGACTCTTGAGGACAGTTTTGACGGTTTTGATACCAGTGATGTGTAATTTAACACCAAATGTGCTATAAGTCTCAGTGTGTCCCAACCATTAAATGAATACATTACGATAACACACCAGTGCATTTAAATGGCTACTTTTTCTGATGAAAATATGTGATGTTTTTCTTATTTATACTGCAAAAGTAGGTTGTGGGTCCCCCATTGATGCGGTTCTAATGGGTACCCACAACCTATATCTTAGAGCAGAAATAAGAAAAATAATGTAAACCACCGTAAACCCCAGTTTTCTTGATACAAAGGGGTTTAGGGGGTGTTCATTTCATGGACTTGTTAACATGATGAAAAGATATCTTTTGTTTTACAAAGGCCGATTTTCATTCAAGTGCGCTCAACCACAGTAAAAGCTGCCCATATACGTTCGATAGCTTTAAAACTTTCGTTGAGCGTAAGGCTTGAATGTGGATCACACCTTTGTAAAAACCTTGTTTAACATGTTAAGTATGGAAATAAAATAAAAACAAACATTTTCTTTGTTCACTTGTTTATTTTAAGTACAAACAAATGAAGTTTGATCATTTTGGCCGCAAATCTGGATTAATTATTCACCGTAACCACTAATTAGTAGAATAGTTTGCTATTAGCTATTATGGTGTTGCCAAAATGGTCTGACAGTATTGTTTGTACTTTAACACCAGTCAACAATAATCATGTACCTACACTCCATGTCTGGAGCAGGAATACGAAAATTATCGGTAATGTTGACCCTTGTAAATCCGACTTTTCAATATAAAAAGTCGTTTACAAGGGTGTCCATTACAAAAGCTTCAACATGATGTCCCGACATTTGGTCACCAGCATGCTTCATTTTGCATCCATTTCTTCCAAAAATACCGTAACCTTAGTATTCGGACACCCTTACTTCTTACCACCTAAAACTTGAACATGTACAATAACCAACCTGATGCTGTGTCTAAGATAGCTGGATGATTCGCAAACAGTGTATACCCTGGTGTGACACCACATTCTGTGGTGATTCATCTGGATCTACACTGTTTGCTCACGCCTGTCTATCCAAATACATATGGTTTAACGGTATATTGGCCATAACTTTCGATTGGTAAGTGATAGGGCTTTCATATTTCACATGTGCATTCTGTCACAAGACCTTTCAAACAATCCCATAATTTTTTACCTTGTGACCTTGACCTACTTTTTCAAGACTTGAACATTGGCCATACCTTTCGATTGCTTAGTGATACTGCTTTCATATTTAACATGCGCTGTCTGGGGGCATTAGTGTTTCACAAAAACATCTTGATTACAACTGATCTCCAAACTGTGATGTATCAAGTAACTATAAATCACTGCTGGAGCTGATCTATTTCTTAAATTTTGACCAAGGTGGCATCAGATTCTAAGTATTGAAGTTTATACATGTCTATTCTTCTTTTTAGTTGAAACAGTTCCAGAAATCAAGTAAAAATACCCCAAAACAGCGTGATTCTAAAAATTCCAAGAGAACAAGTGGTGATCCAGACAATTCTGCCCATCACAAGGAAGTAACACAAACTGATATAACAGACACTACAAACACACCTTCTGAGACTTTGATAGAAGGACTTGCCAACAGTGTGAATGTGAAAGAAACTGACAATAAGCACAATTCTGGAACAGACTTAAGTGTGACAAATAATCTTGTTGTTGAGGAGACTAACAAAGAGACTGCATTAGGCAATAAAGAAGTTCAAGAGACAGAGAATCAGCCCACCAATCAATCAAGTTTTCCACAGGTTTGTTAACATAGCAACAGATAAGGTAAGTATTTTGTGATAATGGAAGGATAGTTTTTGTCAGTTCTCTTTAGAAACCTATGTTGTGGGTATTCATTAGAACCGCCTCACCGAGGCGGTTCTAATGAGTACTCACAGCATAGGTTAATATGGAGAAATAAGGAAAACTATCCTTCAGTTATCACAAAATACATGTACTTAGCTTATCTGTTAAGTTTCTTTCCTTTAAGATAAAACACCTGTGACATAATGAATTCTTTCACAACTGATGTTTTGCTTATTTTTGCTCCAGACATAGATTGTAGGTAAATGAACAAAGAAATGGTTTATGTGACTAGTTTGACAGTTGATATCTACAGTGTATGATTTGGAGCAGAAATAGTATGAATAATGTTTATCTTGGGATACAGACTAACAGGCGCCCAGTCGCCCAAGGCACCTAAATTTTTGCCTGGGCGCCTAAGTTTTGAAAAGAAATGCCTATTAACTTAACTCTTATCATGCTGTTCACGACAACCCATATCTTTGGAAACAGTGTAGATCCAGATCAGATGGCTTCTGAAGAAGCCATCTGATCAGGATCTACACTGTTTGACATCAAGTTTATGGCTTTGTAAGAATAAATACATGTAACATCAAGTAATCTGATTGGTTCAAAGTCACAGATGGCTGTGGCTAAAATGAATATTCAGCAAGAGAAGGGTTAATATAAAATTTGGATTGATTGCAGTCTGGGCGCCTGAAACAAAATGCTCAGTCTTTACCCCTGGTTTATCCCTATAAACCCCAGTTTTCTCTACACAGAGTAATGTGATGTTTACTTAGCATCTAGCTGAATAGTGCTTGAAATGATTGAAGATGGATCATGCAAGTAGCTACACCTAGCTCGCCAATTTTAACCCCTTATCCTGCTGAACATGACAACCCCCTAACTTTGCAAATAGTGTAAGATCCAGATAAGTTGGCTTCTGATCAAGATCTACACTGTCATTCAGTTTGTGAATTAGAATGAATCATCACATCAAGTAATCTGATTGATTGATAGTCAGAAATGGGTGGGGCTAAATTAATATATTCAGCAGGATAAGGGTTCAGCTTGAAGAAATAGATGGGCTGCATGATGCTTCCACGCAGAGCTGGGACCTACTGCACACAAGTGCTGGTGGGCTGCTTAGAGGATCTTACCCTGTCCGGGCAAAGCGGTTTGAGTTGGACCATCCATGCTTATAAACCCTATTGGTTTCACTGGGCGACAGGGCTTGAGAGGTCGTTTCATCTCAATGCCGGGTAAAAGTCCCACAAAATTGGAAGCAACGTCTCCAAAATAAAATGACCTGTAGAGTGTTGATGAGAACGTTAAACCTCAAATCAAACAAACAAACATGTATTAATGTAACCAGCAATGCTGAAAAGTACATGTATTAATTAGCCTTGCCAGCATATTGGAAGACTTTTTTTAGCTTGGCAAGCCCATATAACATCACATTATACTCAAAGCATGCATACAGGTAACTTAATATTTCCTTGGTTTTGTAACCTGCTTCCTGTTGGAAAGTTATACAGTGAAGACCACCCAAAATTAACCCCTGTCCTGCTGAATATTTATATATGCCACACCCACTACCGATTATAAACCAATCAGATTACTCTATGCAAATTATTGCAACAAATTCACAATCTGAATGGCAAACAATGCAGATCCTGATCAGATGGCTTCTTCAGAAGCCATCTGATCTGGATCTACATTGTTTCAAAGATAAGGCATATCCGGGATTAGCAGGACAAGGGTTAAGACTATTTCTGCTTTAAAAACTTATTTAGTAGCTTGCAGTGATTCTTTCTTTGTGTTTACTGCAGTGTCCTGTGGTCAGGGACCTCCATTGGGACTGTTCAAAAGTGGTCTTAAAGACCACTTTTGAACAGTCCCAAAGGTGGTCTCAAAATTAAAAAAACACACAATCATGTATCTTCCAGATAGAGGGGCATAACAAGGCTAATTAAGGGATAATTTTCCTTATTTCTTGGTAGAAACGTATGTTATATGTACTTGGTGGAATGGCCCGGATTCTAACAAGTATCCACAACGTATGTTTCAATGGAGAATTAAAAAAAAAAGAAAAATCCCAAAATTAGCCTCCTTTCACCTCCTTATCTAGATCTGTGAAACCATGATCTATTTACAGTTGTATTTCCTGTTTTCAGACATATTCATCTCCAGACACAGACTCACAGTACAGGTAAAGCTTACCCATATGAATGTTCCATAAGTTTTTGATAATTTAGAAAAATTATCGAAAACGATAGTTTAAGGGGAATGGATAAACCTGGCAGATTTTTCTGCCATTTTTCAAAGGGAAACAACTTTCGGGATTTCCTGTTCCCTTTTCTTTAAACTCTGTCTAACAGAAAAAAAGGGGTCTACTCTTAAAGGAAAGAATTTGCTCCTCAGGAGCAAATTCTTTCCTTTAAGCGTTTTCCCCTATTGACATGGGAGACAAAAATACTCTTGGAGGAGTTTCCCCCCCTGAAGGTGTATCCATTCCCCTTAAAAAAGTAAACCAGTTTTTCATGTTCTGGCTCATAATGACCATAGTAGTTTGGCCTCGGTAGCTCAAATACACATCTGACTGTTGATCGGGAGGTTGAAGGTTTGATACCTTTTGAGATTGAACATGAAATCTTTCTATGCTCCTTCTCCCTCTGATTCAAGAAGGGCAGTTGACAGTTTCTGGTGAAGGAGAATAACTGCATACATGTATGTATAACTGTATAAGCCTGCCCAGAAAAAGTTTGGTTAGGTCAGCTGACCAGCTCGATGTGACCTAAATAGTGTTGAATGGTCATTAAACTCTGAACCTAACCAAATCACATTACTTCATAATTAACGCATTCAGTACCAGAAACCCCTAAAGGGTACCTTGGCAAACAGTGCAGACCCATATCAGATGCCACGGCATCTGATCAGGGCCTCCACTGTTTGCTAAAAGTTCAGTCATTTTCCAATTTTGATGAAAACACAACCTGACACCCCTAAATTTTGGAATGAATTCCTGCTATATATAAGGAGGATGATTGGTACAAAAAGGGTTAAAACTAGAAACAGTATGGCTCTGTCCATGATAACTTAGTGATTTTCTTTGAAGAGCCAGCCCCAGTGTCTCAGTTGGATGCACATCTGATTGGTGATAGGCGTTCATGGGTTTGATCCATGTTGCATTGATCATAAAATATATTTTACAGTCATCGTATCCCTTCTCCAGATTCAAGAAGACCAATTGTTAGTTTTTGATGAAAGATTGTAAAATGTACTGGGTATTTGCTTAGAATTAAGCCTGGTTTGACATGATGTTTATTATGCCTTTAATCCATTTTGTACTAAACGGAATCATTCCACCTTATACATGTATATAGCACATTCAATTAAAAAATTTAGGGCTCTCAGGTTGTGTTTTCTTCAAAATTTATCTAGTTAATTGAACTTTTTGCAAACTGTAGGCCATGATCAGATGCTGCATTCTGCGGCGTCTGATCTGGGCCTGCAATGTTTGCCAATTACCCATGTAAGGGTTTCCGGTACAAAGTGGGTAAAACTCCAATACAAATATAGCCAAAAAAAAATGAAGTCATTGAAAATATGTGTTCTGACAGTACTATATGCAGTTATTCGATAAATAGCATGGTCACTTTTTATGAATTTTATGAAACTCACTGAAGGCTCGCTCCATAAATTTCATATGAAGTGGCCACTCATATGATCCTGTTTTGTATAATAGCTGTGATTTTTGTTAATTTCCTTGTCAGGGGCTAGAGGCTATTCAGTTTTATTAAATTGATTCAATAAAATTTCAGACTGTCATTTCTGTCATGTATTTTAAAGTGAGTGTACTACAGTTTTATAAAGAAGAATATACCTCTGTCTTATTTTAGAAATTGGAAAGGGAGATTTATAATGGCAAGGTAAAACTTGATTGATATTGTTGTTCTTCCTGTTGTAGATATCTGAACGTTTGCATGACTGTGGTTCTTGATAAGGAGGTGGAAAAGAAAGAATTTGCCACAGTTTTTCGAAAGATGCTCAGTGGTATGTTTTTGGTACTCGTTAGAATTGCCTCATTGAGGCAATTCTAATAATTGCCAACAACAATATACACTAATTAATAATAACAAATCAAAGAACTACCCCTTAATTGTCACCTTATCCTTCTCAGGGGCTTTTACCTGACTGAGTGTTTCTTTTTCCTCTGAAGTTGGTCAGATTTTTCTCAATCTGGCAAAAAATAGGTATCACTGATTGGCCAAAGAGAAATTAAATACTAAATCTGAATCTGACTTCTACTTACAGCATGGATGCCTGTTTAGACTGCATGAAAGTTTTTGCTGTGATTTCAGTATCATTGTACAGAACTTAATTATTTACTTTAATGCTTGATGCCGAAAGTGTGAAATACATGTACCTGCCAGGCACCCTGTTTGAGTAACACAAGTTATTATTATTGTCATAGTTCTCATACAAGTAAAATACATCTGGATAGGAAAGAATAGAAATACTACAAATCTTCTTTAGTAGAAAAAGAACATTTTTGCAAAACACTGTCTTACAAAAATTGATACATGTTTATTGGATGCAAATCTTCCAAAAATGGTTTTGCCTCTTATCAAATAGGTTGATTGTTTGTCAATCAACCCAAAGTGACCCAGCACAGAAGCTCTTCAGTGCTGCTGTCCATGTGATTATCACTGATTTACAAGAAATTTAGGTAACCATTATTTATAGAAAATAGCCATGTATTTCTTGTCAGTGTGACATCAGAGTGCTATGTAAAAGAAAGGTTATTGTAAAACGTTGACTGGGCACATGTGCTGGGACATTTGCAAACAGGAATTTAAGAGATAACCAAAACAAAATGCATGTTCAGGACCATTTTTATGCCCCCGCCATTCGAAGAATGGTGGAAAGGGCATATAGCGTTGCCCGTCTGTCCGTCCGTGCGTCCGAAACTTAAACGGGGTCAATAACTTCCTTATTTCTCGATGAATTTTAAAATTGCTCGGCAGAAATGTTAATCATAATGAGACGACGTGTCACATGCAAAACCCAGGTCCATCCCTCCAAGGTCAAGGTCATACTTAGAGGGCAAAGGTCAAAAAAAGGGTCCGAAACTTAAACGCAGTCAATAATTTTCTTATTTCTGGATCGATTTTGAAATTACTTTGTAGAAATGTTAACCATCATGAGACGATGTGTCACATGCAAAACCCAGGTCTATACCTCCAAGGTCAAGGTCATACTTAGAGGTCAAAAGTAAAAAAAAGGGTTCGAAACTTAAACGCAGTCAATAACTTACTTATTTCTGGATGGATTTTGAAATTACTTTGAATAAATGTTAACCATCATGAGACGATGTGTCACATGCAAACCCAGATCTGCACCTCCAAGGTCAAGGTCATACTTAGAGGTCAAAGGTTTAAAAAAAATGGTCCGAAACTTAAATGCAGTCAATAACTTTCTTATCTCTGGATGGATTTTGAAATTACTGGGCAGAAATGTTGGCCATCATGAGACAATCTGCCTCACACAAAACCAAGGTCCTTACCTCCAAGGTCAAGGTCATACTTAGAGGTCAAATGTGAAAAAAAGGGTCCAAAACTTAAACACGGTCAGTAACTTTCTATGGATGAATACGAACATCGACATATTTTCAGGCGGGGGCATCCGTCTCCTATGGACGCATTTCTAGTTTCTGCCTACAAACAGAGACCTCTCAACCCACCAGTGCTGTCAGTGCTTTGATTTTGAAAGGAAGCTGTGTTATCAGAAGAGTGTTGAAAGTTTCATTTATTGGAAAAAACAACAACACGATAATATGTTTGTGGTGTATCAAATCCCCATAAATTTTTGCTTCATGCATGCATGTGAGAGTTGATTGTAAAGCATGGTTAACATCTCTTTCTCATATTTATACAGTGTCTCTTCTGGTCCCTCCTTGAAAATTTTGTATTGTAAATTGTAATTTTCTGCATGTGATTTTTAGCTCACCTGAGCACGAAGTGCTCAAGGTGAGCTTTTGTGATCAGTCTTTGTCCGTCGTCCGTGCGTGCGTGCGTGCGTCCGTCCGTCGTCAACTTTTGCTTTAAACAACTTCTTCTCCAAAACTGCTAGACAGATTTTGAAAAAATTTCACAGGAATATTCCTTGGGTGACCCTCTACCAAAATTGCTCAAATCGTTCCGCTCGTGTGAACAAGATGGCCGCCAGAGCTAAAAATAGAAAAACCTATAAACGACTTCTCGTCCTTAACCAGTGCAAGGATTTTGATATAATTTCACAGGAAGGTTCCATGGGTGACCCTCTACCAAAATTGCTCAAATTGTTCCACTCAGGTGAACAAGATGGCCGCCAGAGCTAAAAATAGAAAACCCTTTAAACGACTTCTTCTCCTTAACCAGTGGATGGATTTTGAAATTATTGCACAGGAATGTTCCTTGGGTACCCCTCTACTAAAATTGCTCAAACCTTTCCACTTGGGTGAACAAAATGGCCGCCAGAGCTAAAAATAGAAAAACCTTTAAACGACTTCTTCTCCTTAACCAGTGGATGGATTTCGAAATTACTTCACAGGAAAGTTCCTTGGATGACCCTCTACCAAAATTGCTCAAAATGTTCCGATTGAGTGAACAAGATGGCCGCCAGAGCTAAAAATAGAAAAACCTTTAAACGACTTCTTCTCCTTAACTAGTGGATGGATTTTTAAATTACTTCACAGGAATATTCCTTGGGTGACCCTCTACCAAAATTGCTCAAACCGTTCCGCTCGGGTGAACAAGATGGCCGCCTGAGCTAAAAATAGAATAACCTTTAAACGACTTTTACTCCTTAACCAGTGGATGGATTTTGAAATTATTTCACTGGAATGTTCCTTGGGTGACCCTTTACCAAAATTGCTCAAAATTTTCCGCTCTGGTGAACAAGATGGCTGCCAGAGCTAAAAAACAGAAAAACCTTTAAACGACTTCTTCTCCTTAACTAGTGGATGGATTTTGAAATTACTTCACAGGAATGTTCCTTGGGTGACCCTCTACCAAAATTGCTCAAACCGTTCCAGTCGGGTGAACAAGATGGCCGCCAGAGCTAAAAATAGAATAACCTTTAAATGACTTTTTCTCCTTAACCAGTGGATGGATTTTGAAATTACTTCACAGGAATGTTCCTTGGTTGACCCTCTACCAAAATTACTCAAACCGTTCCGCTCTGGTGAACAAGCTGGCTGCCAGAGCTCAAAATAGAAAAACCTTTAAACGACTTCTTCTCCTTAATCAGTGGATGGATTATGAAATTATTTGACAGGAATGAGGTTTGAGGTTTTTAGCTGTGGTGGCCATCATGCTCAGTTAAGCAAAATATTTTGAGCAATTTTGTTAGAGGGTCACTCATGGAACATTCCTATAAAATTGCTTCCTTTTAGAGACAGATGGCTTTTGAAAGTTTTGGCCCCCACCCACCTTGGCTGCAAGGTGCTTCTACAGGAGTATTGGTAAACCACTTTGAAGGTCTTAGCCTGTCCAGGCAAAGTGGTGCGAGTGGAACCATCTGTGCATTTAAACCCCATTGGTTTCATTGGGCGGCAGGGATTGAGATGTCGTTTCATCAAAAATGACTTCTACATGTACTTCTCAAAATGACTTCTGCTCCTAAACAGGCAGACTGATTTTGAATTAATTTCACAGAAATGGTCTTTGGGTCCAACCAAAATTGCTCAAACCCTCCACACCACCATATATTACCCACAATTCTGTTTGTACAATATGGATCAGGTGAGCGATCCAGGGCCATCATGGCCCTCTTGTTTCTGTTCCATACAGATGCCATTGTTTATATACATGTAATAAGATAAGATTTGATTCTTAATCCTTCAACTGCTACAAAAATTCCTGGAGTGCACGGGCCGCCGTGGCCTAATGGGTAAGAGCGCTAACTCTTAATCATTAGGTCTCTCACAGCTGTGGTTTGAGCCTGGCGGGGTCACATCTGAGACCCCAAGTTCTGCAACGGAAGGTGAGGTGGTTTTTCTCAGGGTACTCTGGTTTTCGCCCACCTGATCAACAATCGGCCCGATATGAGTGAAATAATGTTGGAAGGGCCAAAAAAAAGAATTCCTGGAGCAGATGACTGTTTGATTTCTTGAAATATTTTTCATAGTAATTAGGGCTTGACATCACGTGTGGATTGTCTGCTTGCCCGGTACCTATTGGTCTCGAGTCAGATGCTTTAACGCTGCACCTGAGTGCTCCCAACACTATTAACATGGTTTCTGCTTTGACACCATACACTAGCGATTTAAAGAGGCTGTGGTGTATGTATACTTCGAATATTGCTTTGACACATTTAAACTGCAGTGAAGAAAGATTCAGAAAATCATTTACGGACATTTTTGGGACAGAAAATGAAAGGAAATAGAAAGATATGCTAGGGAAATTAGTGACTTTATTACACAGGTTGCATTCTTGGCTTCCAAAGGATAACCCTTTAAAAGAACATACCGGTATTTATTGCATTCAAGACATTTTGAAATATGTTTGGCAGAAAACTACAACATGTACATATTCTAACCTTTACTTTACCTATGTTATATGGGAAATCTCCCAAAACAAATCATTAGGAAATAGTGCAGCCCCAGATCAGATGCCCCTAAGTGGGGCGTCTGATCTGGGCCTTCACTGTTTGCAGAAAGTTTAATAATTTCTTTAATAATAAATTTCTTAAAAATAACTGAACTTGACACCGCTAAATTTTGAAATGAACTCACATCGTATACAAGTTGGAAGATTTCAGACTTTAAAGAAAGGGTTATTACAATAGATTTTACTGATTTCAGACCCACAGCATCCACAGAGAGCTTACACCAGTTGTCTCGGCAGATAAATGGAATATTAGCAGAGGTGAGTGTGACTAAGCAGTGATAAATTTTCCTATGCCTGAATAGAAACATAGGTTGTGGGTACTTTACAAATACCACTTATGTTTGAAACAAGAAGTACCATAAAAATAAAAAAAATTGGACATCTTTAGGATCTTCTGTAATTCTCCTAAATTTTAATAAAATTGTTTCGTGGTCCAGCGAGGAGTCCAAAAGTGCAAACGGAATAGCAAACAATGTAGACACAGAATAGACTGCTCCTGAAGGAGCTTGCTTAGGCCTGTCTGTTCCAATACTTAAAAGCATTACTGTACGAGAAATTATCCTTGTTACTATTCGTTATCTGATTTGATTGATTGATTTGGGGTTTAACGTCCCAATCAACACTATTCAGGTCATTTTCGAGATGTTGCTTCCAATTTTCTGCGACTTTTGCCCGACATTGAGATGAAATGACATCTCAAGCCATTCTGCCCAATGAAACAAAAAGGCTTTATATGCATGGACGGTCCGACTCGCATCATTTTGCGTGGGGAGGCTTAGAGCCTCTCAGTGGTTTGCCAGTACTCATGTGTGCGGTTGGTTTCAACTCTACGTGGAAGCATCATGCAGCCCAATCTATTTCTTCAAGCCCTGGTGGGAGTGGGTGAATTCGGTATCTGAAGCTGTGCTTTTGTCACAAACTTATCCTTTTAAGTCATGTTATTGAGAGTTCTATTTTCTTTTGCAGTCTCCAGTATCATTTGAAACTGAAGAAGTCCCAACTGATAGTATCAGAGAACTAGAGGTAAGAGAAGTGTGACATCTTTTTTTTAGCTCGCCTGTACAAAGTACATGGAGAGCTATTGTTGTCACCTTGGTTGTGCGCATTTGCGTTTGCGTGTGCGTTCCCGTCACACTGCGTTAAAGTTTTTCAAATGCTTATATCTCAACAGTCACTCATCACAGAGCACTCATATTTGGAACTTTAGTACCTGGGAGGGTCTTCTGACTTTCAAAGGCAACAAACCCCTGGGTTCTTGACCCGGGGTGGGGCTAGGGGTCAAAATCTATAACACCTCTGTAAAACTGTGTTTAAGTTTTTGAAATGCTTATATCTCAACAGACACTCATCACAAAGCATTCATATTTTACAACTTGGATAGCTGGGAGTGTCTTTTGAAATTCGAAGACAACATACCCCTGGGTTCATGCCTGGGAGTGGGTATGGGGTGTTGCTAGGGGTCAAAATCTAGGACACCTTTGTAATTTGTTATATACAGTAAAACCTGTCTTAGTGGCCACCTCTATTAAGCAAGCAACCTGTCTTAAGCAAGCAGGCTTTCAGTTCCCAAAAAAGGAAAATGTATTAAAATTCACCTGTGTTAAGCAAGCACCTGTCTTAAGGAAGCACATTTTGATTATCCCATAGGTGCTTGCTTAATACAGGTTGGACTGTATATGTTTCCATTATGCTAAAAAGTTTTAGACACAATTGGTTTTATATTAGCCATCCATGTGACATTGGTTCAAGTGTAAAAGGGTGAAGGTTAATGTGACCTACATTTCACGGTCCAGTGATTTTGCCTTATATCTTGAAGACTGTTTGTTGAAGAAATGTCATACCTGGGATATTAGTGCCATGTGACCCAATGATTGACCTCAAAATATATATACACTGTAGAGTCGTTATAACGCTGATGCTTATAGCGCGGAAATCGTTAGAACGCTGTTGGTCTGTGGCTCCCGTTTTATTTACGTTTTTTCCCAGTTTTGAAAGTTTGGTTGAAAATTTTGCCCTTTTTTTTGTGGAACTCGGCAGTCAAAACATCGTCAGCCATGGTAAGACGTGTATACTTGCCGATTTACTCAAGCTGTCAACACTTATCAAACTGTGAATATTCGCCTAAGGCATTAAAAATAAGCTGGACAAGGTGTGAAATTAAATTGACACCTGTATATGCTAAACATTTTTCTAGCCAAAACAGAGCAATGCAGACGCTGTTTTCACCTGTGCATCTGCATGCGGTAAATCCGTGGGGCCGTTTGTTGGGGGGGGGGGGGGAATCGTTATAACGCTGTTGGTCTGTCGCTCCGTTTTTTTGCTTTTGTCCGCCAGTTTTGAAAATGGTCATTTTTTCCCCATTTTTCCGCCGAACTCGGCAGTCAAAATTCCATCAGCCAAGGCAATACCTGTATTCTCGCTTACCGTATTCTGGTGTGTACTACCCGCATTTGCGTACTACCCGCACCCCCCTTTTTTAGCCAATATCTGGGGAAAAACTGTTATACTGTTGTATTACCCGCATGAAATATTTGCTGAAATTTTGGTGGGTGCGTAAGTGAGAAAAAGTAAGAATTTGGCCAGTTTTTGTAACACACAACGGAACGCGCGATCGTTTCCAAAAGGCGGGAAAATGTACGTGCGTGCGAGTATCACCAGAATGCATGTAGTTTACATTAAAACGTTGAAAAAACTTTACCTGTTCACACTTGTTATTTATATATTAACCAATATATACACAGCGTCCCTTTTGGGGGGGGGGGGGAGATCGGCAAACAGTGCAGTCCCAGATCAGACACTGCAGAAAGAACCTGTAGACGTCCGATTTGGATTTACACTGTTTGATGATTTATAACGGTTCAATTATGACACTATTGTTAATCCCAGTCGTATAATTGCCACCCTGCGGTGCGTGTCAATAAGGTGTGAAAATATGGTCAAGTTATGTCCCTAATTTGCGTTTATTCCCCAATCAATAATTTAATCCACAATCAATGTGAAAATGATTTAATTGCTCCTAAGACGAGTTGCTAAATAAAAACGGACTATTCTAATATCTCGTGAATGGTTTTGTTTTGGCGCCAAAAAGTCGAACGCTTTAATTTATGTAAACATATCTGTATGCTGTTGTTGGTTATTGATACGGAGCTTCTGAGCTATCGATTTTTTTTTACCGTTTCCAAACATTTTTTAATGAAAGAGATACACCGCATTAAAATAAAACAATAGACACGTGTGTGGTTGCTGGGGTCCGATGACGTCATTCACCGATCGCGTGCAGAAATATTCTAGCGGTAGTTTGTGGGCGGCGATTTGGATGCCGGAAAACTTTGATGTTCACATTGAACTTGCTTGTTTATTTCGTTTAAAATCAGAGTTTTAGGAATAATAAGTACAAAATCGGGCTTGCTAGTAATGGATATTGTTTTATTACTCATGTGTAAGTGAAATTGAGTCGACAATTAACGTTATTTATGTCGGGAATCGTAAAGGGATAGAGCATAACATTGAGATGCATTGTATTTTCAGCTGACAAAAGTAAAAAAAAAACGGTCCAAAAATAAGTCGGACGGATTACCCGCACCCTGAACTTGGGCCTGTAATTTGAGGGAAAAAAACTGCGGGTAGTACACGCCCGAATACGGTATTTACTCAAGTTGTCAACACTATTAAAGTGTGAATACTCGCCTATGGCTTATTGATAAGACGGCAATTAACTGTGTGGTAAGGTGTGAAAACTAGGTAATCAAGGTATTTGTAACTGTTTGTCTCAATTAATCCCGTTGTAATTGTCACTTGCACACGCTAAATATTTTTCCCGCCAAAACAGAGCATAGCAGACGGGGTTTTATTTTTTTGATATTTATTTATTATTCACTAGATAAAAACAAAGAAACGGAAATCAGGCAAGGTACAACAATAAACATTCATAATCCCCATGTTAAACTTGGTTCGCTTACATTAATAGCCCCTCTTTCAAGCTAACCTTTCGAAATTGTCAAGTTGCATTTTACTTCACTATTTAGTGATACCTTCTTGAGACCGGAGGAGGTAAATAAAAATGGCGGCCAGAGATACAGAAACGAAAGTACAGTAATAAATAAATTCAGCAATGGTTTGAATGAAAAGCTAAATGACCACTAGAAGTATAGAATCAGATTATTATTTAATCTAGTAACTATATAATTTATAAAATACATGCAGTATGTAATATTCATAATAAACTGGCAGAAACAGTAGCCATGCATACAGAAAAAGGGGGTGGGGTAACAATATAACGCTATATTTTCGGGATCAATATAGCGCTGGATCACATATAACGCGGTCGACGTCGATGGATCCCGATGACAGCGTTATAACGACGCTACAGTGTAGGTCACTGTGACCTATATTTCATGGTTCAGTGATTTTGCACGCTTCCACGCAGAGCTGAATCCGGCCCGCACACTAGTACTGGTTAACAGCTTAGGGAATCTAAGCCTGTCCAGGAACCGCGGTGCGAGGTGGACCGTCCATGCTAATAAACCGTATTGGTTTCATTGGGCGACAGGGCTTGAGATGTCATTTCATCTCAATGTCGGGTAAAAGTCCCACAAAATTGGAAGCAACGTCTCCAAAATGACCTTTACAGTGTTGACGGGGACGTTAAACCTCAAATCAAACAAAATCAGTGATTTTGCCTATTATCTTGAATACTATTTGAAGGAGAAATGTCATACCTGGATTATTAGTTCCATGTGACCCGATAATTGACCACCAAATATATCTAGGTCAGTGTCACCTATATTACATGGTTCATTGATTTTGTCGATTATCTTGAATACTATTTGATGGAGAGATGTCATACCTGGATTATTAGTACCATGTGACCCCGTGATTGACCTCGAAATATATCTAGGTCAGTGTGACCTATATTTCATGGTTCAGTGATTTTGCCTATTGAATACTATGTGATGAATAAATGTCATACATGGATTATTAGCTCCATGTGACCTGATTGACCTCACAATATATCTAGGTAAGTGTGACCTATATTTCATGGTTCAGTGATTTTGCCTATTATCTTGAATACTATTTATTGGAGAAACATCATACCTGGATTATTAGTTCCATGTGACCTGATGATTTACCTCAAAGTTTAAGTCAGTGTAACCTATGTTTCAAATTTCAGTGATTTTGCCTTATATCTTGAATACTATTTGACGGAGAAACTTCATATCTGAATAATCAATTCCATGTGACCAGATGATACAGAAATATATCTAGGTCAAGTGTGACCTATTTTCATGGTTCAATGATTTTGCCTTATAATTCAGACATTATTTGATTCTGAAATATATGTTCCATGTGACCTGGTGATTGACCCCAAAATATATGTGAGTGTGACCTATATTTCATGGTTCAATAATTTTACCTTATATCTTTTAGAAGCCTCCGTGGTGCAGTGGTTACGCTACTCGCCTTGTAAACCAGGGATTGCAGAATCGATCCCGGGCTTCTCCAGACTTTCGGATGAGTCTTTAAACCGAGGTCCCGTCTCCGTATGACCTTAGCTGTTGGTGGGACGTAAAACTAAAACTCACTCACACTCACCTTATATCTTGAAGGCGTGAAACAGGCAAACTGTGCTATCATGCGACAACTCTTGTTGTCAGTGAGACAGAATTTGTTCTATTGATAGAGATGTAGGGTTCTGACTCCCCCTGTCTGACAAAGAATAATGTCAGAATTCTAACTTTATCAAAGGGGGAGTTCCAAATCTGCCCACGCACAGATTTTCTTGAAACTTCAATTGTTGTTTACTTGAGGACTATCAACTATATATATAACTTTGTTTCATTTGATAAATTACTGTAGGTCTCAGGAGAGCTCCCTGGAGTAGTCCCCTGTAAAGGTCATACACACCTGTGAACTTTTCAGTCTTAAATCAATAGGTATGATTATTTTCAAATTTTGTTGCTTTGATTGGCAACAGAACTCTATAAGGATTAATCTAGTACAAAAAATGTAAATGTGTCTATGTCTTTTAATTTTACTGATAAATTTATTTACAAAATTTCTTCTACTTTTCATGAAAATTTATAAAAAATGAGATTTTCATCCTAAGTATTAGATGTGTTACTGATCTTGTCACCCCAAGATATTGCATATAAAATAGGCCACATATATCCTCTATATAGCAAACAAATTTCGAAAAAGTCAGAAGCCGGTAACAATGTTTTTGTTTGCTAGATATGGGTTCAGGTCTATTTTTATGCTAAAATCAGTTGCAATATAAGGGGACAAGATTTCCATAAAGTGTATTTTTATTGTGTTTTTAATGACCATTTAGTGCCACCTTATCATACAAAGCTTAGCATAGGCATTTATGCAATAAAAACTCCCCACACACACTACCTGCACCCCCCCCCAAAAAAAAAAAGACACTGTTTACAGACAGGAGTTTTGGTTTGACTTTTAAAAAGTAAATGAGAATATACATTAGCAAAGTATGCAAGTTCAATCCAAACATTTTAAAGAGAAAAAATAAAATTCATGCACTGTTCATGATGAATGTTAGTGTTGACAGTAATGCAAAAATGATAATCCTCAAACAATTACATTATGGAACAATAGGAATAAGACAAGGTGTTTTATTTGGTCTTTCTGTACATTTTGAACCCTGCAATACAAAGACACTTGATGTCAGTAATACGAAATGACGTATTGAATCTGCTTAATAAATTACTTTCAGATTCCTATTTATTTCTTTAATTAGTTTTGTTGTCATTTTTACTTCTTTAAAATAAAACAGCAGCCAATAAATTGCCAACCGTGAAGGGACAGACTGATTTTTCGATTTGTTCTTATCATTGATTAGGCCCCCGTCCATAGGGGCTTGAAGAAATAGATGGGCTGCATGATGCTTCCACGCAGAGCTGATACCGACTGCACACGAGCACTGGTAAACTGCTTAGACGATCTAAGCCTGCCCAGGCGAAGCGGTGCAAGTCGGTCCGTCCATGCTTATAAACCCTGTTGGTTTCATTGGGCGACAGGGCTTGAGATGTCGTTTCATCTCAATGTCGGGTAAAAGTCCCATTGGAAGCAACGTCTCCAAAATAACCTATACAGTGCTAACGGGGACGTTAAACTTCAAATCAACCAACCAACTAATGATTGATCGGTCCATGTGTTGGTATTTTTTTCTTACATCACTTGGTCAAAGAGACTCACACTCGGCTCCCCCCACCAAAGGTTTAGTGAGATCATGAAAACCATTTTCTGCTTTTTTTTTCTAAGTTCATTATAACATCTGCAAAAGTGTAAGCTACAATGTCATAGTCTTCAAAATAAATGCATAGCTAGTCACACTGTAACTAGTCGTAAAATTGGCATTTGGTATACGCTTCCCTAAATGAAATAGATGGAAGGCAAGTTGCTGTAACTTATGCATTTTATAGCTGATATTATATTTAGATGTTAAAATACCATTCACATTTTTAGTCATCTGTATGCAGTACTTGTCATCTATGTTAAGTTTTCTAGCTCTGTATTCATCAGTTTTTGCAAATGGCGTAAATCAGCTTAGCTGTTCTATAAGCATTTTTCTGAACCAAAATCTGTAGTTGGCTTTATATTTTTCTATAATACTGATAGCAAATATACCGTTTGCTCTTTTCTTCCTCTGAAATCGTTCAAAAGCTGAACTGAATAGTCTTCTCAATTATACTAATTCATGTTACTAAAAAAATAACTGGTTGTTTTCTGGATCATATTTAAGAATATAAATAGATCATATTTAAGAATATAACTTTCTGACACTGATTGCACAGCAGGCAACATTTGTTTGTGCTTTAGTTGCGGGGGCATTGTTTGAGTGACAAAAGAGCCAACACAATTGTGTTTCCATTTTGTCTACAGTTATCTGTGTATACAGTGAGCCAAATGATCAGAAAATATTGTCTGTGTTATTATGACACACCTGGCTCAACCATAATAAAACGTCATTACTCTTGGCCATTCAAGCAAGCTGTGCCATTCAGGTATGACAATCAGACTTTTCAACCTTTTTAAGTAGACTGCATCAGTTCAGAGAGTCAAGCGAAATTGTCTGGTTTACAGAACCATCCATTTTACTTGCCATTTCAACAATCTTTGTCATAATAAGCTTCACCAGGCTTTAGGATTACTTTAAATGCAAAAACGCGTGTTAAGAAATGAAATATATGTTTCAATAAAATCGGATTGAATTAACACTCAAAATTAATTGTGTTTTTGGTATTCCCCAGGGTACCATAACTGATACAAATGCTGATTAAATGAGCCCATACTATACACTCAAGGTTTAAACACACATATATTCATGTGTATATATATATTGGTGAGCAATTTCTCGATTGAAAATGTTATACCATATCTTCAAATGGTTTGAAAAAAAAAATAAAAACCTGACCAGTACTATTCAATGTTCATATGCAGTATGTTACCGGTCTCAGAGTTTCAAGAAAATTTGATAAAATGTTCTACACATATATGGGCAATTTTCATATTAAAATTATGGGGTGACAAGAACTGCAACAATGTGAAATCAAAAATCAAACATACCCCAAAAGATTTTATGGTTGTGAAATCTGGGGTCTGCTCCATATAAAATTGATCATGGTCTGTGGAATTTCAACTACACAATAGCAAATGTGACACAAAAATAATCACAAATGACTACAGCAATGCCTGAGAACATGATAACTCCAAATTGTAAGAAGCTTTTATTTATATATACACTTGTTTGAGGGTACCCCTATTTTCGGATGTGGAAATAAACAAAACATTGTAAATTTATAATGAAAACAGATATGAGTGTGAAATATCTAAATCATGAACAGTCATTTAACAGGCATTAATTATGCACAATACCATGGAAATCTGTGCGTGGGCAGAACCCTATGGAAATTTACTATAGGCTGGAACTCCCCCTTTATGGTGTCTCTTATAAAACACAAAATGATGTTTGGAGAAGGTTGTTACAGTATATACTGTAATGATCCTAAATTTTGGGACAGATAGGCCAAAGCAAACAGTACAGACCCAGATCAGACTGCTTCATTCTTAGGTTGTGTTGATAACCGGAGGTACCTTTGCAAGATTGTCATGGACCCTCCGACAGATCACCACTGTACCTTGTAACAGCATAGAAGACATTCAGGGTCTCAGAATTCTTCAACATTCTTTCATGGAGATTGATCTTGACATATGGCCATTCTTACCTGGGCACTGATTCAAGAAGGGCAGTTATATTTAGAGCTGGGGTCGGCAACATTCTTTCCTGGAGTTTGATCATGAAATCTTTTCTACGGTCATTCTCTCCCTTCAACTGATTCAAGAAGGACAGTTGTCAGTTTCTGGCAAAAGAATGTGCACTGTACTGGTTAACCGCTTACGTATAAGCCTGTCCAGGAAAAGTGTTGATAAGTAAACTGACCGGCTCAAAAATGACCTAAATAATGTTGACTGGGCCGTTAAATCCTATTACAAACAAACAAACAGTTACATGTAGAAGTGTTGACTAATAGACCGACGGGTAAATGATGTTGACTGGGATATTTAGTTCTAAAAAAAAAAAAAAAAATCTCAATATTTTGGAAGAGAGTTTGGCAGTGAGCCTGGGGATAAATTTGTTAACAGGAATGAGTACACTTTCAGGGGAGTCCCCTCCAACATTTTTTGTCACCCCTAAAAAAAAGGGTCTACTCGTAAAGGAAAGAATTTTCTCCGGAGGAACAAATTCTTTCCTTTAAGAGTAGACCCCTTTTTCAGAGGGTTTAATGGCTGTAGGAAGTTAAAAAGAGAAAATACCAAAAGTTGTCCCCCCTTCTGACAATGGTTAAAAATATGTGTTCATTCCCTGGATCCAAGACGAAGTTCTGTATTTATTTCAGACTCGGAACAGAGAATTAGCAGCACTTCTTGCACAGCAATCACAAGCCAATGAACAGTTGGTAACGCAGGCTGAACAGATTGTAAGTCACTAATTCCAGATAAGGAGGAGTAATGATGAAAATTTGAACTTAATTTTTATACTTCTCCATAAAATCATACGTTTTGGGTATTTGTTAGAATTGCCTCATAGAGGCAATTCTAACAAGTACCCACAACATATGTTTCTGACAAGAAATGAGGAAAAGTATTGCTTATTTATCCGTGTTACTTCTCCTTACCTGGAATTATACAAGTTGTCACCCATCAGGGCTTGTTATTCTCCCCACGCTTTTAAAAAGTGTAAGGGGATATTGTGAACGCCTCCATCCGTCTGCCTGTCTGTCTGTCCATCCGTCCATCCATCACACTATCTCCTTAACCACTGGCCGGAATGGAGCCAAATTTGGTACATAGCTTCCTTACATGATGAGGGCGTAAGAGAGCAGCTTTAAATTTGGGTGTGCCCGGGCCTTGACCCATCCCCTCCACTTTAGAAAAAAGCCTAGTATCTGTAAAACTGTTTAGATCCCCACCCCTAAATCATATATATTCTTGTTCCTTTTGATAAGACGCTTTCAAGGACACTAAACTGGAGGTCCCCGGGGGCCATGCCCCACCCCTTCCATTTCATTAAAGGCCTTTTATCTCAGAAACCGTTCAGATCCCTGCCCGTAAACCATATATATTCTTGTTCCTTATGATAAGACGCTTTAAGAGATGGCAACTAGGGTGTCCCCTTGGTTGCGCTGGGGCCATGCCCCACCCCTCCACTTCATGAAAGGATATATATTTCAGAAACCATTCAGACGCCCACACCTAAAGCAGATATACTCTTGTTCCTTATAATTAGATGCTTTCAGTGACACCAACCTGGAGGTCCCCAGGGTGCGCCAGGACCATGTCCCACCTCCTCCATTTCATTAAAGGCATTTTATCTACATGCAGAGCTGAAACTGACTGCACATGAGATCTGGTAAACCGCTTAAGAGTCTAAGCCTGCCCAGGCAAAGTGGTGCAAGTCAGACCATCCATGCATTTAAACCCTATTGGGCTATTCCAGTGGCAGGGCTTGAGATGTCCCTTCATCTCAGTGTCAGGTAAAAGTCTCACAAAATTGTAAGCAAGATCTCCAAAATGACCTGTACAGTGTTGAGGGTGACATTAAACAACAAATAAAAAAAAAAAAAAAAAAAAACAGACCATGACAGTTTGGGCACTTTCTGACATTAATTCACAATTAAGTTTTTACAAGTTCATTTTGAATGCTTTTAATGAATGTAACTCATTTTGACCCAATAAGCAACACTGGCAAGCAGGATCCAGTTGTTCAAAGCATTGTTAGCTTAAAGAGGTTGTTGGTGGTCCTATTGTTTAGTGTTCTAGCAAGTACAATATCGAAAATTTTGGTCTTTTTGCTAAAAAAATGTGAGCAGTTTTTGCATTTCCGGCAAAATTTTTAGCATATTTGCCATATTTAATGATCAAAGTTTTTACGATACGTTAACTAATGGCGTCCTTAGTTTTGAACAACTGGCCCCAGGTGTTAGCAAAACGTTTAGCCATTTGTCTAAATTTCTATAAACAGTACCATCTCACACACATTGAAAATGACCTCTTTCAATATATGAAGTGCATGAGTTCATTCAGGATGAATTGTGTTTAATATTGTAGATTGGTCCTGTCGAGCAAATGTTACATACTCTGCGATGTTTTTCTGTCAAAATGATATTGCATAAAATTGTTATGTGAAATCCTGTCTAATTTCAATATGTTATCCTGACAGAGACAGCATGCAATTGGTCTCCAGACACAACTAGAGGCAGAGAGAAACGAGGCAAGTTCCAAACTCACAAAGGAAGTTGGTCCATTGAAAGAACAATTACAGGTTAGATTGAAACTCAATTATTTTTTAGTTTAACATTCTGGCGTTGTAGCTCAGTGGTTAGTTAGTACACTTGCCTCTGATGCTTAGAGGCCCCTGGTTCAATCCCAAGAAGCGGTGATAAAATTTCGGTGTCTGAACATACCCCATTGACATATTTGCCGGAATGAATGCCACATTGGGATTGGGATGTTAACAGGAGGCCCCCTATGCAGGGAGAATCATCCGCTGTGCAGGTTAAAGATCCCTTCCGTAATTACATGATTTACTGTTGGCCCCCGTCCATTGAGGCTTGAATAGATTGCGCTGCATGATGCTTCCACGGCGAGGTGACACCGACCGCACGCGAGTACTGGTAAATCGCTTTGGGGTTCTAAGCCTGCCAAGGAGCAGTGGTGCGAGTCGTACCGCCCATGCATATTAATCCTATTGGTTTCATTGGGTGGCAGGTCTTGCAGTGTCTTTTCATCTCAATATCGGGTAAAAGTGCCACAAAATTGGAAGCAACATCTCCAAAATACCTATACAGTGTTGAGTAGGACGTTAAACCCAAAATCAAACAAACAAATCATAACATGATTACTCTGTAGGCTTTCATCCGGCAAATCTGGTGCATGTGTAATGTGCAAATCTGGTGCATGTGTAATGTGCAAATCTGGTGCATGTGTAATGTACAACTGTAAGTAATGGTCAAATGTGGCTGATTGCAGTAACAGTAGATAGTAGATAGATATAGTTTTTGTTTGTTTGATTTCAGGTTTAACGTCCCCATCAACACTGTAAAGGTCATTCTGGAGATGTCCCTTCCAATTTTGTGGGACTTTTACCTGACATCGAGATGAAATGACATCTCAAGCCATGTCGCCCAATGAAACCAATAGGGTTTATAAGCAAGGACAGTCCGACTCACACCACTTTGCCTGGGCAGGCTTAGATCCTTTAAGCGGTTTACCAGTACTTGTGTGCGGGTTGGTTTCAGCTCTGCGTGGAAGCATCATGCAGCCCATCTATTTCTTCAGCCCAGATAGATATAGTGTGCATTTGTTTAATGCTTATGACTTTACTCATTGAATATGACAAATAAACTGACATTTTCACTGTGAAGGTAAATGCTTTGCAAAGGTTATATTAAATGCTTATTCTAGGTGGGCAGCATAATGTTCCATATCCAAGACATGGCTTGTCTTGAGGATTATTAAGTAAATGTTCAAACAGTGAGTAAGTTTCATGATTTGGACATGGGCTGTGTTCGTTTTAAAATGGCTTTTGGTCCGTTCAGCTGTGGCTTCAAACAGCTATACGCATCATGCACCAGAACCTCTTAATAACACTTCTGTTGAGGACCAAAGCAGAAACCTTGTAATACACACATGTATGTATTGGGCCTCCATGGCCTTGTGGTTAAGAGAGGTGTTCTGAAGGGTAATGGGAACACCTGGCAGATTTTTTCTGCCATTTTTGTATGGGAGACAATTTTCGGGACTTCCCTTAGGAGCAAATTCTTTCCTTTAAGAGTTGACCCCTATTGAGATGAGAGACAAAAATACTGTTGTAGGATTTGCCTTCCCTGAAGCTGTATCCATTTTCCTTAAACATTAGGTCTCTAACCATTGTGGGCTCGGGCCTTGTTAGGGTGCCATGTGAGATACCAAGCTCTGCAACAGAGGATCAGGTGTTTTGTTTTTGCTCACCTCTGATTAATCAGTAGCTCGATCTTGAAACCAAAATAACATGTATGTATTTTTCTACCTATGCCCTGAGTATAGAGTTTGGTGCTGCCTAAAACTACCTCTTATAGTTTTGAGGAGAAATAAAAAGTCTTTTGAATATGTTCTATAAAAGGGTTATCCTTTGGAAGCAAGGAATACACCACAGAACTGTAAAATATGGAGTGTTCATGTTTTCTGGGCCAGACTTGCTAGTTTCGGCCAATTAGGCCTCATCAGTGACCCTCAGATATTTTCAAAATTCCACAATGGAATGAATGATCCCAAAGGACAAGAAAATATAATCTACACTATGATGTAGGGCAGGGAGACGTTTTACCGCCGCCACACATTCCCTGCTTCTGTCATTTTCTTCTTTCCGCTGGAGGTGCAGTTGTTTGTTTATGGTGAAAGAATGTACACTGTACCTGTAAACTGCTTAAGTCTAAGCCGCCCTGAAAGCTGATCGGCTCGATATGACCTAAAATAGTATATGTATTGACTGGGATTTTGGACATCAAAGCAATCAGTCAGTTCAAAGCCTAAAAATTTAAGGGCAATTCCAGAATTAGTCAGGGGGGGTGGGTGGGAGGCACTTTTTTAAAAACCCCACCACCCGTAAAATATAATTTTCCCTGACCCCCAGTACCCATGAATTTAAAAAAAATGAGAACCCCGCCACCCCCTATTTAAGAATAAATTCAATACCCCATCCACAGTCCATAAAAATTTTTTTTTACCCCCACCAACCGTAAAAAAAAATGTATGTATAAAATTACCCCCCCCCCCCCCCCCACAAAAAAAAAAATCAATGAATAAATAAAGAAATGTTAAAATGGTTAAAGGCCGGAGTGATTTGACTGTACTCAACAGCTGTATACTTTGTTTCCTTTTTAGAACATGTCATAGAAGAATATATAGGTTTTTCAAGCCTATAGTCACATCTGAATTAGTATAAAGAAGAGGGATGCTGCTCAGGGGTCCCTTCAAGAATTAGAAATATCTGCATGTCAGAAGAAATGAACTGTCCAGTTTCCTGACCAGTTGATTCTGGAGACTTACATCAAAGGGATAAATCGGGCTAGAAGGCAGACATTTTGCAAGAACCTCTGTCTAGTTCTGTACTGCATATGTGCAAATAGTGAAGGCTCTGGTGATACTGTACAAATGCACAAGCTCACAAGAGCCTTGGCTGGTGATATATGTGTTTAGTACCATTACTCATAGGAATGTCCATCAAGGTTTTTGTGTTTGGGTTGTATGTTTCAACAACTCTTAAGATCATATGTAGACTCATCCAAAAGTCTGGTAAGTTCAGTAATTGAACGGACAACTCTTACTTTATGAAGCGAGTACTCAACCACTACAACACATCATGGTTGTTGAAATCAGAGGGCCACATGAAGGATTAGTTTTTAATTTAATAGTGAAATTAAAAACAATTTAGACATGTGAAAATATGCTATGCTATTCTAAACTTTTTAAAAAATAGATTTGTACCTGGCAGTGTTGTTGTTTGTGTTTTTGTTAGTCACTTAAGGTGACATGGAACATAATCGAGATACCGGTGCAATTTGGTGCATTCTAAGACCCTTTTTAGCCTTTATATTTGTGACATTTTTGGGGGCATTTTTTTTTTAAAATTGAGAAGATTGTTGTGAAGTTTTTTTATTCCATTACAAGCTTCTGAGATGTTCCTTGAATACTTCCATGTAAATGACAAACACATCTCTGCCTTTAAATGCATGGGTGAAAGTTGCCAGAAATCCAAATACTGACAAATTGGCTGGGGGTCAAGGGGGCCGCCTAGGCCCCCTTGTGAGCCCAGGGCAATGCCCTGGTGGGAGCCCAGGGGGCAAAGCCCCCGGAAGCTCCTTGATTTTAGCAATTCAGAACCCCCTAAAACCCCTAAAAATTGACAAATTTTTTCTGCATGAAAAAACTAAGTCCACACCTAAAAAAAAATTGAGCAGGGGTTCCCCCCACTAGGCGCTGGCCAGCTTTGTTCACCCCCCGCCCATTATAATCCCGGCCTTCAAAAGAGTTGGGCAAAGACAGAGTGAAGAAGAAGTGGGTGGGGTGTCCGAAATGCAAAGTAAACAAAGTTTCCAGAACACCTTCTTCTTCAATTGATAGAACTTTTGGAAAATTGATAAATGTAATTAAATGCCACATACCTTAAACGCCCCTTTTTGTGCCTCCAATCCAACAAATTTATCATAAATATAACAATGATGGCTGATTTTTCCACTCGTTTTCCTAGCGTGTTCACAATAAATGCCTGCCCTTTACTGTCTATCTATCCATCTATCTTCTAATACTGAGTCGGTCATACTTAGCCATTACCCCAGAGTCATACTTGGTCATTACCTGGGAGTCTTTTTTCGGAAAATCGTCACCCCCCCCCGCCCCCCAATTTTCTCCTCGGATCTGCATGAATCACAAGATCGTCAAAATCGGACCTCCGATCCGCGGTTATACGCGTTTCCGCGGAACTATCACATCCCTGAATTATAAAAGATGCGCAAAACCTCTCGTGGGGCGAAACCTCATACCGTATTCGGGCGTGTATTACCCGCAGTTTTTTTCCCTCAAATTACAGGCCCAAGTTCTGGATGCGGGTAATCCGCCTGAATTATTTTTGGACCATTTTATTTTGGGAAAGTATAAAACCCGGGAGTAACACCCGGAAGCCGGGAGTAAAATCCGGGAGTAAATTTTGGCAATCGAATAAAGGTATTAAACATTAACATATCTAGATGAAATTTGGATCAAAAGTAGAATATAGACTCCTCTTTAAAATGCATATAAGTTTTATATTAATAATTGAGTACTTTTCAAGATATGAACCGAAATATATGACCATGTCACAAAAAAATCGCCCGGGAGTAGCTTTTTGTGGTATTGGCGATGTCAAGCATTTTGCAAAATATGTTCAGTCTGGGATTGCTACAAGAATAAGTTTGTGTATTATCAATTAAAAACATATCAAAGATTAGAAAAATACAAAAATAAAGTTATTTCATCGCTCCGTGAAGTAAGTAATTGACCCGGGAGTAGGCCGGGAGTAATTTCTGGGTTGAAATCGGCGTTTATTGGCGTTATTGCCTATGTCACATACATTGTATTTATTAAACATAGTCTTTGTACCCTGACAGCTAATAGCAAAGGCACTGATCAGACTTCGGAGGTAATAGTGTCATCGTTTCTACATTATTCGGCCATAAAACAAATAGCGCCAAATATAAATGTCCCCGTCACATGAAATCATAGGCGCAGGAGCAGGGCGTGGGTTGGGTTTGGGGGTTTGGATGTGTGTCGAGTCCCGATATGACAAGTAAATAAATTCATGTACTTCATGCTGGATCTTAGCTCTTCTTCTGACAAATGTTTAAGAAATACAATGTATGTGATAGAAGCAGTAAGGCCGAGAATAAGGCAAATAAACGCCGATTTCAACCCAGAAATTACTCCCGGCCTACTCCCGGGTCAATAATTTACCAGGCGGAGCGATGAAATAAATTTAATTTTGCATTTTTTTAATCTCTGACATGTTTTTAATTAATAACACATAAAGTAATTCTTGTAGACCCCCCAGACTGAACATATTTTGCAAAATGCTTGACATCGTCAATACCGCCAAAGTTACTCCCGGGCGAAAATTTTGCGACGTGGTCGTATATTTCGGTTCATATCTTGAAAAGTACATGGTAATAATGTTAACACTTATGTGCATTTTAAAGAAACATCTATATTCTACTTTTGATTCAAATTTCATCCAGATATGTGAATGATTAGAACCTTTATTCGACTGTCAAAATTTACTCCCGGATTTTACTCCCGGCTCCCGGCCGTTACTCCCGGGTTTTATACTTTCCCTTTTATTTTTACTTTTTACAGCTGAAAATACGATGCATCTCATGTTATGCTCTATCCTTTTACGATTCCCGACATTAATAACGTTTAATTGTCCACTCAATTTTACTTACACATGAGTAATATAACAATCTCTCTTAAAAGCAAGCCCAAATTTGTGAGTATTATTCCTAAAACTTTGATTTTAAACAAAATAAACAAGCAAGTTCAATGCGAACATCAAAGTTTTCCGGCATCCAAACTGCCGCCCACAAATCACCACTAGTTTTTTTCTGCACGCGATCGGTAAATGACGTCATCGTACCCCAGCAACCCCACACGTGTCTATTGTTTTAGCTTAATGGGGCATATCTGTCTCATAAAAAAATGTTTGGAAACGGTAAAAGTATTCTCGCTAGCAAAACAGCGCTTTCCGTAAGCTCCGTGTCAATAACCAACAACAGAATACAGATGTGTTAACACAAAGAGTTCAACTTTTCTCGCCAAGCGTCTGCTATTTGGAGGCAAAACAACCATTCACGAGATAGCAGAATAGTCGTAGCAACTCGTCTTAGGAGCAATTAAATAATTTTCACACTGATTGCAGATTAAATTTTATGATTGGGGAATAAACACAAATTAGAGACATAACTTGACCATATTTTCACACCTTATAGACACGCACCGCAGGGTGGCAATTATATGACAGGGATTAACAATAGTGTCATAATTGAACCGTTATAAATCAATAAACAGTGTAAATCCAAATCAGACATCTGCGGCGTCTTTCTGAGGTGTCTGATCTGGGACTGCAATGTTTGCCGATGTCCCAAATAAGAAACGTCTGCGGCGTCTTTCTGAGGCATCTGATCCGGGACTGCACTGTTTGCCGATGTCCCAAAAAAGGGCCGCGGGCATATGTGGGTTAATAAATTAATAACACTGGTGAACAGGTAAATTTTTTTCAACATTTTAATCAAAATACATGCTTTCTGGTGATACTCGCACGCACGTGCATTTTCCCGCCTTTTGAAGACGATCACGCGTTCCGTTGTGTGCTACAAAAACTGGCCAAATTCTTACTTTTTCTCACTTACGCATCCACCAAAATTTCAGCAAATGTTCCATGCGGGTAATACAACAGTATACCAGTTTTCCCCCAGATTTTGGCAACAAAAGGGGGTGCGGGTAGTACGCAAATGCGGGTAATACACACCCGAATACGGTAGTGGCGAAACTCTTGGTGGCGAAACCTCCGATGGCGAACTTGTTTGGTGGCGAATCCTCTGTAAACGCTGTGTTTCACCCAAAGTTCTGTGTTTTACCCAAAAACATGTAAGCAAACATTCGGAATCATTCGGGCGTTTCACCGCCGTTAAAAAAGAGAGAAGTTGAATTTCTACCCGTAATTAATTAATTACCGTTAGAGTAGTTTTCTACCCATAATGATTTAATTGTGGGTTTGACAATGACCCCCACCAGGCATGGAATTCAATTTTCTCTGGACCCCCCCACCCGTGAAATACTATATTCACCTGACCCCACCACCCGTACAAAAAAATATCGGGTGCCGCCCGCCCTCCCCCCATGGCTAATTCTGGAACCGCCCTAAGTTCTAGCGATACTTCACACTTTGTTTTTCAGGTACATATACAAACTATAGGCATTCTCGTAGCAGAAAAGACTGAGTTACAGTCCCAGCTTGCTCAGTCACAGAAAATCTCGGACCAAAGGCTTGGTGAGTGACTCTTTGCATTTAGACTTAAATATGAATTATACAAATGCAATATTTAGGAAAGAGTAATGTACAGATCACAGGAATCACTCATACTTTTCAGACGCCCCTGTGGTCTGGTAGCTATGCTACTAGACTCATAAACCAGGGATTGTGGGTAGGATCCAGGGTTTCTCCAAATTTTCGGATGAGTCTATAAACTGAGGTCGCGTCTCCATATGACCTTAGTGGTTGGTAGGATGTAAAACACACCCATGCTTTTGATGTGTTAACCCATTTTACATGAGAAACCGCAAAAAGGGACCCTGGCAAACAGTGCAGACCCAGATCAAGAATATATGTGCTGGTGCACAACAAACTCAAAATAAGACTGTGAAACCAGTGAACAGCCTGCACATCCATTCCTTGCTTTTAGATCACTTTTTGCTGTTAGCTTAAGGGGAATGGGTACACCTTCAGGGGAGGCAACTCCTTCAAAAGTATTTTTGTCTCCCATGCCAATAGGGATCAACTCTTAAAGGAAAGAATTTGCTCCTGAGGAGCAAATTCTTTCCTTTAAGGGTAGACCCCCTTTTTCCATGGGACAGAGTTTATAGAAAAGCGAACAGGAAGTCCCGAAGTTTGTCTCCCTTTGAAAAATGACAGAAAAATTAGCCATTGCCCTTAAGCCTTCTTTTGACTCCTGCCTATCCAGAGAGCAACGGACTTGGGTCAGATGTGCTTGATGCATAGGCTGTTATAAGCACTTCAGTGACTGCATAGGTTTTCTTGAAGGGTTTGTCATGTGCTAGTTCATCTAGAAAATATATGCATGGACAAATTGTATACATATAAAATGTTGCTAATTAATATTGTTAAAACTTTTGATAATTTAATATTATATGGCTAATATTTTTGCTGGAAAAATGTGAGTAGCAAAAGCTGCTCACATTCTTCCAGCAAAAGTGCCAGAGTATCAGATGTGGTACTTGATAGAAGAGTTAACATTTTTGATTACTTACAAGATTATTAAGCTAACAATGCTTTTAACAACTGGGCAGAGATTCTGATTTGAATCTGAGCTTCTCTAAAATGATATTGTGAAGTGCGACAGACAAAAATGTTGTTTTGGACATGTACTCAATAAAAACTTGATTCAACACAATCAGAACATGACCACCTCGGTCTACATGATGAGACTTTAGTTCAAAGGACACTGTCAAAATTTTCAATTCTGTGAAATCTGATCTGGGCCTTCACTGTTTGCCATTATCCAGTTTATATGAAATAGATTAAATTATTTTCAGGTGAAGTTGATGATCTCACTGGAAGATTAAAAACTTCAAGACAGAGGGTAGCTGATCTGGAGAGAAGTCTTTCAACGTCCAACACATCTAGTCAAAAGTTTGAACAGGTATTAGTTTCTGTCATTGCATTTAATTACAATCTCATGTGGCCGGCCTCGGTAGCTCAGTCGGATGCGCTTCTGACTGTTGATCAGGAGGACGATGGTTCAGTACCTGCCGGGGTCGGCAACATTTTTTCATGGAGATTGATCATGAAATCTTTTCTAAGGTCATTCTCTCCCTTCCGCTGATTCAAGAAGGGAAGTTGTCAGTTTCTGGCGAAAGAATCTGCATTGTACTGGTTAACCACTTACGTAAAAGCTTTCCCAGGAAAAGTGTGGATAGGTAAACTGACCGGCTCAGAACTGACCTAAATAGTGTTGACTGGGCTGTTAAACTCCAATACAAACAAACAAACTAAACAATCTCATGTAGCTAGCCTGTGGAAATAACAAAATTTCAAACTTTTCAAGGACAAGTGCATACTAAAAATTCATTGTCCAAACAACATTTTGCTGCATAGGTGGACTGTAAATTATGGTTAACTCAAGTTAGCGCAAGTAGTTTAGTTAACATTTGATTTGATGAATAAGCCACCATGTGAGAAAAGAAAAACACAGTAAAATTCCTATATTAAGACCATTTTTGGGACTGTTCAAAACTGGCCTTTAAGACCACTTTTGAACAGTCCCAAAGGTGGGCTCTTATTAGGAGACACAGGATGTAGAAAAAAACAGGGGTCGTGAGTTCAATTCCGGGCTTCTCCAGACTTTCGGATGAGTCTTTAAACCAAGGTCACGTCTCCATATGACCTAGTTGTAGGTGGGATGTAAAAAGCTCGCACACACACTGGGTGTAGAAAACACAAAGAAAGAATAACTGAAACCTTTCCTATAAGCTTTTAAAAGAAAATTTAGTCTTAATTTTAGGTGGTCTGAATAGTGGAATTTTGCTATGGAAATGCTGTCTGCTAGTTGTGAGTGGTGCATTATGGGTTGAGCCTGCACAGGAAAATTGCATTGCGGGTTAAGTCTGCACAGGAAAAGTAAGCCTGCACAGGAAAAGTACATTATGGGTGAAGACTGCACAGGAAAAGAGCATTATGGGTTAATCCTGCACAGGAAAAGAGCATTGTGGGTTAAGCCTGCACAGGAAAAGTGAATTATGGGTTAATCCTGCACAGGAAAAGTGCATTGCGGGTTAAGTCTGCACAGAAAAAGTAAGCCTGCACAGGAAAAGAGCATTGTGGGTGAAGCCTGCGCAGGAAAAGAGCATTGTGGGTTAAGCCTGCACAGGAAAAGTGAATTATGGGTTAATCCTGCACAGGAAAAGAGCATTATGGGTTAAGCCTGCACATGAAAAGTGAATTGTGGGTTAAGCCTGCACAGGAAAAGAGCATTGTGGGTGAAGCCTGCACAGGAAAAGAGCATTATGAGTTAATCCTGCACCGGAAAAGAGCATTGTGGGTGAAGCCTGCACAGGAAAAGAGCATTATGGGTTAATCCTGCACAGGAAAAGAGCATTGTGGGTTAAGCCTGCACAGACAAAGTGAATTATTGGTTAATCCTGCACAGGAAAAGAGCATTATGGGTTAAGCCTGCACAGGAAAAGTGAATTATGGGTTAAGCCTGCACAGGAAAAGAGCATTGTGGGTGAAGCCTGCACAGGAAAAGAGCATTATGGGTAAATCCTGCACAGGATAAGAGCATTGTGGGTTAAGCCTGCTCAGGGAAAGTGAATTATGGGTTAATCCTGCACAGGAAAAGAGCATTATGGCTTAAACCTGCACAGGAAAAGAGCATTATGGGTTAAGCCTGCACAGGAAAAGTGAATTATGGGTTAAGCCCGCACAGGAAAAGAGCATTATGGGTTAAACCTGCACAGGAGAAGAGCATTATGGGTTAAACCTGCACAGGAAAAGAGCATTATGGGTTAAGCAAGCACAGGAAAAGAGCATTATGGGTTAAGCCTGCACAGGAAAAGAGCATTATGGGTTAATCCTGCACTGGAAAAGAGCATTGTGGGTTAATCCTGCACAGGAAAAGAGCATTTTGAGTTAATCCTGCACAGGAAAAGTGCATTATGGGTGAAGCCTGCACAGGAAAAGAGCATTATGGGTTAAATCTGCACAGGAAAAGAGCATTGATGGTTAAGCCTGCACAGGAAAAGTGAATTATGGGTTAATCCTGCACAGGAAAAGAGCATTATGGGTTAAGCCTGCACAGGAAAAGAGCATTATGGGTTATGCCTGCACAGAAAAAGAGCATTATGGGTTAAGCCTGCACAGGAAAAGAGCATTATGAGTTAATCCTGCACAGGAAAAGAGCATTATGGGTTAAGCC
Organism: Lucinisca nassula; assembly: GCA_963580285.1. Taxonomy (NCBI): domain Eukaryota; kingdom Metazoa; phylum Mollusca; class Bivalvia; order Lucinida; family Lucinidae; genus Lucinisca; species Lucinisca nassula. The sequence continues at coordinate 124,684,289 of OY757010.1, read as the reverse complement.
TGCACAGGAAAAGACCACTGTGGGTTAAGCCTGCACAGAAGTTAACTGGACAGCCTGATATAGCTATTTTGTAGAAATACAATCTCACAGTAGCAGTTGACACTTTTTAAATATTTTTATGCCCCCGGAATCTATGAGATTCGGGGGCATATAGTTTTTTGGTCTGTCTGTCTGTTTGTCTGTCTACAAAAACCTTTAACATTGGGCATAACTTTTGAATGGTAATAGGTAGAGCTTTCATATTTCACATGTGTATACCTTATCACAAGACTTTTCCAGTGGTACCATAATTTTTGATCTCATGACCTTGAACTTGACCTTTGACCTATTTTTTTTTTCAAAATTTTTCCGTTTGTCTGTTTGTCTGACTACAAGAACCTTAACATTGGGCATAACTTTTGAATGGTAATAGATAGAGCTTTCATATTTCACATGTGTATACCTTATCACAAGACCTTTCCAGTGGTACCATAATTTTTGATCTCGTCACCTTGAACTTGACCTTTGACCTATTTTTTTCAAAATTTTTAAAAACATTAACATTGGCCATAACTTTCGATTAGTAAGTGATAGGGCTTTCATATTTCATATGTGCATTTATTGTCACAAGACCTTTCTAGTGGTACCATAATTTTTGACCTTGTGACCTTGACCATGATGTTTGACCTACTTTTTAAAAACTAACATTGGCCATAACTTTCGATTGGTAAGTGGTAGGGCTTTCATATTTCACATGTGCACTCCTTGTCACAAGACCTTTCTAGTGGTACCATAATTTTTGACGTCGTGACCTCGACCTTGACGTTTGACCTACTTTTATAAACTTTAACATTGGCCATAACTTTCGATTGGTAAGTAGAAGGGCTTTCATATTTCACACGTGCACTCCTTGTCACAAGACCTTTCTAGTGGTACCATAATTTTGTCCATCCAGACACCCCCCCCCCTCAAGGTCAAGGTCACTGTGGCTATTTTTAGAAAAACTTTGTTATCGCTCTAGCGCCAACATTTCTTTACTGATTTCAATATAACTTCACACAAATGTTCCTTATGACAATATCTCGAGCGAGTTCGACTTTCAAGGTCATGACCTCAAGGTCAAGGTCACTGTGGCTATTTTTAGAAAAACTTTGTCATCGCTCTAGCACCTACATTTCTTGGCCATACCTTTTGATTGCTTAGTGATACTGCTTTCATATTTAACATGCACTGTCCGGGGGCATCAGTGTTTCACAAACACATCTTGTTTGTTATGTTTCGGAGTAAATAAGGCTCGGCAGCTCATGTGAATCGTCTGCCCACAGACGATTCACATGAAATGGCAAGCCTGATTTTCCCGGAAACAATAATAATTCAAAATATAAAGTGGCATCTGCTATTCTTGCTTGGTGCTTGAAGGGTTAATCGAACAAGCAAACAACACCCACGTAACAGACTGGCTGAACTGTGTGTTGAACTAATCCACATGGAAGTTATATGTTCATTATTCTGAGACATGTATTTTTTTTTTTTCAGACGAGCAAAGAAAGTGCCAAGGAAATAGACAAATTGAAATTAGATCTTTATAAGCTAAAGTAAGTTTAACCTTTTTTGTACCAAAATGGAATCTTCCTCTGTATATAAACCAGGAGTCCATTCCATAATAAGGGGTGTTAGGTTGTGTTTTCCTTAAAATTTACTTGGAAAATGGTTTAACTTTTCACAAATAGTGTAGGCCCTGATCAGACGCCGCGTTCTGCGGCGTCTGATCTTGGCCTGCACTGTTTGCCAACAACACATATTGGGGTTTTTGGTACAAAAAGGGTTAATGGACACTTTCCATTGTATCCTGACATGTAAGACTCTGACATGAAGATTCAAGGCAGTTGTCTGGGCCCTGCAACATTCTTTTGTCATGATCATGAAATATTATCTTTAGTCATTCTCTCCCTCACACTGGTACAAAGAGCAGAAGTCACTTTCTGGTGAAAGAATGTGCACTATAATTGTTAATCACTTATGTATGAGCATGCCCAGGGTGAACTGACCAGCTTTTAGGTCCCCACCCAGAAATAGATTGGGTTGTATGAAGCTTCCACTCAGAGCTGAAACTGACCGCACATGAGTACTGGTAAACCACTTAGAGGGTCTAAGACTGCCCAGGCAAAGTGGTGCATGTCTGACCATCCCTTCATGTAACCCTTCTGGTTTGTTTGGGCGGCAGGGCTTGAGATGTCATTTCATCTTAATGGGTTGGGTAAAAGTCCCACAAAATTGGAAGCAATGTCTTCAAAATGACCTAAATGGAGTTGACAGGGATGTAAAACCTTACCAAACAAACAAAACAAACTGACCCGCTTGACATGACCTAAATAGTGTTGAATGGGCTGTTGGAATCCATTTAAACAAAAAGTGAAGTCAGTTGTGCCTAATTCTGATTCACTTGTGAATGTAATGCAATGTCTGATTGGATAATCATAGCAACAGATAAGGTTGATATTTTGTGCTAATTGAAGAATAGTTTTCCTTATTTCTTAATATAAATCTATGTTGTGGGTATTCATTAGAGCCACCTTGCCGAGGCGATTATAATGAATACCCACAACATAGTTTTTGTCAGTCCTCCCTATCATTCAATTATCACAAAATACAAACCTTATCTGTTGCTTTGATAATGTCAAACATTTGTGAGAGCGTATTAAAGAATTCTGTAATATACTGTCAGAATCCCAACCCCGTCAACTGACGTTTTTCATTGGCAGATATTTGATTTTATGCTGCAAATAGTGTTTGCCTAATTTAAAAAAAATAAATCTTTGTTCTGGTTAATAAATAATTTTGCCACCTCCATTAGTGGCTAACAACCGATCAAATTACTTAACCCTTATCCCGCTACATAAATTAATTTAGCCCAAGCATTTCTGGCTTGGAACCAATCAGATTACTGGATATAATTTATTGCTGCAAAATCACAAACTGAATGTCAAACAGTGTTGATCCTGATCAGATTGCTTCTTCAGAAGCCATCTGATCTGGATCTACAATGTTTGCAAATGCTGGGGTTGTCGTGAACAGCAGGAATAGTGTTAAATTATTCATTCAAATTCACAAACTGAATGTCAAACAGTGTAGGTCTTCTGAAGCCATCTGATCTGAATCTATACTGTTTGCAAAGGCAGGACTTGCAGGCCTCCGTGGCCTAGTGGTTAAGATCGCTGACTCTTGATCATTAAGTCTCTCACCGCTGTGGTTTGAGCCTCGCTCGGGTCACATGTGAGATGCCCAGTTCTGCACCGGAAGGTCACGTGGTTTTTCTCCAGGTACTCAGGTTTCGCCCACCTCTGATTAACAATGGGCTCAATATGAGTGAAATAATCTTGAAAGCGCCGTAAAACCATAACAAAAAAAGAAAAAAAAAAGGCAGGACTTACTGTGTTTCAGCAGGGCAAGATTTAAAACAAAACAAATGCATTAGAACTTGGGAAAACTCCATTGGAAATTGTCAATTTGGGAGGTAAAGTGTCCATTTCAGGGACTAAGTTGGTGCTTTAAAACAAAATTTCAACTATACAACCAACAGTTTACACAATTTTGAAGACAGATGTAACAAAAGTGAACAGTGTAGACCAAGATCAGACTGCTTTTCATCTGGGACAGCACTGTTCACAGCTTTTTCTGCACTGTTATATTGTCATAGCAATAGATAAGCTAAGTATTTATTGATATTTTTTTTCTTTCTTTTTTTGTGTTTTGGTTTTACGGCCCTTTCAAGATTATTTCACTCATATCCAGCCGATTGTTAATCAGAGGTGGGCAAAAACCGGAGTACCCGGAGAAAAACCACCTTACCTTCCGTTGCAGAACTTGGCGTCTCACCAAGTATTTATTGATAATTGAAGAAAAGTTTTCATTATTACTCCATATAAACCTATGTTGTGGGTATTCATTAGAACTGCCTCAGCGAGGTGGTTCTAATGAATACCCACAACATAGGTTTTTATGGAGAATTGACAAAAACTAACCTTCAGTTATCACAAAATAATTACCCTATCTGTTGCTATGCAAATTGTATTGCCAGTTTGCCTTGTAGTAAAACAACATGCTAATAAAGTGTCATAATAGGTACAGAACTTGTAAGCCTTTGGGTAGTTGAGCAGGCCGCTCTGTATCGTCCTTACTCGGTTGTGAACTCTGAATACAGAGGACACGCGTTATAATGGCAGTATTTGTTTTCTAATATTGTGCCATCATAAAGAATTTGCCGTTATAAAGAATCCCAGTTAGGAGGATGATAGGCTATGAAAGGTCTTTTCCACAACATTCTCCAAGAAACAAATGTTATAGACATTTGTTAGAATCGCCTCGGTGAGGCCATTCTAACAAATATCTATAACATTTGTTTCTTAGAGTATTAGATTACAAGAATCTTTCATGACTATGGATTTGATTCCGGCATTTCCAACCCGAGGGAAGCCCACGACGCTCGGAATCGAGGCTAAGAATTCATTCCATTGAAATTGTCGTTAGAACGAGTGTTGCCGTTATAATGGATGTCGGTCTAAAGACGGTTGTCTGTATTAGTTTCTTCATTACAGGCCTTATATAGGAGAACATTCGACATTATTTTTCAGTAAATCTCAAGAAGAATTAAAACAAAATTCCTCGGAGGCTCAAGAAAAATTGAAATCAAAGGTAAGAATCTATTTTGTATATGGAAGTTTTCTCATGAGCCCAGTATGATAGTCAGTTACATCTTTGCGCTGAAAGTGTCCTTATAACACTGTTCATTAGAACATGGTTTTGATATAACACGGTTGCAAGATGGATCCCAAAACTGAGTAGATTATATAAAAATGACATTTTGTTTGGATAAAACACAGTTGTTTAAGTTTTGAACCCCAACAATAGTTTTATAATAGAAGAGGTTGTGTTATAATACATTTACAGCTTGAAGAAATAGATGGGCTGCATGATACTTCCATGCAGAGCTGTAACCGACAGCGCACAAGTACTGGTAAATTGCTTAGAGGATCTAAGCCTGCCCAGGCAAAGCGGTGCGAGTCGGACCCTATTGGTTTCATTGGGTAACAGGGCTTGAGATGTCATTTCATCTCAATGTCGGGTAAAACTCCCACGAAATTGCAAGCAATGTCTACAAAATGACATATGTACTGTTAACGGGGAAGTTAAACCGCAAACAAACAAACAAAAAACAGTTCTTTCAGTTTTGAATCACAATGATAGTTTTATAATAGAAGAGGTTGTGTTATAATACATTCAAGTTTCATAAATTTGTCAGTTCATTTTCATCGATGATAAATTTTATGTATACTGAAGTTTAGTTTTTATCACCATGAAGCCATAGATATGATTGAAATTGGCAGTTTTATTGGATGTTTAGAAACAAGTGACTGATTACAAGGTTTCCTATACATTAGAACTGGAAGTCTATTTGCAGCATGTGTACATTGTAAAGAAAAATGGTTTGTTAAATTTTCTATATAATCAATACATTTTGAATTCAGTAGCGTTTACAGGTTGTGAAATGATTTAGATCCTAATCGTATCACAAAAAGCACTTGTTGTGTTTACAGAGATTAAGTTAAATCTGTCATAGAAAGTCATGATTGTAATTACCATTACAATACTGGGACAGATAGGCCTAAGCAAACAATGCAGACCCAGATCAGACTGCTGATCGGGTTCTACACTCATTGCCAAATTCCGCCTATACAAATACATTATAACCTTTATCGTCCAAAAAATGAAAATTTTAATATGAAAAGTTGTGATGGTTTTCTTATTTCTGCTCAAAAACATGTTTTCGAGCAAAAATAAGAAAATTAAGGTTTACCCCTTTAAACCCCAGTTTTACTATATAAAAGTGTAGTTTAAGGGGGTCAAAATTATAAAGGCGTGTTTTCGTTATGAACTCCAAAGATGCAATGCGAAACCCGGTAGTTTTCTTTGTCTTCTCTAGACATCGGAGTGTAGTGTCCTCCAGCAGTCATTAGAAGACTTGAAGCGTCGACTAGAGATGGCGGAACTTTACACACAGCAGTTGTCTAACCAGAATGAGGAGGGGAGACAAACCTTACAGGTTGTATCACAGTTACAGCAGGAGAGAGATGAACTTGCTGGTCAAGTTCAACAGGTAAGTAACAGTTCTTACATGCACATTGACACACAGGCCTTGTTCAACCAAAACTACCGGCCCCCGTCCATTGGGTCTTGAAGAAATAGATGGACTACATGATGCTTCCACGCAGAGCTGAAACCAACCTACACACGAGTACTGGTAAACCACTTAGTGGATCTAAGCCTGCGCAGGCAAAGCGGTGAGAGTTGGACCATGTTTATAAACCCTATTGGTTTCATTGGGCGGCAGGTTTTAAGATGTCATTTCATCTCATTGTCGGGTAAAAGTCCCACAAAATTGGAAGCAACATCTCCAAAATGACCTTTATAGTGTTGATGGGGACATTAAACATCAAATAAAACAAAACAAAACATTTCAGCTCAGTTCAAATATGAGAACTCTTTCATATAAGAGCCTATGTATTTACCATCTTTGGGTTTTGAATTTCTGCATGTTTCTGTGATCTGGTCAAAATCACAAAAAACATTCCAACCAAACGAAAAACTGCATATGCCAGTCTCAGTATGCTCATATTTACTTCTAATTATTTTCATTTTCTAACATATAAATATTGAAGCAATTAAGGGGAATGGGAACACCTGGCCGATTTTCTGCCAGTTTTGAAAGGGAAACAACTTTCTGGACTTCCTGTTCACTTTTCTATTGGCTCAGTCCCACCAAAAAAGGGGTCTACTCTTTAAGGAAAGAATTTGCTCCAGAGGAGCAAATTCTTTCCTTTAAGAGTTGACCCCTATTGCCATGGGAGACAAAAATACTTTTGCAGGAGTTGCCTCCCCAGAAGGTGTATCTATTTCCCTTAATTCAAAATGAAAAGGTTCTTCTATTATTTGAACAGTATCTTACAGTTCATGTTTTTGGTTTTGACTTTACCGTATAGATAATTTTTGAATGTTTTGGAGTTAAAATCACAGAAATATACACCTGTATAAATCACCCACTAGTACTGTTCAGTGTTTTATTTTAGTACACAGAACATTTACGTCAAGCCCAGTCAGATAAAGAGGAGGTAACTCGCCAGTACCAACAATTTATGGACCAACTACAGCATCAGAACCAGCAGTTAACATCACAGGTAGGTGTACAGGCAGCAGAGTTCAACCAAAATCAAGCAGAGCACTGAACGTTGGCTAGAAAGAAAAAAAAAAATGAATGTCTCTGAGTGTTGGCATGCAAATTTTTCCTGAATGTTAGGCTGTTTTATTTATCCCTTAACTCTTATCCTGCTGTTCACGACAACTTTTTTCTTTGCAAACAGTGTAGATCCAGATCAGATGGCTTCTAAAGAAGCCATCTGATCAGGATTCACACTTTTTGACATTCAGGTTATGAATTTGTAGGAATTCATTACATAAACTTTAAAGCCATCTTACTGGTTCAAAGTCAGAAATGGGTGTGGCTAAACTGAATATTCAGCAAGAGAAGGATTAAAATTTCAATGTTTATGCAAACAGTGTAGACCCTGATCATATGCTGCCATCGCTGCCATCTTGAATTTCTTTAAATGACATCTCCAGAACTGAAAGTAGTGACGAGCTGAAACTTTATTGGAGGCATCAAGACAACATGGAGATTCAGAATTGCTAAAATAATTCCTTACTGAAATCCAAAATTGCTGCCATTATGGCCCACTTGAAATTCTTCAGTGTCATTCAATGTCCTCAGTGCTTTATGGAAGGCATCTGGTCAGAAATACTAAAATCGTTCTTGATATCCAAGATGGCCACCACTGCAATGTCTTGAATTTCTTAAAACAACATCTGATAGAAGCCCTGTGTTGTAGTGGTACTGCTACTCGCCTTGTAAACCAGGGGTAACTGCCCCGATAAATCAGTTGGTAGAGTGTCTGCTCCGGGGAACGGGAGGTCCCGGGTTCGATCCCGGGCCGCGACATACCAAAGTCGTTAACAATGGTACTAGCTGCTCCTTGCTTGGCACTCAGATTTACGGGGTAGAGCTAGGACTGGTCAACCCAGTGTCAGGATAATGTGACTGGGTGTGGTATCATGTAATGTGTCTGGAACACGATACTTCAGTGAGGCAGCACTATAAATGTGAGCATTGAGCTCCCTGTCGCAACCAGACACCGTCGTGATATGACTGAAAAATTGTTGAAAGCGACGTTAAACCCGAATTCACACACACACATAAACCAGGGGTCGTGGGTTTGATCCCGGGCTTCTCCAGACTTTCGGATGAGTCTTTAAACCGAGGTTTGGTCTCCGTATGACCTTAGCTGTTGGTAGGATGTAAAACTCAAACACACACACATCTCTTGAACTGAGTCTGATTGAGCTGAAACTTGATGGGACATGGAAATTCGGAATTGCTATGATATCCAAGATTACCACTTTGGTGGCCATCTTGTTCAAGAATGACAGTTGTCAGTTTCTGTGAAAGAATGTACACTGTTCTGGTTATCCACTTATGTATGATATGTTCGAGAAAGGGTTATCCTTTGGACGCATGAAGTGTGGTTAGGTAGAATGAGTGGCTTGATATGATCTAATCAGTGTTAACTACAAACAAACAAACAGTGGATGCCACTGATATTCTAGTGCATGTTGTAGAGTTTTAGCAACAACCACAGTCTTTCATCACAACAGAACAGTTGAAAAAATGAAATTTCAGTTACACCACAACCTCATTATAACATGGGTCATTATAAAACTGTTGGATATATCATGGTTTCAAGATGTATCCCAAAAATGTGTAGATTATATAGAAAAATGACCATAAATGGTCATTTTTCTATATACGGTTGACTCTCGTTATCTCGACCCCGCTTATCTCGACCCTATCGCTTATGTCGAACCGATTTCTAAGTCCCGTACATTTCCCCTATATATTTATTGTATTTCAACTTCACATGTGTCGAACTACTTTAAAGTCGACACTTCGGCTATCTCGCCCATCATTTTCAGTCCCTGAATGTATTTTTCACTGTTTTTACTACTGCATATCTCGAACAGGGATTCTTGACGTAACGACTTTTCGACTACTAAGAAATTCATGTGTGTGTAATTAAGACTGACACACGGTGCTCAACTTTTAATCTTACACCGTCTCGTGTCAATGATTTGCAAGATTTCCGTGATGAAAGGCGGCGTTGTCTTTCTTGCAGAAATGTCAAAGAAAGTGACAAAAGTTGTGATAATCTCGGCGTGTTAAAATCCCAGTTGTTCGAAACAATTCACGTGTATCGTTGTTTACCCGTCTGTTTCTTAACCCATGCAAATCCATGTACAAACAGTGTAGATCCAAAAGGGCTCATAACAAGCTTTCGCGGCAGGACCTAAACTGTTTGCCATAGTGACGGTTAATCAGTTAGAGGGGAGATGAGTCAAACTACTGTATGACTTATATAGCATGTACTGCTCTTCGAAGTAATATAAGTGTTGCATTCACAAGCGGGAACCAGTCTGTTTTAGTCTATATTTAGCGTATTTGGAAACCCATATTTGTAGAAATTTAAAAGACAACAAAATACGCGAGAAATCTATCAGTTTATTTTTTTATTAATTTGTTCATAAACGCTATACTCTGACAAGCTCCAGTACTTTCATAAACAAGTTTTTAAAACGCAGTAAACCGTTCATGTAAGAATTACCAATAATACCAAGTATATCACGGCAAACAATGTGTTGTTACATACATGTGACGTCACACTTTGGTTATCTCGCACTACGGATAACTCGAACTTTTTTTATCCGGTCCCGTGAGGTTCGAGATAACGAGAGTTGACTGTAATCTAACATTTTTCTTTGGATATAACATTGTTGTTTAACTAACACGGTTCCTACTTTGGACCCATTTAAAGAGGTTGCGGTGTATTAAATGATCTGGGTGATGACAAAACCTACAAAAATATCTGCAAAACCAACAAAGACTCTGACTGCATCTATCAGAGTCTTTGTTGAACCTTTTGTAGCTGCTGGGTTATGCAAAGTTTAATAAGCAGCAACATGTCATGATGGGTGGATGGGCAGGCTGATCTTAGTTTTGCATGTTTAATAGTAGGTTTTGTCATGTGAATGCTCAGAATTTCAAACATAAACCCTTATCCTGCTGAACACAACAACCCCTACCTTTGCAAATAGTTTGGATCCAGATCAGATTGCCGATGAACAAGCCATCTGATCAGGATCTACACTCTTTATCATGCAAGTGCGAATTGAACGAATACATTATATCAGGTTGTCAGATAGTAAATGGGTGTGGCTAAATAAATTTATTCACCAGGATAAGGGTTTAATAGCATTTATTTCCAGGTTTCATCCCTGACTGATGAGAGAGAACAGATGGTTAATAGACAACATGAATTGGAGGCTGCTGTGATAGAACTACAACGAAAAATAGGTAAGATACCTGTAAATGGTACCCAATGTATACAAAATAAATGTCTGCCAAGTTTTCACTCTCAGATTGAATCTGATTGTCAACAAAAATACCTTCTAAATTTGCTTTTGTTAAAACAGTTAACCCTCAAGATGCCGAAAAAAAACTACATCTGAAAATGCCGTCTGCTTATGCCGTCTGCTGAATTTTTTTGCAAACATTTTAAATTTTTTTTTGCATACAGGCAAACAGTGTGGACCCAGGAGCAGTCTGATCTGGGTCCACAATGTTTGCAAAAATTACTTTTAAAGTAACCGGCAGACGACAAAAGCCGACAACAATTGTCGTGCTTCGCATTTTATGGGTTGAGACCTGTTTTAATTAGCATATTTAAAGGGTAACCTAAATACTGTTATTGAAAATTTTATTGGACATTCTCAAGTATGAAAAATAAACTTTGCTTGGGGGTGGGGCATAAAACCTTCTGACCAGAGTGTTTGCATTTGGTTCTTCGGATAGCTCAAGGATAAGGATAAAATATTTACTCTCATAACCATAAAAATAGATTTCTTCTATTGAAATTCTGTGTTAAATACATATATTTCTTATTTCTTCATCAAACATAGATTGCAGGTCCTCATTGAGGCAGTTCTGAAAAGTACCCACAACATACATGTTTTGTTTGTTTGTATTGAGGTTTTACATCCCCGTCAACACTACTTAGGTCATTTTAGAGATATTGCTCCCAATTTTGAGATAATGTACATGTTAAGCAAGGATAAGGAAAATGCAGTCTAGGTCTTTAAACCCCACCTTTCTGTATAAGTTATTCATTACACAGACCTGTTAATTTGATATTGTGAAAGCTCGTGTGAACAGTGAAGACTGTGCTAAGACTGCTCAGATGTTAAGGATGAGCTGAGTGCTGGTCATGTGAACAGTGGACAGTGCTAAGACTGCACGGATGTTCTAGATTTTGTCATGCCTTTGCTCAATGTCCGTGAGAGTCAAGATATTTTAAAATTCAAGTAGGGCATAGCTCAAGATAAGGTGGGTATTTGGTGATAAATTAAAGGATAATTTTCCTAATTTCTCTATATAAACCTACGTTGTGGGTATTCATTTGAGCTGCCTCTCCCGAGGCGATTCAAATGAATACCCACAACATAGGTTTTTATGGAGAGTTGACAAAAATTATCCTTTAACTCTTATCATACTGTTCACGACAACCCCTATCTTTGCAAACAGTGTAGATCCAGATCAGATGGCTTCTGAAGAAGCCATCTGATCAGGATCTACATTGTTATGCATTCAGTTTATGAATTTGTAGCAATAAATTACATCAAGTAATTTGATTGGTTGATAGACAGAAATGGGTGTTGGCTTAAATGAATATTCAGCAAGATAAGGGTTAAATATTACCATCTACCCACCTTATCTGCTTCTGTGGTGGGCTGTGTACAATGATTTGCTTTTCTTAATGAGGATATTCCACCATGAAAAAGCTGGCCTTGGTCGCTCAGTTGGATGCCCATCTGACTAGTGTGGGTTTTGATACCTGCTGGTTGTGGCAACATTCTTTTTTGGTGATTGGTCATGAAATCTTTTCTACCATCATTCATCAGTTTCTGGCAAAAGAATATGCACTGCACTGGTTATCCACTGATGAACATTCCTGCCCAGGAAAACTGATTAGGTAATCTGGCTGGCTCAATATGACCTTAATAGTATTGACTGGGCTGTTATAGTTCAAACAAACAAATGGTCCTTTGAATATTTTTACAGAAGAGGTAGAGACAACCAAGGTGGCTGTTGATGAGACGGCCCACCAGGAAATGTTACAAGAACTACACAAACTACAGACAGAATATGAAGACTTACATCAGAGACATGATAGCCAGATCAGAGATAATACACAGTTGAGTAGGTCAGTAATTTCCTGGTACACCACAACCTCTTTATAACACTATTAATGGGATCCAAAACAGAAACTGTGTTAGTTAAACAACCGTATTATATCCAAACAAAAATGTATAGACTAGAATACTGTCGATGGCGCGCCATCGCAAATCCCCACTCTTTCTACAGAGGGGCCAAGTACCGAAAACCCCTCACCCTGGGCCCTAATTTGACCCCAGGGTCAAAGTATTAATTGTATTATATTCTACTAATCATGCCCTTCAATTTGATATGCCACATGACTATGTTCCAAAAAATTTAAATTTAGACCCTTTGACCCCTCCCCCAGGGCCCCAATCAGGGTCAAAATTTTACTTGTATTGTATTCTACTAATCACCCCCTTCAATTTGATATTCCATATGAGTATATTCGGTAAAATTTGAATTTTGACTCCCTGACCCCCCCCCCCCCCCCCCCCCCAAGTCTGACCCCTTGGGCATGACCCAGGGGTCGCAGCCAAAATCCCGTTCAATATGTGTTACATATATCATTAATCATTACTTATGCAAAGTTTGGTTTCAAAATCTATAATATTGACTTTGAAATTGAATTTAATTGATATTTGACCTTTTGACCCCTCCCCAAGGCCCCTGGGGGCGGGGCCAGAAATAAATGTGACGTTGCACGCCCTCATCATGTAAGGAAGCTGTGTACCAAATTTGGTTACATTCCGACCAGTGGTTAAGGAGGAGATAGCGTGACGGACAGACGGAGGGACAGACAGACGGACGGAGGCGTTCACAATATCCCCGAACGCTTCTTTTAAACGCGTGGGGATAATTATATAGAAAAATGACCATTTAAGGTCATTTTTCTATATAATCTATTCATTTTTGGGATCCATCTTGAAACCGTGTTATATCCCAAACCGTGTTATAATGAACTGTGTTATAACGAGGTTGTGATGTACCTGATTTAGGAAGCTCATCTGGCAAAGATTCCCGAGTTTACGATAAAGTAAACCACATTAACCCTTATCCTGCTGAATATTCAGTTTAGCCACACCCATTTCTGATTTTGAAGCAATCAGATTATTTGGTGTAATTTATTCCTACAAATTCATAAAGTGAATGTCAAACAGTGTAGATCCTGATCAGGTGGCTTCTTCAGAACCCGTCTGATCTGGATCTACACTGTTTGCAAAGATAGGGGTTGTTGTGAACAGCAGGATAAAAGTTAAGTTTATACCGCAATCAAAAAATTCATGAGCTTTTGCCATTATTGATGAAAATATCAACAGAAGCCATGTCCTGTTATTCCTATGGACCATTCAGATCAGGAAAGCCCAAGAAGGTAAGACTCTAGCTGAAATTAAAATGGATATAGCAAATAAATTGCTTGCAGTTTGGTTGTTTTTTTTTAGAGGGGGGGCGGGTAATAAAGAGGTGTATATTATTATATACACTTGCAATTTAGGTTTGATTATTGTATTAGTGTTTAACGGCCCAGTCAACACTATTCATTTTTGTGCCGGCCAGTTTACCTATCCACACTTCCTGGGCAGGTTAACCAATACAGTGCACATTCTTTTGCCAGAAACTGACAACTGCCCTTCTTGAATCAGCGGAAGGGAGAGAATGACAGGAAAAAAGATTTCATGATCAATCTCCACGAAAGAATGTTGCCGACCCCGGCAGGTATCGAAACTGCGTCCTCCTGATCAGCAGTCAGACATGCATCCGACTGAGCTACCGAGGCCAGCTTGCAATTTAGATATCTCGAAAGTAGAGCTGATCTACAAAAAGTCACTAGCCATATTACATATCAGTGAAAGGTACATGTATACAGGTCACATCTGATTGCAGTGTGCATTTATTTGATCCCCTTTTAAAATGGCTACTGGAACTGCTGTTTGCGGTAGAAACATTACAGGACAAGGAAGTTTAGTTTCCTCACCTGTGACATTTGTTTTCAGATTTTTGGAAGAGAGAGAGGACCGCATTGTAGAGCTTGAAGGTCAGGTGGCAGAGATGGGAGAGATGGAGGGGGACAGAGCAGAACTACTGGAGAATATACAGAGTGATAAGACCGCTCTCAGTCGAGCTCTGACACAGAATAAAGACCTGAAAACTCAGCTGGCTGAGTTGCAAAATGGATTTGTCAAACTGGTAAGTCTTCTTTGGATAGGTACTGCGCTGCCCTACAATAGCCAATACCCTAATGATCCTAAGTATTGGGACAGATAAGCCTAAGCAGACAGTATAGACCCAGATCAGATTGCTCCGGAAGAACTTACAACATTGTCAGCTTTGTACAACTGGGCCCAGTTGTTAAAAACTAACAAAGTTTTAGTTAAAGCTTTGATTAATGGATATGGCATATATGCTATTATTAATGAATACTGCATATATGCTATTATTTTTGCTGAAAAATGTGAGTAGCTTTTGCTTGCTAGGCAGCCCCCGCCCATCAAGCAGAGCTGAAACCGACCACACACAAGTACTGGTAAACTGCTTAGAGGAACTAAGCCTGCCCAGGCAAAGCGGTGTGAGTTGGACTGTCCATGCTTATAAACCCTGTGGGTTTCATTGGGCGACAGGGCTTGAGATGTCATTTCATCTCAATGTCGGGTAAGTCCCACAAAATTGGAAGCAACGTCTCCAAGATGACCTATACAGTGCTGACGGGGAGGTTAAACCTCAAATCAAACAAACAAACAATACTTGCTAGAACAGTTAACAAATTGATTACTAACGAGCTAGTTTAAGCTAAGAATGCTATGAACAGCTGGGCTCTGTTTTGCTATTATCATGTTGATCAGAAAGCTTTCAAATTTAGAACATTACTGCCCAGCTACTATTCAAGAATTGGAGACCCTATCGTTATAGATCAGAACCTAGAATTTTATGAAACCTGATTTCTTAACAGCAGGGCGTAGACAGGCAAGCTCTGAACAGGCAAGTCATGTTTTAAATTTTTTTGTCACACAGATTTGTAATACAATACATGATACATTTTCAGAGCAATGACAACATGGAGCTGATGACACGACTGGAGACAGAACAACATTCCATTAAAGATCTCCTCATTAAACTGGCCCAGCAGGAAGATGAACTGAAAGATGTGAGAGAGGCTGTAAGTGCTCATATGAACATCTATTAGATACAGTGTCCATATTCATAGATGTAGTATCTTTTATGTATACACCACAACCTCTTTATGACACTATTGATGGGGTCCAAAGCAGAAACCTTGTAAGTCAAACAACTATGTTATATCCAAACAAAAATGCAGAGATTATATAGAAAAATGACCATTTATGGTCATTTTTCTATATAATCTATACAGTTTTGGGATCCATCTTGAAACCGTGTTTTGCCCCCGCCCATAGGGGCTTCAAGAAATATATGGGCTGCATGATGCTTCCACGCAGAGCTGACTCCGGCCCGCACACTAGTACTGGTAAACCGCTTAGAGGATCTAAGCCTGTCCAGGAACCGCGGTGCGAGGCGGACCGTCCAGGCTAATAAACCCTATGGGTTTCATTGGGCGACAGGGCTTGAGATGTCATTTCATCTCAATGTCGGGTAAAAGTCCCACAAAATTGGAAGCAACGTCTCCAAAATGACCTTTACAGTGTTGACGGGGACGTTAAACCTCAAATCAAACAAACAAACAAATTGAAACCGTGTTATATCCAAAACTGTGCTATAATGACCTGTGATATAATGAGGTTGTGGTGTACTTCATGTGTGTACAGAGATTGGTCATGAAAGCTTTTCTATGGTCATTCTCTCCCATCCACTGATTCAAGAAGTACAGTTGTCAGTTTCTGGCAAAAGCATGTGCACTGTACTGGTTAAACACTTATGTTTAAGTCTGCTCAGGAAAAGTGTGGATAGGTAAACTGACCAGCTCAAAAATGACCTAAATAGTGTTGACTGGGCCATTAAACTCCAATACAAGCAAAACAAACAATACACGTGTGACGGGAAAATACCCATTTAAAACAAAAAACACGGAAATTAACATTACCAACACTACTTGTTTATTTTCCTATGTCATAGGAGCCACTCTGTACCTATTTTGTACTAAATCATATATATAGCGCAGTGATTTATTGAAATATAGGGTTTTCGGAAATTGCTGTACGTCCTGGGGAGCACTTGTGATTGGTCACCATCTGTGCAGGGCTTTCCATGGTTTATTAGGGCCCCGCACTGAAAGTGTGGGTGCCCTATAGTAATCACTCTGTCCGTCCGTCTGTCTGTCCGTCTGTCCGTCCACAAATTTTTACTCCTCTGATAGCGCTGCCGGGGCCCTAGTCAGTTTCACTGACAGCTCTAGTTAAAATACATGGCTGCCAATGTGCAGTGCCCCCCTGAGCTCTGGTGAGCATAGTAGCCCATGGGCCTCTTGTTAATAATGCAGCCACTTCATTTGCTGTCGTCCGCCATATTATGATGACAATGGTTTGCTGTTTAGTGATGTCAGGTAACATGCTGTAACGTCAACCTTAATGACAGTGCATATGAGGTCTTATTCAACCAGTGCACATCAGACACATGAGAATTTTCGATTTTTAACCTGTCCCTGGGTAAGAACACCGGGGTAAAAACAGAATTTTGACCCCAGGCTAAAACCACAGATCTCCTTATCTGGTGTGCAAGAAGTCTTTCATCTGGCCCTTTTCATACAGCACATGCCAAGAATGCTGATTGGAATATGCTCATGTGTCAACCTTCTTTTTCAAAGTTAACAACTAAAGATGTAGAGTTAGAAGACGCTGTGAAAAGTTCTGTGGAAGCCAACAAAGTTAAACTGTTACATGAGCAGATACAAGATAGACTGAGACATTACGAGGCCCAGGCACAACTGGTTGAAACACTACAGAAAGAGCTGCACTCCTCTCAGGTGAGTTGATTTGAGCATAGACTATATAGAGGATCTTACATGAGTGTTCATGTGTTGATATAGAGGATCTTACATGAGTGTTCATGTGTTGATATAGAGGATCTTACATGAGTGTTCATGTATTATTGAATGTATTAAACGCATCGAGGAAAAGGGATAAAATGCATTTTATCCCTTTTCTTCAACCAGTTTAATAAATTGTTGATATAGAGGATCTTACATGAGTGTGTATTATTAAATTTATTAAACAAGTTGAGGTAAAGGGATAAAATGCCAGGCTATGCAGAGCATTTTATCCCTTTTCTTCAATGAGTTTAACAAATTGTTGATATAGAGGATCTTACATGAGTGCTCATGTATTATTGAATTTATCAAACAAGTTGAGGTAAAGGGATAATATGCGAGGCTGTGCAGAGCATTTTATCCCTTTTCTTCGAGTTTAATAAATTGTTGATATAGAGGATCTTACATGAGTGTTCATGTATTATTGAATTTATTAAACGAGTTGAGGAAAAGGGGTAAAATGCTCGGCTTGCACTTTTCTTCAACGAGTTTAATAAATTGTTGATATAGAGGACCTTACATGAGTGTTCATGTATTATTGAATTTATTAAACGAGTTGAGGTAAAGGGATAAAATGCTTGAGGAAAAGGGATAAAATGCTTGGCTAGCCAAGCATTTTATCCCTTTTCCTCAACGAGTTTAATAAATTCAATAAAATATGAACACGAATGCAAGATTCTATTTATCATATGACATTTAAAACGCATTTTATTCACGATCGTTTAATAAAAATGTCACTATTCCGCCATTATTAAACGTGACGTTGTTTAGGACATCGTACATGTAACGTTACGGGGCATATCTAACTAATTTGCATATTTAATCCACTAGTGGATTATCCAATTTTTTACATGGCGTTATTACACTCACGCGACGTCATATGATAAATCTCCAGACAAGAAGGAGTTATGAGTATAATCAAGTGATAATCTACTTTACTTCTTGTTAGAAGTGCTTTTTCTCTGGGTACTCTGGTTTTTACCCACTTCTGATTGACAGTTCTCTTGATATAAGTTAAATAATCTTGAAAGGGCTGTACAAACCAAAATCAGAAAAAAAAATAAAATCATATTGTGGATACTTCTTAGAATTGTGTTTTTTCTTACACATAACCCACTACATATGATTTAATATAGAAATTTAAAAAAAAATCCAAATATTTTCCTAATAAGAAAATCCAAACATTTTCCTTATCTGGAGTCATGGCATTGATACAGTCCATGTTTATGTATCACCTGTATCACTCTTGCTGATTCAAGAAGGGCAAATATAATATATACTGGTTAAAATGTAAAGCCTGCCGAGGAAGGGTGTTGATACATCAAAAATAATGTCAGTTTTGATAATGCCTCTGTGTGCCAGTACACACCTACACATGCACACAGAGTAAAGCTCAACCTGACCAGCTACAATTTTGAAAAGTAAGCTCATCTTAACTGATCATCACATACATGTAAAAGGCAGGTTTTAAGGTATCCCTTGCAGGAGTTATGGGTAGAGGTGGATGTTTCTTTTTTCCTGTTTCTCTACTTCCCTTCTGTTTTTCATTATTCTTTATTTGCTGTCATTTCTTTCTTTCTGTGGTGGACAACACAAAATAGCCCATGAGGGTAAAGATGTTATTAAACCACAACTTAATCTGTGTGTGTGTTGTATTTTGTAAACCTATAAAATATGGTATTTGAAATTCTTGTGAACACAATATGAGCCAGTGCACAACAAAACCTACAATAAGACATGTGTGCCCATCATAGACTCAGATCAGCCTGTGCATCCATATAGTCTAACCAGAGACTTCTCTTGCTGCATGAAGGAGCATTGGGCCTTTAGCTATCCTAAGAGCGCACAACGAAGACTCTGATCAGACTGTGCGGATGGGCAGGCTGATCTGAGTCTTCATTGGGTGCACAAGTCTTATTGTAGGTTTTGTCATGCGCTGGGCAATTATAATTTCACTTGTATTATATTCAGTGTTGATGTCTTCCTTCCAGGATATGGTAGAAGCCCTATCCACCCAGAATGGTGAACTACGGACCATGCTGATCAAGGCGACAGAAACCAGAGCTTATAATCCCGACAGCAGTGTAGAAAATGCACAAAGAGAAGATGTGGTCTGTATTTAAATATTGCATGTTACTATTATGTGGCATTATTCCTAATCTATAGAACAAAGTATCGTTAACTATAAGAACTAGCCAGTGGTCAAAATATAATGCATTCTTGCAGGAATAATATCTAATACTAATACAGTGAAACTTCAATGGCACAAACACCTTTTGGGTCATGAAAATTTGTTCAAAACCAATTGCTAGAAAACCTTTGGGGCCATGGTGCCATGTTCAGGGGTGTAAAATTCCACTCGCCCGCTCGCATTTGCGAGTAAGTTATAAGGCAGGGCGAGTAAGATTTTCAAAACTGACCTTACTTTTTCTTCATTTTTTGCACCTAAATGAAAAGTTTAGACAATAAGGGCAAGTAAGTTTGAGGGAAATTTTACACCTCTGATGTTAGGGGATACAATGTTTCTATTAAAACAGATATGCTGTATTTACTCATTAGAATCACCTATGAGGGGATTCTAATGAGTGCACATACCCGGTAGTATACCTTTCATGATAAAATCGCTTCCAAAATTATTTCTGTCTTATTAACTGGCCTCCGTGGCCTAGTTGGTAAGAGGGCTTACTCTTAATCATAGGTCTCTACACCGCTGTGGTTTTGAGACTGGCTCAGGTCACATGTGAGATGCAACAGAAGGTCAGGTGGTTTTTCTCCAAGTACTCCTGTTTTTGCCCTCCTCTAGTGATCAGTGCAAAATAAGTGAAATAATCATGAGAGGCCGTAAAACCCAAACCCCAAAAAACCCTATATCTTATCAAGAGCCATGGAAAGAATTCCCTATTCAAATGAGCCATGGTAAATGATCCATCGGTGTTCGAGCGATTCATAGATCACTGTATATTTTTTCAACAGAATTTTAATGTATTTGCTGTGTTAAAGCAATGTTGCAGAACCAGCATCTAACTCAAATAACTGTGGAAGGGACTGATCAGACAGCACATATGCACAGGCTGATCTGTGTCTTTAGTGGCTACAGCTTCCCCTTTATTCAGGCTGAAATAATCTTTGGACCCTTCATAAGTATAGCAGTTTGTATACTGTTGTGCTTTAGCACCTATTAGTGGTTTGCCATCTGAGGAGAGGGGAAAGGATAGGGAAGAAAGGATACACAGAGGATTGGACAGCCTATAAGATTCCTACTTGGGTGTGAGGTATGGATAGAAAAATATGTCCCAAGTGCACAGGCTTGCTGTGTGATGCTGGATGTGATCTGAGAGATGCAGATTTCTATCTACCCCTCAAACCCATGTAAGATTCTTTTCATTTCTGAGCTTGGATTTTTAACAATTTGCAGACACTTCAATTGCCGACGTCAACCATACTAAGTTATGCATGCTAACCCTTACAACAGCATACATTAGGTCATTTTCAACCAGTTTATCAAACAAGAAAATTCCTGATTTTTATCCTGTCACTGGGTAGTTTAACATGGGTGGCATAAGAATTTCTATCAGGGTAAGTCCAGGATTTCCATATCTGCTTTGCAAAATTGATCCTTTCAGCCTTTGCAAAATAGATCGTTTCAGCCTCCTATGTTAAGCCAGAATTTCTTGAAAAAAATGTACATGTACTAGGCTAAAATTCTGAAGTCCATCGTTTTCAAATAAAAAATCTGATTCAGAGATATGGAAGTAGTCCCAAACTATTAAAGTTTGTCTAATTACTGTGGGAAAATCTGTCACTTGACCTCAAAAGGAAAAGATTGGAATGTGAATTATGCCTTTGCAGATTGATTCACTGCAGTCCACTATACAACAGCTAGAGTCAGAGCGAGGCCAACTGCAGGAGAATCTACGTCAGCAGCGTGAGTTAGCGGATCATCTCAGTGTGAAAGTCTCCGACCAGCAAGAAGAGATTGTGCAATTGAGTAAGTTTTATTGTCATGCTTCATGAAAGTTTTGTTTGATAAATATGCAGTCAGTAACAGTCAAGTTTTGAAAAGCTTTTTTCCCTGAATGGTAAAATGGCCCTGAGTTTTTTAAATGCAACACATTTTTATGCCCCCGGAATCTAAGAGATTCGGGGGCATAAAGTTATTGGTCTGTCTGTCTGTTTGTCCGTTTGTCTGTTTGTCCGTTTGTCTGTCTGCAAAAACCTTAACATTGGGCATAACTTTTGAATGGTAATAGATAGAGCTTTCATATTTCACATGTGTATACCTTATCACAAGACCTTTCCAGTGGTACCATAATTTTTTATCTCGTGACCTTGAACTTGACCTTTGACCTATTTTTTTCAAAATTTTTAAAAACATTAACATTGGCTTTCGTATTTAACATGCGCTGTCCGGGGGCATCAGTGTTTCACAAACACATCTTGTTGATGCTGATATTTATTGCAATACAAAAGGAAGATTTTATCATGTTTATATTATAAGAGGATTGTAGATTTCCTCATAAATACTGAAAGGCCACATTGTGCAGGCTGATCAGAGTCTTTATTATACAGCAAAGAAATTTGTAGGCTTTTGATTGGACAACGCATGGGCAGTCATTTTTCCATGGTCCCCTTTTTGTACTGCACTATTGATAGGAAATAAAAAGCAATATAATTTCATGCACCGCAATAATTTTCAGCCAATAAATAAATAAAAACTTTTGATTGTTTCATTCATTCGGTACTTTGTTTTCCGATATAAAACTCTCATTCTAACACAGACATGTTAAGTTTTGAAAGTAAAAATGAGGGAGACAGCACATGAAGGAGGATTGGCGAGCGGCGAAAGCGCAAAGCCTTGCAAGGGGGTGGGGGTCCGGGGGCATGCTCCCCCGAAAATGTTTTTAGGAAAGGTCATAAAATGGTGCATTTTTATGGCTTTTTGAACACTTTTTTGTTTAGGTTGTAATGGCTGTTTTTCATGGTCATTTAAAAACTAAAAAATCAATGGGCATTAAAACTAATTTGGAATTGATGATTTAATGGGCATTATTTTTTTCAAACTATACTATATAGGACCATTGGTTTTATTAATACCCCGCCGCGAAGCGGAGCGGGGATTATAGGAATGGCCTTCGTCTGTCCGCCCGTCCATCTGTCTGTCCCACTGTCCGTCCATCTGTCTGTCCATCTGTCCGTCCGTCTGTCTGTCCGTAACACTTTCTTGTCCGCTCCATATCTCCTGAACGCTTTGATAGATTTCCATTAAACTTTGGTCAATTATTTGTCTCAGTGAGCTGGTGTGCAGACGCCATAAATGAACCATGCCGACTCAAGGTCAAGGTCATGGTTGAAGGTCACGAGTTTGAAACTTGGAACTTTTGTCCGTTCCATATTTCCTTTACCCTTGGAAGGATTTTCATTAAACTTTTGTCAAATATTCTGCACAGTGAGCTGATGTGCAGAACCGATGTCCATCCGTCCATCTGTCAGTCCGTCCATCCGTCTGTCCATAACTTTTTCTTGTCCGCTCCATATCTCCTGAACTCTTTAATAGATTTTCATTAAACTTTGGTCATTTATTTGTCTCAGTGAGCTGGTGTGCAGAACCTATAAATGAACAATGCGGACTCAGGTCAAGGTCATTATAGAAGGTCATGAGTTTGAAACTTGGAATTTTTTGTCCGTTCCGTATCTCCTTTACCCTTGGAAGGATTTTCATTAAACTTTGGTCAAATATTCTTCACAGCGAGCTCATGTGCAGAAACCATGTCCGTCCCTCCGTCTGTCCATCCATCCATCTGTCTGTCCGTAACTTTTTCTTGTCCGCTCCATATTTCCTGAACCCTTGAATAGATTTTCATTAAACGTTGGTCAATTATCCCCCTCAGTGAGCTGATGTTTGTTTGTTTGATTTGAGGTTTAACGTCCCCGTCAACACTGCAAAGGTCATTTTGGAGACGTTGCTTCCAATTCTGGGGGACTTTTACCCGACATTGAGATGAAATGACATCTCAAGCCCTGTCACCCAATGAAACCAATAGGGTTTATTAGCATGGACGATCCGCCTCGCACCGCGGTTCCTGGACAGGCTTAGATCCTCTAAGCAGTTTACCAGTACTAGTGTGCGGGCCGAATTCAGCTCTGCGTGGATGCATCATGCAGCCCATATATTTCTTCAAGCCCCTATGGGCGGGGGCTTGTGCAGAACCTATAAATGAACAATGCCGACTCAAGGTCAAGGTCACATTTGAAGGTCACGAGTTTAAAACTTTGAATTTTTTGTCTGTTCCATATCTCCTTTACCCCTCAAAGGATTTTCATTGAACTTTGGTCAATTATCCCCCTCAGTGAGCTAACCATGCCAACTCAAGGTCAAGGTCACAGGTAAAGTTCACAAGGTTGAGCCTTGATACTAAGTACGGCGGGGGATTTGGCTGTCCTTCAGACTGCTTTCTGGTTTTGGAATAGTTTTAATGTCTAAATAATTGCCATTAATATTTAATGGGTTTATTTAATGGTATTTTGATAACCACTTTAACATTTTTGGTGTCTGTCCCTGTTAAAATTGCCCATTAACAGATCCATTATTGATGGATTTTAATGGAATGTTTCAATTGTAGTTTGTGCAGTAGTGATACGTGGATGATTTGTCTTTTAATCCTCGATAATATGGGAGAGTGCATTTACTATTATCAGTTTAACTATTTACTCACAGATTATTCACAATTTTCTGCTGGATTTCACGAAAATACAAGCGCGGCTTTTAAAAAAAAAACGGAATTTTCATTTTTTTTTTCGGGAGTTTTTTCCTGAATTTCGTGAGGTGGGAGAATAGCTATTTTTTTCGGGGGTCTCCCGCGATTTTTGGGAGACTTAACATGTCTGCTAACAGAACGTAAAAATTTCCCCACTGAGCACCATGATCAACATCATGTGTGCAGAGATCACATGTATGTACTTCTCACGACGTCTGCTACAAAAGAATTCTTTTGAAAACATTTCAACAATAAACATGTACAAAATGTCTTCGCAGTATAACAAATTTGTTACTTAGATTCTTGTCGGGGAACATGGGATCAAATTCCTACCCTCAGAGTGATATTTGCCCAAGCCATTGGTAACACAAGATCACATTCCTTGCCTAAGAGTGACATTTGCTCTTAGGCAGGGAATGTGATCTCATGTTCCCAGTCAAAAATCAAAATAACTTATATTGCTTTGCACACATGGCTGAAGACATATTTTTGCTTAATGCAGCTCATATGATCAATTTACCATTCCCTAGTCCTCAAAGAAAACCAGCGGTTTCCTCAACAGAAGCCATAGCATTTTCATTGAAAATACAAAACCAACCAAGTGAAAAATAATGTAATCAGCATTTTATAATGTAATCAAGTGATATATCTTCATGATGTAATCAAGTGATGTATAATGTGAACATCATTTCATAATGTAATCAAGTGATATAAAATGTGATCAGTATTTCGTAACGAAATCAAGTGATATGTGATCAACATTTTGTGATGTAACCAAGTGATATATAATGTTATCAACATTTCATAATGTAATGAAGTGATATATACTGTGGTAAACAATACATGATGTTATCAAGTGATTTGCAATGTGATCAGCATTATATGATGTAACCAAACGATATGTAATGTGATAACATGATTTAATGTGATTACTTCTCGACAACATCATAACATTTCATGAGAAGCCTCCCTGGTGTAGTGGTTACACTACTCGCCTTGTAAACCAGGGGTCCCAGGATCGATCCCAGGCTTTTCCAGACTTTTGGATGAGTCTCTAAACCGAGGTCTCGTCTCCATATGACCTTAGTTGTTGGTGGGACATAAAACTCAAACACTCACCATAATATTTCATGTAACATGATCACATGATTTTATATAGTGACTTTATGATAGCACAATAACATTTCATGGTGTAATAATATGAGGCAAGTCTGACAAGTACCCCCAATGTATGTTTCTAGCAAGAAATGAAGTTATCCATTAACCCATTATTACCTGGAAACCCATAAAAGGGACATAGACAAATAGTGCAGACCCAGATCAGATGCCACACCACATAATGCAGCATCTGTTCAAAAATAGAATGAAAACAAAAATATAGATTACAAATGGTCATTTTTCTATGTAATCTACATATTTGTTTGGATAAAACACTGTTGCTGAAATAACACGGTTTCAGCTTTAGATCCTGACAATACATGTAGTTTTATAAAGCATTTTTGTTGTATTTTCAGATTCTTCTAACACAGAGAATGATAAGGTGACAAGAAGAGAATATGATCAACTGAAGAAAGCTCTGAATTTAATAGAGGTGGGTAAGAAAAAGATATTCTTGCACACCAGATAAGGAAATCCATAGTTATAGCTTGGGATAGAAATTCTGATCCTGGTGTTCCTACCCGAAATCAAATATTCTGGCAAGTTTGATAAATGCACTGGATGAATACGACCTCCTATGCGCCGTCGTTAAGGTTGACGTCACAGCACGTTCCGTGACATCACTAAACATCACTGTTGTGTCATCACAATTTGGCGGACGTTGGCAACCGAAATGACTGCAGTATTAAAAACCCACACTCAGAAATGGAAGGTATGCAAGAAAATGAATCCTACATTGGTGTGAGGGGTGGATTGAAAAATCTGTCCCTCCGGATCACTGTCTGGCATCACTTGGCAAGCCTCGTGATGCCGGACAGTGACCCTCAGGACAGATTTTTCCATCCACCCCTCACATCCATGCAAGATTCTTATATTCTTGTCACACAAAGGGGAAGGTGTTGGGTGAGGCAAAGGTGACATGTATCTTGCATCACTGGGGTGTTCAACTGACATTAAATTACAGCTTGGTAAGACCTGCTGTCCTTGCAGCAGGAAGAGGTAGAGGGGGAGCATGGTTACTTCTTCTGTTTCTACACTTCCATTCATTTTCCTCACTTTCATCTCTATATCTCTTCTCCCCTTCTCTGGGAGAGGACACAAAATGATCCACAAGGGTTGACATGTCGTTACACAAAAAACAATCAATCAGTCAATCTTGGTTATGTGTGCATAAAACAGACTCGGATCAGACAGAAATTGTGTTCTGTTAGAATGGAAGATTTGTTCCTGCTAACCTTGGCCAAGTTGTTCAAAAATAACGATTTCATGTGTTAACATATCGTTGAAAATTTGATCATTTAGTATGGCAAATATGCTAATATTTTTGCTAAAAAAATGTGAGTAGCTTTTGCATCCCGAAATGGGATGTTGACAAACAGTACAAGCCCAGATCAAATGCTGCAGAACATGTTGTCAGTTTGAGACCTTCATTTGGAAAATGTTCAGCCATTATCTGAATAATCATTACAACAACAATGAATTTATAAATTTCTGAAAAATAACTTAACCCATTCAAAATGGGCCTTTGACTGGTTGTCAGGAGGTAACAGACTCACCAGTGTCAGATCTGGCAAGATTCTTTCCTGGCCGTTGGTCATGAGTTCTTTTCTTCAGAATTTTTCCTTTCCACTGATTCAGGAAGGGCAGTTGTCATTGTATGGCAGAAGCATGTGCACTGTACTGGTCAACTGTTTATGAATAAGCCTGCTTAGGAAAAGTGTGGTTAGGTAAACTGACAGGCTAAACATGACCTTGTTTGTGTTGACAGGACCATTAAACTCCCTATCCCCTTATTCAGGAAGGGTCTGGCAAAACACTGTGCACTGTACTGGTAAATGCTTAATGAATAAGCTTGTCCACGAAGTGTGTTTAGGTAAACCGACTGTGGTTAGGTAAAGAACTGGCCAAACATTACCTCAAAGAATGTGCACTGAACTGGTTAACTGCTTAAATCTATGCCTTCCCAGAAAAATAGAGATTAACTGACTGGCTCAATTATACATAAATTGTTAGCCGCTGCCCATCACGGGTTGATTGGGTTGCATGATGCTTCCATGCAGAGCTGAACCTGCCCACACATGAGTACTGGTAAAAGCTTAGAAGGCCTAAGCCTGCCAGGCAAAGTGATGCAAGTGGGATGGTCCCTTCATATAAACCCTATAGATTTGTTTGGACAGTAGGGATGTTATTTCATCTGATTGTCGGGTAAAAGTCCCACAAAATTAGAAGCCGTATCTCCATAATTACCTAAATTGTGATGACATCTACGTATAGCCTCAATTCAGACAAACAATAGACCTAAATTGTGTTGACTGGGCTGCTAAATTCAAAACATTTAATTAATCAACCAATCTGTCTTTCAGGACAAATACACTAGAGTGATGAGAGACAAGGCTGATCTGTCAGACAAGGCTGACCAACTGGAGCATATTGTTCTACAGCTACAAGGGGAAACTGACACTATAGGTTAGATTTTGTTAGGGTTACTAAACTCTTGAAACACCAAGCAAAATTACATAGCATATGACATCCAGATGTTTTCTCTTATTTTTAAGAGAAAATAAATAGAGGATCTTGCATAAGTGTTCATGTATTATTGAATTTATTAAACGAGTTGAGGAAAAGGGATAAAATGCGAGGCTTTGCCGAGCATTTTATCCCTTTTCCTCAACTCATGAGAAAAGGGCCCTTAGGATTCTCCAATTTATGTTCCAATAATCCCAATTCTCCATCATTATGCACATTTTGAGCAATTTGATTGGTTGGAATAAATGTTTTATACTTTGATAAATTCCATGAGCAAGAATCTCAGAACTATGTCAAACAGCTCAAGGGTTTTTGCAAAGGGAGCTACTTTTCTCTTAACCCTTGTCCTGCTGAATATTGTAACATGTCACACCCACCACCAATTATCAGCCAATCAGATTACTTGATGCAAATTATTGCAACAAATTTATAAACTGGATGGCAAACAATGAAGATCCTGATCAGATGGCTTCTTCAGAAGCCATCTGATCTGGATCTACATTGTTTCAAAGATAAGGCATATCCGGGCTCAGCAGGACAAGGGTTAATTTCCCCAATTTGGAAGGTTATAATATAAGAACAATTTTCCCACAATATTAACCCTTTTTGTACCAAATGGAATCTTCCTTCTTATGTATAGCAGGAGTCCATTTCAAAATTTAGGGGTGTCAGGTTGTGTAATCTTCAAAATTTATTTGGAAAATGGCTGAACTTTATGCAAATAGTGTAGGCCCTGATCAGATGCCGCGTTCTGCGGCATCTGATCTGGGCCTGCACTGTTTGCCTGGGTACCCGTTTTGGGGTTTCCGGTACCAAATGGGTTAATAGCTGAATATGGAGGATATACTTGTCTTTTTTGTTGCTGACTTGATTTTACCTCTTGATCCCTGCTTTATTGTAGGGGAATATATATCACTGTATCACCACCAGAGGGCACTGTTGCAGCAGAGGGAAACACACAAGAATGAGTACATTTCACAGCTGGCTAAAGATAGGGAAGAACTTCAGGTATACAAGACATACTGAGAAAAAAAAATGTTTTTTTTTTTTGCCTTGTTGGGACACAAAGCAAGACCTTCAGAGCAGGCACACCATTTCAAAAACCTTTCTTGTCTTCTTTTTGAATAAGGGTCTACTTTTGAAAGTAACAATTTGCTCCACAGAATTTTCTCCTGTGTAGCAAACAGGAGCAAATTCTTTCCTTTAAGAGTACACCCCTCTTTTTAGGGGTTTTCAGTTTATACGATAAACAGAAAGTCTGGAAAGTTGTCTCGTTTTTGTAGTGCCTGCTTTAAGCATTGGGCGATATTGGAGTCCGGTTTTCCATCCATTTGGCCAACTGTCAAGCGGTCAACATTTGCGACCACGCTAACTTTCACCCTAATGTAAGCGTCCCCACAGGTGCGACATAGCCTTCAGCAAAATTCTTGTTTAGAAATGGCAGAAAATATGTCGTGTGAATCCATTCCCTTTAAACCATATGAGCCGCCATATGATTAAACCTTAAAGAGGACCTATGCAACTACTGAAGATGCAAGTCAGCTGGTGCAACAACCGCTTTTGGCCAGTCTTCACTTGTTGCTCTTTGGACACCTTAGAAGCTACAACGAAATGCTGGTCAGTCTGTATGGGTGACCTTCAATTGTCGCACAGGGGGCAGTTGTTCAAAGCATTGTTAGCTTAACAAGCTCGATAGTAGTCAAATTGTTAACTGTTCCTACGACTCATTATCTAATACTCTTGGTATTTTTGCTGAAAAAATGTGAGCTTTTACATCTGCAAAAGCTGCTCACTTTTTTTTTTTCAGCAAATATATTAGCATTTTTGCCCAATAAATGATCCAAGTTTTAACAATATGTTAACTAATGATGTGCTAGGGGCCAGTTGTTCAAAACTATTGACGTCGTTAGTTAACAAATCATTAAATCTTTGATCATTAATATGGCAAATATACTAATATTTTTGCTGTAAAAAGGTGAGCAGCTTTTGCATATCAAAAGCTGGTCACATTTTTCAGCAAAAATAACAAAATTTTAGGTATTAAACTTGCTAGAATAGTTAACATTTTGACCACTAACGAGCTTGTTAAGCTAACAAGGCTTTGAACAACTGGCCCCAGGTCTTCTTGTTAATTTTATAGTGTGCCGGCTCTTTATCATGCATTGACAACTCTTGCTTACAGAGAACAGGGGCTCTTTGAACAAAATGTCCAAAACAGGAACTCGCTATTCCTTTAGGTTATGCAAATGGCCCATCTTTGTTGCGCCTGCTTAAAGCATGGTGCAGTATAGGACTCTGATTTTCCATCCATTCATCTGTATGTCAATCAGTCAACATTGCAACAAAGCTAATGTTCACCCAAATGGTCAAGTCCATTTCTCAAGAACTATAAAAGCTTCATTAATGATACTGACGCAAACTTGCATCTAGGGATGGCAACTTAAAGGCAAGCATCCATATTTGACCATGACCTACATTTCATGGTTAACTGACTTGTGAACTTTTGTGTTGACCCTAGCGTTTACCCTAATGTTCAACACCATTTCTCCAGAACAATAAGAGCTTCATTAATGATACTTGGTACAGACTTGCATCTAGGGATGGCAACTTTAATGCAAGCATCCATATTTAACCTTGACCTACATTTCATGGTTCACTGACTGTGATCTATTGTGTCAATGCTAGCCATTTATTGCATCAAAGCTAGCATACACCCTAATGTTTAAGTCCATTGCTCAAGAACTATAAGAGCTTCATTGTTTGTTTGTATTTGAGTTTAATGGCCCAGTCAACACTAATTTAGGTCATTTTTGAGCCGGTCAGTTTACCTATCCACACTTTTCCTGGGCAGGCTTATACGTAAGCGGTTAACCAGTATAGTGTACATTCTTTTTCCAGAAACTGACAACTGCCCTTCTTGAATCAGCAGAAGGGAGAGAATGACCGTAGAAAAGATTTCATGATCAATCTCCACGAAAGAATGTTGCCGACCCTGGCAGATATCGGATCCGCAGGCTCCTGATCACCAGTCAGACGCGCATCTGACTGAGCTACCAAGGCCGGCCTAAGAGCTTCATTAATGATAGGTGAAATAAACTTGTATCTTGGGATGGCAACTTTTATGCAAGCATCCATGTTTGACCTTGACCTACATTTCAAGGTTCGGTGACTATGCACCCCCACAGGCGTTATATAGCCTTTGGCAGAATTCTAGTTACCAGAAAAGGGATCACTTTTAAGTTTTATGGGCCTTTAAGCACAGGGCTTATACCCGAATTGTCCCAGCATAAGAAGGCTTATGCATCCACGAAAGAATGTTGCCGACCCTGGCAGATATCGGATCCGCAGGCTCCTGATCACCAGTCAGACGCGCATCAAGTATGTGCTTGTGTAAAGAGTTACCACTGAGACCTGCTTGCCAAATCCTGTATTGGACCTATATGTTTGGTTTCTTAGTTTCTGAGAGTTCCAAGTTTATCAAATTCTTTTCATGCTCAGCTCACTTTATATGTAGACACTGATCAAACTGTAGCCTGGTCTGAGAAAGTTGAGCTTCTTCAGATATTTGGGCAAATTACAGTTTATAGGTAGAAGTGTTAAAGTATGTTTGTCTCAAAATATAGGAGTCCAGTTTTCCATCCATTTGTCAATCTGTCAACTTTTGCAACAACCCTAACTTTTACCTTAATATTCCAGTCAATTTTTCAAGAACGCATTAATCATACTTGGTACAAACTTGCCTCTAGGGATGGCAACTTCAATGCAAGCATCCAAATTTGACATTGACTTACATTTCATGGTTCACTGACTTTGCACCCCCCACAGGCACGACATAGCCTCCGACAGAATTCTTGTTGTAATTATGATGTCTTTACACACAGGACAAGCTGGGAGAGTTACAGGCCCTTGTGATGCAGCTGATGGGAGAAAAGAACATGTTACATAGCTACACACAGGAGTCGCAGCGACCTGTCTCTCCCATGTTTGATCCACATGCTGTTCAAAGTCAGCATCTGGTGAATGGCCAAGCAAATGGTAAGTTTTCATTCAAGAATCACATTGAAAAATACGACCAAAGATCTACAGGGAATTTATCTTGCATTAAAGGGGTGCAGCAAGCAAAATATGAGACTTTTGAATTGTGTGCACAGTGAATACAGAAAGTCAGAACATGTAATAGCTCCAGATAAGGTGCTTTTTTATCCACGAAGTACTGATATTTTCCTTATTTCTGCACAAAAACATATGTTGTGGGTACTCATTAGAAGCGCCTTGCTGAGGTGCTTCTAATGAGTACCCACAACATGTGTTTTTGTGTAGAAATAAGGAAAACGATTTGTGGATACCCCCTTTTATCTGGGGCTATGATGTCATGTCCCTGTCTGCATGAAGAAGCTTTGGATCAGGGGGCATCCATATAGCGCAGAGCAAAGAATTATCAGACTGCATAGACTGATCTGAGTTGTTGTTGTGCTCATGTCTGAAAACTTCTTGGTCTTGGAAAATGATGTCTATTTGTTATTGTATGGTGTGTGCAAGCCTCTGTGGCTAAGTGGTTGAAAGCATTGTCCTGAACACAAGGTCTCACTTAACAGTGCGCTTATACCTCTCTCCAGTCGCATGAAAAGTTTTGCTTTGGAAATCGGGTGTTTTTTCTGCAGGTAGTTTTTGTTCATTTTTGATGGAGGATTTGCTCGATTTAAGTGAAATAGTCTTGAAAGGGCCATGAAACAGTATTTAAAACAAAAAATGTAACATCAAAATATGATTTTTTTTTGTTAAAGACTTTCTGATGAAAAGAAGAAAAAAGCAAAAATGATTACTGCAATGCAGTAGTTGTAATTGTGACGATAGGCATACTATAGCTAAGGACCTCACAATAGAAATGATGTCATTCCCTTAAACAAGGGTTTGTGTTTTTTGCACAGCTATTGCACAGGAATAACTAAAGGCACAGAATACCTTAACCCTTATCTTACTGTTCAGGACAACCCCTATCTTTGCAAACAGTGTAGATCCAGATCAGAAGCCATCTGATCAGGATCTACACTGTCATTCAGTTTGTGAACTTGAACGAACACATTATATCATGTAATCTGATTGGCTGAAAATCAAAAATGGGTGTGGCTAAGTTAAATATTCAGCAGGATAAGGGTAAATACAAGGATCCGCTAATGGAAGGAAATATTTGTTTTCAGAATGGCCAGATTATACTAGCAGTGACTCTGATACAGAAAGTGAAGTTGAAACCATCATTGGTGGAAAAGATGATACACCTGATCGGCTTCACCATGACAACCATCTCCATGGTGATGAAGGTCAGCTTCAGCATAGTGATATGGAAACTCAGGAACATCATCATAAAAGGATTCGTAAACATTCACAAGGATCTGGTCGTAGTCGCAACCATTCCGCCTCTCAAAGTGATATACAAGGTCATGGACATGTGCAAGATCAAGGACACATACTAGGTCAAGGTCATATACCTGTCACTAGTGCCACAGAAGAACAGACTGCTCATAAAATATTGAACTTACTGAATGAGCTAGGGCATTCTAATCTGGTGGACAGATCGGCTTCCATAGAGCAACAATTTCATCCCTGCAAATACTGTAAAGGCCGATTACAGATATTATAGTTGTAAACCAGTCTGTTTAAACTACACTGGACTCTATTTAATTGAAATATTTGCAGACATTTTGAAATACTTTATTTATTTATTCTTTTTTTTTTTTAAACTACATTTCCACTTCGATAAACAAGGACTTGGCATTTTAAATGAAATGTCAAACCCTATTCCATTTCATGACATAGGACTTGTCATTTCTTTCAAGGAGTCATTTTGAATGAAATGTCAACCCTGTTTTCAACAACAGAGATGTCAAAATTCTATTTCGAGAAATAGGATTTGTCATTTCTTTCAAGGAGATATTTTGAAGGAAATGTCAAGCCCTGTTATCAACAACCAAGAACAATACAAAAAAAAAAGAATAAAGAAAAAAAAGTAAGCTGTCTGCTGTCAAGTTGCCTACAGGAGACTGAAGGATTACAGAGTTTCAGATCAAGAGGATTGCAGAAGATTATTCTAGGATAATATTTTCTTATTTCCCCTTAGAATCGTTTCATGTGGCCAGTTTTTAGTCTAATAGCAACAGATAAGGTGCATATTTTGTGATATTTGAAGGATAGGTTTCTTATTTCTGCATATAAACCTATGTTGAATCGCCTCGTCAAGGCAGTTCTAATGAATAGCCACAACATGGGTTTTTATTGAGAATTGACAAAAACTGTCCTTCAGTTATCACAAAATATCAACCTTATCTGTTGCTATGTAGAATGTCCTTTGAGTGGGACTTATAAGCAGAAGCCACAACACATTTCAAATGAGGAATATGGACCCTAAGCTATACTTCAGTATATGGGTATGTTCTGTCCAAAGCACTGTCCAAAACCCTTATCCCGCTACATAAATTAATTTAGCCACTCCCATTGCTGATTATCAACCAAATTACTTGATATAATATATTTGTTCAGTATACATACTGCACGACAAACAGTGTGGATGATAAACAGTGTAGACAAACTGCATGGCAAACAGTATAGATCCTGATCTGATGGCTTCAGAAGCCATCTGATCTGGATCTACACTGTTTTGCAAAGATAGGGGTTTTATGTCCCCAGTAGCAATAGCGGGACATATTATTTTTGCCCTGTTGGTTTGTTTTCGGTTTGTTGATTTGTACGTGGGCAACTTTAACGTTGGTCATAACTTTCGAACCATTTGAAAGCATTCATTTTTTTTTTTTTTTTTTTTTTTTGGTTTGGGTTTTACGGCCCTTTCAAGATTATTTCACTCATATCGAGCCGATCGTTAATCAGAGGTGGGCGAAAACCGGAGTACCCGGAGAAAAACCACCTGACCTTCCGTTGCAGAACTTGGCGTCTCACACGTGGCCCGAGCGAGGCTCGAACCTACGGCGGTGAGAGACCTAATGACTAAGAGTCAGCGCTCTTATCCACTAGGCCACGGAGGCCCGTGAGAGCATTCATATTTGGCATGTAGGTTCCTTGTGACAAGAGCTTCACATTCATGCAAAAACTTTTGACATGTGACCTTGACCTACTTAAAAGAAAAAAAAAAAAATACAATTGCTCATAACTTTTGAACCACTTGAGATACAGCCTTCATATTTGGCATAGGTTCCTTGTGACAAAAGCTTTACATTCATGCAAAAATTTTGGACCATGACCTTAACCTTTGACCTACTTAAAATAAAAAAAAATATCATTTTGGTCATAACTTGTGAACTGTTCGAGATAGAGCCTTCATATCTTGCATGTAGGTTCCTTATGACAAGAGCTTTACATTCACACAAATAATTTTGACCTGTGACCTTGACCTACTTAAAAGAAAAAGTTAGCATTGGTCATAAATTTTTAACCTTTTGAGTTAAAGCCTTCATATTTGGCATGTAGGTTCCTTGTGACAAGTGCTTTACATTCATTCAAATATTTTGACCTGTGACCTTTGACCTACTTAAAAGAAAAAAAATAACATTTTGGTCATAACTTTCGAACCTTTTGGGATAGAGCCTTCATATTTGGCATGTAGGTTCCCTGTGATAAGAGCTTTACATTCATGCAAAAATGTTTGACCTGTGACTTTGACCTATGACCTACTTAAAAGAATTTTTTTTTATTGTTCATAACTTTTGAACCGTTAAAAATAGAGCCTTCATATTGGCATGCAGGTTCCTTGTGTCAAGGGCTTCCCACTCAAACAAAAAATCTTGACCAGTGACCTTGACTTTGAACTGTGACCAACTTGGAAAAAAAAATGACCATGCCCGGGGACATGTTGGTGTTTCACAAACACATCTTGTTTATTCTCATTCCCACCCTTCTGCTGACTCAAGAAGGGCAGTTGTAAGCGTTTGGCAAAAGACTATGCACTGGTTATGTATAAGCCTGCCTGGGAAATGTGTTGTAACATTAACTGACTAGTTCTGCATGACATTAATAAAGTTGACTGGGTTGTTTAACTCCAAACCAAGAACTTCAAATCAAACCACTAACCAAATGAACCTGACACACCTAAGTTTTGAAATGAACTCCTACTATATATAGTGTAGATGATTCTATTGAGCTTAAAAATGGGGTTAAGCCAACAGAGTTCTGAACAACCAAGCCAACATAGATCTTTGTGAACCAAATAAATACTGACTTGTGCAGTGGTTAAGTGTGGCAATGTTTTCTTGCATCTTTCGACGTTCGGGTGTCCCAACCCGATATTGATAGCACCTTTGTTGTTTATAAATGGGCAAAAATATGTTTTCTTTGGTCTTTGCGTATACAATTTATGTAGCGTATTTACCCTATATATTTGGACTGACAGGCCTGAGCAAACAGTGTAGGCCTAGATGAGATGCCTAGGAATGCAGCCTGGGCAAACTGTTTACCTAGATGAGACAGGCCTGAGCAAACCATGTAGACCCGGATGAGACGCTGCATTCTGCGGCGTCTCATCAGGGTCTACACTGTTTGCCAGTCATCCCGCTATTCTTAGACACAACATGGGGTTGTAAATTGTACTTGGCTCAAATTTTAGATCAAGTATGGTAAGGAGGTGAGGTGTCCGAATACTTAGGTATTGTATGGAATTAGTGTTTGTGTGGAGCTGAATTGTGACGAACTTCCGATAGTGTGTAAAAGTGCAAAAAGTCTTTCATTAACTTTTGATAAACAATTTGCTGAGAGTATGAGAAATTGGAAAAATGTTTACTATGAATAACTGAAGATATATACTGCCAGTTGCACTGCATGTTTTTTTTTTTGTTGTTGTTTTTTTCCAAAGTGCAGTGTAACATCATTTTGTAACATTATTTTCTAGAATTAGAATTTTGAAGTCACATTTTTAGATATTTTTTGTGTTGATTATTTATCAGTCGACCAAAATTTACAAAGCACAGCAGGTTTTCAATGCTGAAGTCCATGTGACTATCACTGACGTCAGAAATTCAGGTAAAGGTTATGTATAACTATCGAAACAAACCAAAACCCTAGATAGAAAATAAAATAAAAGCCATGCTATTCTTATTGTTGTGAAGTCAAGAATGTTGTTTAGCCCCCGCCCATAGGGGCTTGAAGAAATATATGGGCTGCATGATGCTTCCACGCAGAGCTGAATCTGGCCCGCACACTAGTACTGGTAAACCGCTTTAGAGGATCTAAGCCTGTCCAGGAACCGCTGTGCGAGGCAGACCGTCCATGCTAATAGACTATTGGTTTCATTGGGCGACAGGGCTTGAGATGTCATTTCATCTCAATGTCGGGTAAAAGTCCCACAAAATTGGAAGCAACGTCTCCAAAATGACCTTTACAGTGTTGAAGGGGACGTTAAACCTCAAATCAAACAAAATCAAGAGTGTTGCATAAGCGGGTTATCTATAGAATCTGTACTCGAAGCATGTGTTTGGTTTGGCAAATGGTGTTGACCGAGATCAGATGCCGCAGAATGTAGTGACTGATCAGGGCCTACACTGTTTGCTAATGGTACAGGAATTGAAGGGTTGAACGAAACAGTCTAAGTCCTCATTCAGAGACATTTGACCCACCAGTACTGTCAGCTTTATCATGTGTAACGGAATGCAAGTTCACAGCTGTATTTATCATGTTAACAAGTCCATGTAGTTTACACCCGTGTAAGCCCAACTTTATATGACAAAATTGGGTTTTTCTCCGGGTACTCCGGTTTTCGCCCACCTCTGATTAATGATCGGCTCGATATGAGTGAAATAATCTTGAAAGGGCCGTAAAACCCAAACCAAAAAAAAAAAAAAAATATAACAAAATTGGGGTTTACAAGAGTATACATTATTTCTCTTATTTCTGCTTGAAAACATAGATTGTGGGTGCTTGTTAGAACCACCTAAATGAGGCGGTTCTAACTTGCACCTACAACATATACAGTAAAATTCCTATATTAAGACCACCTTTGGGACTGTTCAAAAGTGGTCTTTAAGACCACTTTTGAACAGTCCCAAAGGTGGTCCCTGACCAGAAGACACTATGGGCAGAAAACACAAAGAAAAATTAAGTGCAGCCTACTAAACAAGCTTTTTAAAGCAGAATTAGTATTAATTGTAGGTGGTCTTAAGGGGAATGGGTACACCTGACCCAAAATTTGCTATCCATAGATTGTGATGAAACTTGTCATTTTGAATATTTGCACTTTGTGCTTTTGAAATATGAAAAGAAAATCGATGGTACATGGATTAGTTTTCAAGATACTAGGTTACCAAAGTACGGGCATACAGCATATTTTGAGTATTAAAAGTTACACACTTTTGGAACAGACATTGCATTCCTGGTATCTGATTTCTAAATCACTGAGCAACAGAACAGTTTGGTAATCATCAATATTTCAAAAGCAATCTTCATAATATTTACTCATAATGAGAAACTATCGAATCTATACCCACAAAAGAATAAAAATGAAACATCAATGTAATGGCAAAGAATTAAGCCTCTGATAATTTACCTATTTCACTGCACATATTTTTTAACAAAATCTGATCTGTAAAAAAAATTACTCCTTAGATTACTGTCAAAAACTACTATGTCATGCAAGAAGGTATGTGGGTTAATACCAGACAGAGAAAATAACAGGTATATGGATTACTTTCTCATATATTTTTCCAAATTTACATATACCCCTAAAAGAAAAGAAAAAAGATTTTTAATCAAAAATAAACACAGAGCAACACTTTCATCATTTGCATACTATATGTGTGTACATTTTTGAAATCAAGTATTGAAAACATGCAAAAATAAATCTTATTAAAGGTCATTTACAGTATTAATTCTGAGCACTGCCAAAGAAATCAGCTATTCAGGGGTTCCGACTACCCCACCCACATATTTCACAAAAGTCAATTTATTGGTGTACTACCAAGAATGTGTAAGCTTCAAGAAGTTAAATTAAGTGCAGTTTTTGGCATATGACACCATGAGAGCATAAACAAACTTTAAAACAGCACAGCTTTCACTCATGGTCTATTGGTCATACCGACATGCATAATTTCATGATGGCTTGTAAAAAATGGAAATTCCACATAAACATGGAAATTTCTTGTCAAATAGTTACTTCAATACTTTTTACTATCACATTGACATGAGTTACATCATTGGCATAAATGTAACATTTGGTTTGATAATCCTATTATCTGCCATGAAATTGTGTCAGACAGAGGCATAATTCTATATCAGTTATGTAAGATTACCCCACCCACCTACATACATGTATTTTAACATGTCTTGAGATCTATAACCAGAGCATGAAGTAAATTGACTTTTGTGTTCTTTCAATTTAAGGTTATAACAGAGAGATAATTAATTTATTAAATGAGTTAAGTAGTTGTGTTTTTCTTGAGCCTTGGTGAGCATTAATTCTTAAGCATGAAATCTCAAAATGCAGCATATTTGTTGAATATTTCTTCATTAAAACTGTCCAAATATAATGCCCAAGTTTTTTCTGTTATTCACTTCATACCTTATATTTTTTAATCCATGGCTATCTTTGGATAACACATTATAAATAGAGAATTGGGGGTTACAATGGCATGGAATATTTTCTTAGTGCTGCTCAAAACACAGATTAGGGATGCCGTATAGGGATGAACAGGCCTAAGCAAACACTGCAGACCCATATCAAATTGCTCCTGTCTGACCAGGGCCTACAATGTTTGCCAATTTTAGACAAAATTAACTTGTAAATTCTTTCCTTTAAGAGTTGACCCCTATTGAAATGGGAGACATAAATACTTTTGCAGGAGTTGCCTCACATGTAGGTGTTCCCATTCCCCATAACTAACCAACCTTGCGAAAGCATGTCCTCAAAATGTTCAAATTTTTAGGATTTCTATGGTATTAAAAATCTACAATAAGGTCATTATGTACAACAATCTACCATGTTTGTAGCAAAGATAAGAATGATAATCCCAAAACTTAGACAGAAATAATGCCATATTTTGAGACACAAAGGATAGACTGTCACACTGGGGTGCTATAATGTAATGTGGATACCACCTTGCCATAAAAGCAAAATTTAACAAGCTTAACCCTTTTTGTACCAAATGGAATCTTCTACCTTATATATAGCAGGAGGCCATTTCGCAATTTAGGGTTGTCAGGTTGAGCTTTTTTCCCAAATTTATTTGGAAAATGGCTTAACTTTTTGCAAACAGTGTAGGCCCTGATCAGATGCTGCGTTCTGCGGCGTCTGATCTGGGCCTGCACTGTTTGCCAAGGTACCCCTTTAGGGGTTTCTGGTTCTGAATGGGTTAAATCAACAACTGACTGCCATGGATGGCAATAATGAAAAAAAAAAAGTCCAAAAAGTCTCAAGTAACTGATACAACTGATACAAAAACAGCAAATTTTTTTATCATGCACTTGACTCTTATCCTCCTGTTTTAAAGAACAAACCCTACCTTTGCAAACAATGTAGATCTAGTGCAGATGGCTTATGAATGATCCATCTGATCAGAATCTTCACTTTTTGATATGCAGTTTGTGATTTGAATGAATTCATTATATTCAGTAATTTGATTGTTTGATAATCAGCAACTGAGTTTGGCTTAATTTATATATTCAGCAGGGTAAGGGCTTATTATCCCACAATTTGAAGCTGTAAATTAACACATATAATTCATTTGAATGCCCTTTCCATTAAAATGCAATATTCTATTTATATTGCAAAAGTGAATAATTTTCTGTAGCTTCCATTAGCCGAATAAGTACCTTCCAAATTTAATGGAAGGCATATATCCGTTGCCCCCTGCTCACCACGGGGAGGTGGAAGACAGAGCAGGATATTAATTTCTAACTAAGAATTTTAAATGAAGCCACATTTAATTTATATATTTTGAGCAGTCA
Source organism: Lucinisca nassula (assembly GCA_963580285.1). Classification (NCBI taxonomy): domain Eukaryota; kingdom Metazoa; phylum Mollusca; class Bivalvia; order Lucinida; family Lucinidae; genus Lucinisca; species Lucinisca nassula. Next base: position 124,643,563 of record OY757010.1, on the reverse strand, counting down.
CTTTTGTGGATAGAATTAAGTCACTTGAATGCCTTAAAGCTATGGGATCATTTTACAGATTCAGATTCTCACTGTCTTTGTAAGCAGTCTATTTGTCATTGTTTCACTAGAGAGACAACTTCCATGCCTTTTTTATCTTTCTTTCTCTTGTTTTATTTTTCTATCAAAAGAACCCTCCTGGAGAGGCATCTTGCTCTATCCTTCTGTCAGTGTATTCTTTAATACCGCCTCACAGGCATTTTAGGATTTCTTTTTGAGTAGAAACAAATACAAAATATTGTGTAAAAAAAGCATCTTGCTCATAGACACAACACGTGTACTATTCCACAGCACTTTCACTACTAAAAGGAAAGAATTTGCTCCTTAGGAGCAATTTTGCTTTTGAGGAGCAAATTCTTTCCTGTTAGAGTTTCAAACTTCAGTTATAATTCTTTGTTTACAATGAAGGCTCCAATGAATTTGAAGGCACTACGGCTGGCATAATGTGGAATTCATGGTGGAAGAAACCATCCAGCTAGGACGAAGGACCCCCACCATGCAATATGCAAAACCCTGATCAAAGCAGATCTACACAAGTGAATTACATAGCCTCTGCTTTTCAGTCCCAAATTATTTGCTGAAATATGATTCTTTAACTGTCACATGACAAAGTGCTGTTAGTAACAATAAAAAAATGGCAAATTTTATAGGTAAGCCAGTACTTGTTATGCTGATTATTTTATTTACACTTATCAATAACATTCTGGGGCTTCTCTGGAGCAGGTCCACAGAGTGACAAATTATTTTTGTCTGGTTTTAATTTTGAACCATTGTGTGTACATATTAAATGCCAAGTTCTTGAAAGATCACAGATTGATTCAAGTTCAACAGGCGAAGACTGGCGGAATACTCACACTTTCTATGTCTCAGCACTTTTTCGAGTAGCTGCGTATGTAAATTTTGTTAACTTGCTCTGACACGGAGTCAACTTTAACAAACATGCCCTTTGCACTCCAAAAACATCATTTTTCTGTCATTTCACCTGTACTTCCTGGTAATGTCAGCCATATTTGTTTATGTTTCCGAATCTCCTTTTGAAGAGTAGCATTACCTTCCTTTAGGTAATACTAAAGCATGACATGAAGGTATTCCCATGCGAAATTTCACTATATTTGGACCAGAAATAATCTATGTTTGGGCCAGAAATAAAAAAAAAAATACCTGAACTTTTCATGAGAAAAACCATTTTTGGAGTTTGGTGTCTCAACCTAATGATCACTGCCATAACAGTAAGCAGTTTATAAGCTTAAGAAGAGTACAAGTGGATGCATTGGGGGGGGGGGGGGGGGGGGGAGCAGATGTGTGTGTGGGGGGGTCTATATAAAATGGCCAAAAGGTCAAAAAGTAAGCTTGACAGTCACATTTAAGGCAGTGTCTGTCAAGCCTCATTTGACTTTTGACCATTTTAGATATTAGAAACACGATTTGTGCTGGGACAGTGCCAGTCCAGCCTTCTTTGACTTTTTGGCCATTTTAGACATAAGAAGCCCCTTATGATTGAATGAGCATCAGATTATGTTCAAGAAGTCATTGTTTGACAATATCCTTTATGCAGTGCTGAATTATTGGAGTGGACTGCCTTTTGGCACCCTATTAGTTTCATTGGGCGGCAGGGCTTGGGATGTCATTTCATCTCAATGTCAGGTAGAAGTCCCACAAAATTGGAAGCAACTTCTCCCAGAGTTCTCGTTACCGTACTTCAAATTTGGAGTAATTTACTCCAACTTTTTCATTTCTGACTTCAACTTTTTGGAAAGTCTCAATAGAAAAGTATGGTAAAACTCAACTTTTTCTGGAGGACAGTATTTTACTCCAATTTTCAAAATCCTAGTGAGAACCCTGTCTCCAAAATGACCAAAGTAGTGTTGATGGGGATGTTAAACCTCAATTAAAACAAACAAAAACTGCCTTTTGGCGGTGCCTTTAAGCTTGTGGGCTCAGCAAAGGCTCAAATCAGTCTATACACAAACTTAATGTAATTATCCTAAGTAATTGGGAAAGATAGGCCAAAGTAAACAGTGCAGACCCAGATCAGACTGCTCCTTAAGGAGCAGTCTGATCAGGGTCTACACTGTTTGCCATTTGGTCTGCACTTTTTGGACTCCATGCTGGATCATAAGCCAAATTTATTAAAATTTGAGGAGAATTATAGCAAGTTCTCAAGGTGTCTGAACTTTTAGGAATTTTACAGTACATGTAGTAAGAATTCAATCCTAACCAAATTGCATGCAATAACTTTGTATCAGTGGCAATCAGTGTAGTGCACAGCAGACTGATCAGACTGTGCGGGCTGATCCTAGTTGTCTGAGTGCATATGCTCAAAGTTTCATGCTTTGTAACCAAGAATGCCGGGCGTACATCGGGCTGACAGCGATTCTCACGTCATATCGCTGTCAGCCCTACGTTGACATGCTGTTTCTTGCTAGCAAACTTTTGCTTGGTACAGCTATCACATCTGTAAACAGAGAAGATGCAAGATGAATACTGTTTAACTAAGCAGTCATTGTTATTCTGTCTATAGATGGTATATGTTTAGTGGATTTCACATTCAGACAGAGTTGATCAGTCTGGTCAGCTTTGTAGGCTGATCAGTGTCTACTGTTCACAAAGTCGTCATGGTTTTTGGTGTCCCCGAACTCAGATATGTGTTCCTTTATCAAATTTTCTGAATTATTATCACACACAAACCTCTTTATAGCACAGTTGATTGTAACATGTAACGATAACACACCGGGAGAACATAGTGCCTTTTTTCACATCTCCAAAATGGTTTCTTTTCTGATGAAAATTTGTGATGTTTTTCTTATTTTTACTGCAAACATTGGTTGTTGGAAGCCCCTCATTGAGGCAGTTCTGACAAGTACCCACAACCTATAAATTCGAGCAGAAATAAGAAAAATAATGTATACCCATTCAAATGCCCAGTTTTCTCTACATGAAGTGGGGTTTAGAGGGGTGTTCATTACATGGACTTGTTAACATGACTCTGAAGACGGCCAAAAATATATAGCTATCACACAAAAATGACCAGTTTTCTATCTAATCTGTATGTTTTTGTTTGCGTAAAACTCCGTTGTTAAACTAACACAATTTCTTCTTTGGACCCCAGCAACAGTGTTATAAAGAGGTAGTGTGTCACATTTTTTGTACATGGAATTTCTTATCTAATCATGATTGAGTTGCAGTATAATCATTTTATGTTATCATATGTTGGTGTCTGCTATTTATAGAAATTGTTATTGACGATAATGTTGAAATTAAAGGGGAAATTATTTTACTATAATAATTTGTGTCTTCTTTTTTAAACCCATAAATTTCTGGGAACTGAAATCCATGGATAAGTGAATTTCAGACTATTTTGTGGAGAACGATGATCCATTCTCCCTTTTAGATGGCCAAGAACAGATGTCAGCTACTGATGAAAGCGCAGCTAAACTTGTCCCAATGGCTGTCTATTGACCCTTTTTGTATGAAATGGAATCTTCCTCCTCATATATAGCAGGAGTCCTTTTCAATATTTAGGGGTGTCAGGTTGTGTTTTCTTCAAATTCTATTTGGAAAATGACTGATTTTTTAGCAAACAGTGAAGGCCCTGATCAGACGCCGCAGAACACGGCGTCTGATCTGGGCCCTCACTGTTTGCTAAGGTTCCTGTTTTGGGGTGTCGTGTGTGTATGTGTGTGTGTGTGTGTGTGTGTGTGTGTGTGAATTCGGGTTTAACGTCCCTTTCAACAATTTTTCAGTCATATCACGACGGTGTCTGTTTGCCACAGGGAGCTCAATGCTCACTTTTATAGTGCCGCCTCACTGAAGTATCATGTCCCAGACACATTACATGATACCACACCCAGTCACATTATCCTGACACTGGGTCGACCAGTCCTAGCCCTACCCTGTAAATCTGAGTGCCAAGCGAGGAGCAGCTAGTACCATTTTTAACGACTTTGGTATGTCGCAGCCCGGGATCGAACCCGTGACCTCCCGTTCCCCGGAGTGGACACTCTACCAACTGAGCTATCGGGGCCGGTAACCTTTATGTAAAAGTGAATTTTTATCCATTTTAACCTTTATCCCACTGGTCACAATAACTCCTACTTTTGCAAACAGTGTAGATCCAGATCAGTTGGCCAGGATCTACAGTGATTGACATTCAGTTTGTGGATTTATTGGAATAAATTACATAGAGTACCGGTGTGACAGTTTATCTTTACCCCCTGGGTAGCTTTACCCCCGGGGGTAAAGATATCCCGGGATATCTTTACCCCCACCCTGGATATCTTCACCCCCGGGGGTAAAGATATCCCGGCTGGGATATCTTTACCCCCGGGGGTAAAGCTATACTGGCCAGGATATCTTTACCCCCACCCCAACTTTTGGGTATAAACTATTTTCTTAATGCCCAATTCCTTCTTATATGTAAGTGGAGCAAGATAGTGGACTCGATGTATCACTTTAACATTTTTTCGTTTCAATCATGACTCGGACTAAAAGAACTACCCTTAGTAAGAAATATGACCATATTATAGAGGCAAATGATTATTTAATAACTTCTTTTTTGCATATTTTCTTATTCAAAATGTTGCTTATGACAACCTTTCATAATCTTGCATTATCCCTGTCAGTCGTAAAATGGGTGGTGGTGGTGAGTGGAAAGGCGGGGGTAAAGATATCCTGGCTGGGATATCTTTACCCCCGGGGGTAAAGCTAAACTGGCCAGGATATCTTTACCCCCAGGGGTAAAGCTAAACTGGCCAGGATATCTTTACCCCCACCCCAACTTTCGGATATAAACTATTTTCTAAATGCCCAATTTCTTCTTACATGTAAGAGAAGCAAGATAGTGGACTCGATGTTTCACTTGAACATTTTTCTTTACAATCATGACTCGGACTAATAGAACTACCCTCGGTAAGAAATACGACCATATTATAGAGGCAAATGATTATTTAATAACTTCTTTTTGTATATTTTCTTATTCAAAATGTCCCTTATGACAATCTTTCATAAACTTGCATTATCCCTGTCAGTTGTGAAATGGGTTGTGGTGGTGAGTGCAAAGGCGGGGGTAAAGATATCCCGGCTGGGATATCTTTACCCCCGGGGGTAAAGCTAAACTGGCCAGGATACCTTTACCCCCACCCCAACTTTTGGGTATAAACTATTTTCTAAATGCCAAATTTCTTCTTATATGTAAGAGAAGCAAGATAGTGGACTCGATGTTTCACTTTAACATTTTTCGTTTCAATCATGACTCAGACTAATAGAACTACCCTTAGTAAGAAATATGACCATATTATAGAGGCAAATGATTATTTAAGAACTTTTTTTTGTATATTTTCTTATTCAAAATATTGCTTATGACAATCTTTCATAATCTTGCATTATCCCTGTCAGTTGTGAAATGGGTGGTGGTGGTGATTGGAAAGGCGGGGGTAAAGATATCCCGGCTGGGATATCTTTACCCCCGGGGGTAAAGCTAAACTGGCCAGGATATCTTTACCCCCACCCCAACTTTTGGGTATAAACTATTTTCTAAATGCCCAATTTCTTCTTATCTGTAAGAGAAGCAAGATAGTGGACTAGATGTTTCACTTTAACATTTTTCATTTCAATCATGACTCGGACTAATAGAACTACCCTTGGTAAGAAATACGACCATTGATTATTTAATAACTTCTTTTTGTATATTCTTCTAAATTATATTTCCGCAGGGAAAATAACAAATAGTCTATGAATTAAAAATCACTTTAAGAAATTGTATAGTTTCTTATTCAAAATGCCCCTTATGACAATCTTTCATAATCTTGCATTATCCCTGTCAGTTGTGAAATGGGTGGTGGTGAGTGGAAAGGCGGGGGTAAAGATATCCTGGCCAGGATTTCTTTACCCCCACCCCAACTTTTGGGTATAAAACTATTTCTTAATGCCCAATTTCCTCTTATATGTAAGTGAAGCAAAAAAAACTAAAACAAGCATAATTAAACCACACAGCTTGCAAGAATATTTTTTTCACATCTTATACCATTGCTCATGGGTGGAGGTGAAGATTTCATGGCTGGGATAGGGTGACCCCCACCACCCCCAAAAAAATCAAGACTTTGGAAAACCCAGACAAGCACACTTCTCAACAATGGAAGGTCTACTGACGTCCAATGGTCTATGGTTGACATAACATCACCACAAGCTAGCTTGCATGAAACAGGATTTCACATCTCTACCATTGCTCATGGGTTGGGGTAAAGATATCCCGGCCGGGATACCTTCACCCCCGCCTTGCCACACACCACCACAAGCACCACCACTCACAACTGACAGGGTTAATGCAAGATTAAGAAAGATTGTCATAAGCAAGGTGTTGACTAAGAAAATAAACAAAATGAAGTTATTAAACGGTCATATGCCTATATAATATGGTCATATTTCTTACTTAGGGTAGTTCTATCAGTGTCATGACTGCAACAAAAAATGTTCAAGTGAAACATCGAGTCCACTATCTTGCTTCAGTTACATATAAGAAGAAATTAATTGGGCATTGAGAAAATAGTTTATATCCAAAAGTGGGGATGGGGGTAAAGATATCCTGGCCAGTTTAGCTTTACCCCCGGGGGTAAAGATATCCCAGCCACGATATCTTTACCCCCGCCTTTCCACTCACCACCACCCATTTCACAACTGACACGGATAATGCAAGATTATGAAAGCTTGTCATAAGGGACATGTTGAATAAGAAACTATACAAAAAGAAGTTACTAAATAATCATTTGCCTCTATAATATGTTCATATTTCTTACTAAGGGTAGTTCTATAAGTCCGAGTCACGATTGAAACGAAAAATGTTAAAGTGAAACATTGAGTCCACTATCTTGCTTCTCTTACATATAAGAAGAAATTGGGCATTAAGAAAATAGTTTATATCCAAAAGTGGGGATGGGGGTAAAGATATCCTGGCCAGTTTAGCTTTACCCCCGGGGGTAAAGATATCCCAGCCACGATATCTTTACCCCCGCCTTTCCACTCACCACCACCCATTTCACAACTGACACGGATAATGCAAGATTATGAAAGCTTGTCATAAGGGACATGTTGAATAAGAAACTATACAAAAAGAAGTTACTAAATAATCATTTGCCTCTATAATATGGTCATATTTCTTACTAAGGGTAGTTCTATAAGTCCTAGTCACGATTGAAACGAAAAATGTTAAAGTGAAACATCGAGTCCACTATCTTGCTTCTCTTACATATAAGAAGAAATTGGGCATTAAGAAAATAGTTTATACCCAAAAGTTGGGGTGGGGGTAAAGATATCCTGGCCAGTTTAGCTTTACCCCCGGGGGTAAAGGTATCCCAGCCGGGATATCTTTACCCCCGCCTTTCCACTCACCACCACCACCCATTTCTCGACTGACAGGGATAATGCAAGATTATGAAAGATTGTCATAAGGGACATTTTGAATAAGAAAATATACAGAAAAAAAGTTCTTAAATAATCATTTGCCTCTATAATATATGTTCATATTTCTTACTAAGGGTTGTTCTATTAGTCCAAGTCACGATTGAAACGAAAAATGTTAAAGTGAAACATCGGGTCCACTATCTTGCTTCTCTTACATATAAGAAGAAATTGGGCATTTAGAAAATAGTTTATACCCAAAAGTTGGGGTGGGGGTAAAGATATCCTGGCCAGTTTAGCTTTACCCCCGGGGGTAAAGATATCCCAGCCGGGATATCTTTACCCCCGCCTTTCCACTCACCACCACCACCCATTTCACAACTGACAGGGATAATGCAAGATTATGAAAGATTGTCATAAGGGACATTTTGAATAAGAAAATATACAAAAAGAAGTTATTAAATAATCATTTGCCTCTATAATGTGGTCATATATCTTACTTAGGGTAGTTCTATTAGTCTGAGTCATGATTGAAACGAAAAATGTTAAAGTGAAACATCGAGTCCACTATCTTGCTTCTCTTTCATATAAGAAGAAATTAGGTATTAAGAAAATAGTTTATACCCAAAAGTTGGGGTGGGGGTAAAGATATCCTGGCCAGTATAGCTTTACCCCCGGGGGTAAAGATATCCTGGCCAGTTTAGCTTTACCCCCGGGGGTGAAGATATCCAGGGTGGGGGTAAAGATATCCCGGGATATCCTTACCCCCGGGGGTAAAGCTACCCCTGAGTAGCTTTACCCCCGGGGGTAAAGCTACCCAGGGGTCAAGATAAACTGGGACACCGGTAATTTGATTGGTTCAAAGTCAGAAATGGGTGTTGCTAAATTAATTATTCTGCAGGATAAGAGTTGAGGCAAATTTAGCTCAACCTGTATTAAGCAGGCACCTGTGAGGTAATTCCTTTTTTAGGTTTCCAGTCGGACTTGCTCTCCTTCAAATAACACTATACAAAATGCATGCAAAGTCGTCCACCAAATACATTTACATTAATTTTAAGGTCATATATTTTCATGTAGAAGAATTTTGAAAGCCTTCATTAAATTTCCAACACTGCGATCAAAGCTAAGCTGAAGCATAAACTGTCGAAGAATATCAGTTTTGTGTATTTGCATTACGATAACACACCCGTGGGACATAGTGTATTTTTCACACCTCCAAAATGGTTACTGTTCTGATGAAAATGTCTGGTGTTTTTCTTATTTAAACTGCAAGCATAGGTTTTGAGTGCTCGTTAGAACCGCCTCATTGAGGTAGTTCTAACCAGAACCCACAACCAATGTCTTTGAGCAGAAATAAGAAAAATAATGTATACCCCCGTAAACCCCAGTTTTCTCTAGAAAGTGGGGTTTAGAGGGCTGTTCAATTCATGGACTTGTTTGCATGATGGTATATAATTACTTGCTTGAGTATTGAGTAGGTATTGTACCGTTCACTGAATTTACTGATTAAAAGATTAGGCTGCACGGTGCTTCCATGCAGAGCTGAAACTGACCAGGTCTAAGCCTTTACAGGAAAAGTGGTGTGAGTCAGACAGTCCATTAAACCCTACGTCCCTTTACCAATTTCTGGTAAAAGTTTCTCAAAATGGGAAGCAACATCTCCAAAATGACCTGAATAATGTTGATAGGGATGTAAAACCTCAACACAAACATAGCAAAGCTTATTCAACCCTCTTTCTGCTGAATAAATTAATTTTGCCATCACTTAGTTTAAATATCAACTAATCAAATTACTTGATGTAATTTATTCCTTTTAATTCACCCAATGAATGATAGTGGAGATCCATAGCAGATGGTTTCTTCAGAAGCCATTTGATCAGGATTCACACTGGAAAGTTGGCACACATCCAGGTTATGCAGGATATGGGTTGAAAGCATTTTACATAGCAAAGAAATCGTAACCAAGCCTATGGCCCCTCCCCATCAGGCTTGGAGAAATATATCAGGCTGCTTGATACTTCCACTCAGAGCTGAAATGGACCATCCATGAGTACTGGTAAATTGCTGGTGAGAGGGACCAATAAGTTCTGAATAGTTAGATCCTTTGGAAGCAAAGAATACACCAAATAAACGAAAATAGCAGACTCCGGTTTTATTGAGTCTGTTCATGACCAGTGCTGAAATGTGCAACACCGGCCACGCCCTCTAGCACCGGATTAAGCTGAACTCTATTTTCAGAATGATTCAAAATGGACTCCTTGATCCCAAAAGCCTGCCAAGGCAAAGTGGTGCAACCCTACATATAAACCCTTTTGGTTTGGTTGGGTGGCTGGGCTTGTGATATCATTTCATCTCGATGTCGGGTGAAAGTCCCACAAAATTGGAAGCAACATCCCCAGAATCACCTAAATATTGCTGACGGGGATGTAAAATCTCAATTCAAACAAACACACACACACTGGTGATCCAGGTGTTATCAACCCTTTCGGCTTATTGAATCAAAGACTGACATCATTGGTGGGTTGATTGTCGGCTTGGATCTTGTTTCATCTACTGGTAGCTACCATATTGATCCTAACTATTGGGACAGACAGGCCTAAGCAAATAGTGAAGACCTAGATCAGACAGCTCCTGAAGGAGGAGTCCGGTCAGGGTCTACACTTTGCCATTCTGTCTGCACCTTCGGACTCCTTGCTGGATCAAGAAACAAATTTGTTAAAATTTTAGGAGAATTACAAAATAGAAGTGGAAGCAATGATCAGAAATCGATACAATTAACCCACAGCTCCCATCAGACACCAAAAGGAAAGAAACACAAACATGAAACAACAGACCCTAATGGAAACCTCAATAGCGGAAAGCCAAAAGGACAGTTACTTTCCCACAAAATGGCCAATAGGCTATCCAAAATAAAACAAGAGGACCATTGGTCCTGAACCGCTCACCTGAGTGCTGAGAGCTTATGGAGCCATTTCATTTCTGAGAAGACGATTTTATAGGGTTTTTACCAAGTATTAATCTCGGTCTTGTGACTTGATAATGGGCCCATTGGTTCGAAGAAAAAAACCCGAAGGGTATACATGTATATCGACATGGCAGCCATTTGAGTAATGTGACCAAATTCATATTAATAAATTTTCATTTGTTTGTTCCTATAAGTTTTCAAGTGAAATTTGGCTACAAATGGAGTAGTGGTTTCTATGAAAAATAAATTTTAATTTCATCTGAATGACCTTGGGACAACGTCAGAGAATAATATTGACCTTAGTTCTATCCACTCATTTAGCTTATTGCATCTACCAATTTTCAGATCAAAGGTTGCAATAGTTTCCAAAAAATACACATTTTTTACTTTCTCCAATACAAATGTATAGGCAACCAAATTTGACCTTTGCGTAAAACAGGTTATGGCCATCCAGGGGTCATCATTTGAAGAAACTATAGTGGGCCCAAATCCCAAATGCTACATACCAAGTTTAATGAAAATCGGCCCACTGGTTCTGGAGTAAACGATTTCTGAAGTGTTTTTACCTTATATGGGCATGAAGGTCATTTTGGTCATTTGAGCAAACGCATGTATTTAAATCTTCATTTACTTGTTTCTACGAGCTTAGTATAAAATTTGGTCGCAAACGGCACAGAGGTTCTGGTTAAAAATAAATTTTAATCTTCATATCTGAAAGGCCTTAGGCCAAGGTCAAGGAATGACCTTGACCTTGAATACGCATGTTGTTTCATCCACTCATTTAGCTAACTGCATTTATCAATTTTCAGATCAGAGACTGCAATAGTTTCCGAAAAAAACATGGTTTTGACCTTTTTCCCATCCCAAAATCTATGTGACCAAATTTGACCTTGGCGTAAAATAGGTATCAGAAAGTCAGCATTTGAATAATATGTGATGAGCCCGAGCCCCCAATGCTGCATTTGAAATTTTTGTTACAAATGGCTCAGTGGTTTCTGAGAAAAAATATGTTTTAATTCTCATATCTGGATGACCTTGAATCAAGATCAAAGAATGACTTTGACCTTGAATACTCATGTCATTTCATCCATTAATTTAGCTTACTGTATCTACCGATTTTCAGATCACCAGGTGCAATATTTTAAAAAAAGACACAGTTTTGACTTTTTCCCCATCCAAAAGTCTATGCGAAAAACTTTGACCTTGGCCTAAAACAGGTCAAGGTCATTCAGGAGTCATCATCATGGGCTCAAGTTCCCAATGCCACATACCAAGTTATATGATTATCGGCCCACTGGTTCCAGAGAAGAAGATTTCTGAAGGGTTTTTACCTTATATGGACATGACGGCCATATTGGTCATGTGACCAAATTCATATTGATAAATTGTCAGTTCCTTGTTCTTGAAAACTTTCATATGAAATTTCATTACAAATGGCTATGTGGTTTCTGAGAAAAATAAGTTTTAATTCTCAATAACTGAATGACCTTGAACAAAGGTCAAAGAATGACCTTGACTACTCATGTAGATTCATCCACCCATTTAGCTTACTGCATCTACTATTTTTCAGATCAAAGGCTGCAATAGTTTCCAAAAAATACACGATTTGGACTTCTTCCCATACAAAAGTCTATGCAACCAAATTTGACCTTGGCCTAAACTTGGTCAAGGTCATCCAAGGGTCATAATTTGAGAAAAAATTTGATGGACCAAAGTCCCTAATGCTATATACAAAGTTGCATGATAATCGACCCACTGGTTCCGGAGAAGAAGATTACTGAAGGGCTTTACCTTATATGGGCATTACGGCCATATTGGTCATGTGACCAAATTCATATTGATTAATTGTCATTTCCTTGTTCTTAAAAACTTTCATATGAAATTTTGTTACAAATGGCTTTGTGGTTTCTGAGAAAATAAGTTTTAATTCTGATATCTGAATGACCTTGAACAACGGTCAAATAATGACCTTGACCTTGAATACTCATGTAGATTCATTCACCCATTTAGCTTACTGCATCTACTAATTTTCAGATCAGAGGCTGCAATAGTTTCCAAAAAATACAAGGTTTTGACTTTTTCCCATACAAAAGTCTAAGCCACCAAATTTGACCTAGGACTTAAATTGGTCAAGGTCATCCAAGGGTCATCATTTGAACAAAATATGATGGGCCTGAGTTCCTAATGCTACATACCAAGTTTCAGGCCAATCGGCCCAATGGTTCCGGAGAAGAAGATTTTGAAGGGTTTTTACTTTATATAGGCATGGCGGCCATATTGGTCATGTGACCAAATTCATATTGATTAATTGTCATTCCATGTTCTTAAAAACTTTCATATGAAATTTTGTTACAAATGGCTTTGTTGTTTCTGAGAAAAATAAGTTTTAATTCTCATATCTCAATGACCTTGAACAAAGGTCAAATAATGACCTTGACCTTGAATACTCATGTAATTTCATCCACCCATTTAGCTTACTGCATCTATTAATTTTCAGATCACAAGCTGCAATAGTTTCCAAAAATACACGGTTTTAACTTTTCCCCATACAAAAGTTTATGCGACCAAATTTGACCTTGGACTAAAATTGGTCAAGGTCATCCAAGGGTCATCATTTGAACAAAATATGATGGACCCGAGTCCCTAATGCTACATACCAAGTTTCAGACCAATCGGCCCGATGGTTCCGGAGAAGAAGATTTCTGAAGGGTTTTTACCTTATATGGGCATGGTGGCCATATTGGTCACGTGACCAAATTCATATTAAATAATTGTCATTACCTTTTTCTAAAAAACTTTCATATGAAATTTTGTTACAAATGGCTTTGTGGTTTCTGATAAAAATAAGTTTTAATTCTCATATCTGAATGACCTTGAACAAAGGTCAAATAATGACCTTGACCTTGAATACTCATGTGGTTTCATCCACCCATTTAGCTTACTGCATCTACTAATTTTCAGATCACAGGCTGCAATAGTTTCCAAAAAAAACACGGATTGACTTTTTCCCATACAAAAGTCTATGCGACCAAATTTGACCTTGGCCTAAAATTGGTCAAGGTCATCCAAGGGTCATCATTTGAACAAAATATGATGGGCCCGAGTCCCCAATGCTACATACCAAGTTTCAGGCCAATCGGCCCACTGGTTCCGGAGAAGAAGATTTTTGAAGGGTTTTTACCATATATGGGCATGGCGGCCATCTTGGTCATGTGACCTGGACCCCGCGAAGAAACTTTCGTTCCCCCATCCCACTGAGGCCCCACATGAAATTTGGCTTCAATCGGCCCAGCGGTTCCAGAGGACAAGATGTTTGAAAATGTTGACATACATACATACAGACAGCATGACCACCCTATAAGCTCACCAATGAGCCTTCGGCTCAGGTGAGCTTAAAATCAACATTTTCAGCAATCAAAGGGACCTTACTCTATGATAAATAGGCTACCTTTGCTGGTATGCGAACTCATCCGAGGTTTTATCCCCAGCCACCTTGCATATAAGTTTCAGAAAGATCCGATCCAAACTGAAAGGGCTACGGTTATGACAAGGTCAAAAATCGGCATTTTCAGCAATCAAAGGGACGTTACTCTGTGATAAGTGGACCAACTTTGCTGGTTTTCGAACTCATCCGAGATTTTATCCTCAGCCACTTTACATATAAGTTTCAGAAAGATTCGATCAAAACTGAAAGGGCTACAGTGATGACAAGGTCAAAAATCAGCATTTTCAGCAATCAAAGGGACGTTACTCTACGATAAATGGGTCAAGAACCAACAATGAATCTTAAAGGGTAAAGGAGTCATGGCCATCACAAGGTTGTGTCTATGGACGGAGGGACAGACGTACGGACGCAAGGCTGATCACCATATCCCAAGAACCTATTTGGTCAGAATCTGCATTTTCAGCAATCTTATCCGAGATTTTATCCCCAGCCACCTTTTATCCCCAGCCACTTTTATCCCCAGTCAAAACTGTAGGGGCCATGTTCATGACAAGGTAAACTAGAACAGTGTTTTCAGAGGAAAACATATGTCCCCCCACCAGTTTGAAGTCCAGAGCATCTTGACATTTCTTTTGTATATGGTCTTCTTACAAAAATTCTATATATCCACTCATTCAGGAAACTGAGTGGTTTCTTTTGTATATGGTCTTCTTGCAAAAATTCTATTCATCAACTCATTCTGGAGACTGAGTGCTGAAAGCTTATTTTTTAACGTCTTAGTCCTGTGGTGACCTTGAAAATTGGGTCAAGGTCACCAAAATCTAACCAGTTCTTAAGCCGTTCCCACTTATATTATATACCATGTTTGAACCAAATCCATCCATTGGTTCAGGAGAAACAGTGCAGATAAGCTTATTTTCAACAGTCTAGTCCCATGGTGACCTTGATAATTAGGTCAAGGTCATCAAAATCTAATCAATTTTAGAGACAATCCCACTTGTATTATGAACCAAGTTTGAACCAAATCCATCTACTGGTTCAGGAGATACAGTGCATACAAGCTTATTCTTAACAGTGCTAAGACCTGTGGTGACCTTGAAAATTAAATCAAGGTCACCAAAATCTAATTAGTTCTTGAAACCATCCCATTTATCTTATGTACCAAGTCTGAAGCAAATCCATCCAATGGTTCAGGAGATAAAGTGCAGACAAGCTTATTTTTAATAGTCTAAGTCCCTTGGTGACCTTGAAAATTAGGTCAAGGTCACCAAAATCTAATCAGTTCTAGAGACTACCCCACTTATCTTATGTATCAAGTTTAAACCAAATCCATCCATTGGTTCAGGAGAAAGATGACAGGCAAGCTTATTTTCAACAGCCTAAGACCCGTGGTGACCTTGAAAATTGGGTCAAGGTCACCAAAATATAATCAGTCCTTGAGACCATCCCATTTATCTTATGTACCAAGTCTGAACCAAATCCATCCAATGGTTCAGGAGATAGAGTACAAACAAGCTTATTTTTAACAATCTAAGTCCCTTGGTGACCTTGAAAATTAGGTCAAGGTCACCAAAATCTAATCAGTTCTAGAGACTACCCCACTTATCTTATGTACCAAGTTTAAACCAAATCCATCCATTGGTTCAGGAGAAAGAGCACAGGCAAGCTTATTTTTAACAGCCTAAGACCCGTGGTGACCTTGACAATTGGATCAAGGTCACCAAAATCTAATCAGTCCTTGAGACCATCCCATTTATCTTATGTACCAAGTCTGAACCAAATCAATCCATTGGTTCAGGAGATAGAGTGCAGACAAGCTTATTTTTAACAATCTAAGTCCCGTGGTGACCTTGAAAATTAGGTCAAGGTCACCAAAATCTCATCAATTCTATAGACTGTCCCACTTACCTTATGTACCAAGTTTGAACCAAATCCATCCATCGGGTCAGGAGATAGAGCGCAGACAAGTTTATTTTTAACAATCTAAGTCCCGTGGTGACCTTGAAAATTAGGTCAAGGTCACCAAAATCTAATCAGTTCTAGAGACTATCCCACTTACTTTATGTACCAAGTTTGAACCAAATCCATCCATTGGTTCAGGAGATAGAGTGCAGACAAGCTTATTTTTAACAGTCTTAGTCCCGTGGTGACCTTGAAAATTAGGTCAAGGTCACCAAAATCTAATCAGTTCTTGAGACCATCCCAATTATACTATGTACCCAGTTTGAACACAATCCATCCATTGGTTCAGGAGATAGAGTGCAGACAAGCTTTTTTGGCCTAAAATTCGTTTTGAGCACTGTGACCTTGAAAATAAGACCAAGGTCACCAAAATCTAATCAGTACTTTTCCCCCTCCCAATGGTGTATCTGTGTAAGTTTAATCAAAATCCATATATCCATTCAGGAGATAGGGTGCAGACAAGAGCCAACGCCGACGCCAACGCCTAAAATTCGACAATGTTTTGAGCACTGTGACCTTGAAAATTAGACCAAGGTCACCAAAACCTAATCAGTACTTTTCCCCCTCCCAATGGTGTATCTGTGTAAGTTTAATAAAAATCCATCCATCCATTCAGGAGATAGAGTGCAGACAAGAGCCAACGCCGACGCCGACAGGATCCGCACCAAAACCAATATGTCCCCCTCCCTTTCGGGTGGGGGGACATAAGAATCGACATTTTCAGCAATCAAAGGGACGTAACTCTATGATAAATGGGCCAACTTGGCCGGTTTTTAAACGCATCAGAGTTTTTATCCCCAGCCACCTTACATGTAAGTTTTAGAAAGATCCAATCAAAACTGAAAGAGCTAGGGTGACAATGTCAAAAAAAGGCATTTCAGCAATCAAAGGGACACAACTCTATGATGAATGGGCCGACTTGGCCAGTTTTCAAACTCATCCGAGTTTTTATCTCCAGCCACCTTACATATAAGTTTCAAAAAAAGCAGATCAATACTGAAGGGGCTTCCCTGATGACAGGGTCAAAAATCGGAATTTTCAGCAATCAAAGGGACGTAACTCTATGATAAATAGGCCAACTTGGCCGGTTTTCGAAATCATCCGAGATTTCATCCCCAGCCACTTTACATATAAGTTTCAGAAAGACCCGATCAAAACTGAAGGGGCTATGTTGATGACATGGTATAGAATGGGCATTTTCAGCAATCAAAGGGACCTAACTCTATGATAAATGGGCCGACTTGGCTGGAATTCGAACACATCTGGGGCTTTATCCCCAGCCACCTTACATATAAGTTTCAGAAAGATCCAATCAAAACTGAAAGAGCTACGGTGATGACAAGGTAAAAAAATCGGCATTTTCAGCAATCAAAGGGAAATTACTCAATCGTAAATGGACTGATTATGCCGGCTGTCGAACTTATCCGAAGTTTTATCCCCAGCCACATTACATATAAGTTTCAAAAAGATCAGATCAAAACTGAAGGGGCTATAGTGATGACAAGGTAAAAAAAAAATCGGCATTTTCAGCAATCAAAGAGACGTAACTCTACAAACTGATATAATGGCCAACTTGGCCGGTTTTCGAACTCATCCGAGATTTAATCCCCAGCCACCTTACATAAAAGTTTCAAAAGATTCTATCAAAACTGAAGGGGCTACCATGATGACAAGGTCAAAAATAGACATTTTCAGCAATCCAAGGGACATATTTCTATGATGAATGGGCCGACTTGTCTGGTTTTCGAACTCATCCGAGTTTTTATCCCAAGCCACCTTACATATAAGTTTCAGATATTCCAATCAAAACTGAAGGCTCTACGGTGATGACAAGCATTTTCCCATTGTAAGTCTATGGGACCTTGTGAAAGCCATAGCAACCAAAGTTTTTGAGCGATTTCGAAAAAAAGTTTATGTCATCAATGCCTCACCAGAGGCATGCTACAGATGAGAAATGATTGGGATCAGCCTGCAGGTTGCTGCTCAAAAGTATGGATGGACGACGGAGAACCCACTATACTATAAGCTCCCCTGGAGCCTTCGGCCCAGGTGAGCTAAAAATCGGCATTTTCTGCAATCAAAGGGATGTACCTCTATAATAAATGGGCCGACTTGGCCAGTTTTCGAACTCACCATAGTTTTTATCCCCAGCCACCTTACATATAAGTTTCAGAAAGATCCCATCAAAACTGAAGGGGCTACCGTGATGACAAGGTCAAAAATCGGCATTTTCAGTAATCAAAGGGACGTAACTCTACGACAAATGGGCCTACTTGGCTGGTTTTTCAACACATCCAAGGTGTTATCCCCAGCCACCTAACATATAAGTTTCAGAAAGATCTGATCAAAACTAAAGGGGTGGCCGTGATGACAAGGTCGAAAATCGGCATTTTCAGCAATCAAAGGGAAGTAACACTATGTTAAATGGGGGGACTTGGCCAGTTTTCGAACTCATCCGGGATTTTATCCCCAGCCACCTTACATATAAGTTTCAGAAAGATCTGATCAAAACTGAAGGGGCAACCGTGATGACAAGGTCAAAAATCGGCATTTTCAGCAATCAAAGGGATGTAACTCTATGATAAATGGGCCAACTTGGCCGGTATTCAAACTCATCTGAGGTTTTATCCCAAGCCACCTTAAATATAAGTTTCAGAAAGATATGATCAAAACTGAAGGGGCTACAGTGATGACAAGGTCAAAAATCGGCATTTTCAGCAATCAAAGGGATGTAACTGTATGATAAATGTGTCGACTTGGCCGGTTTTCGAACTCTTCCAAGGTTTTATCCCGAGCCAGCTTACATATAAGTTTCAGAAAGATCGGATCACAACTGAAGGGGCTACCGTGATAACAAGGTAAAAAATCGGCATTTTCAGCAATTAAAGGGGTGTAACTCTATGATAAATGGGCAAACTTGCCAATTTTTCGAACTCATCCGAGGTTTTATCCCCAGCCACCTTACATATAAGTTTTAGAAAGATCTGATCAAAACTGAAGGGGCAACCGTGATGACAAGGTCAAAAATCGGCATTTTCAGCAATCAAAGGGATGTAACTCTATGATAAATGGGCCAACTTGGCCGGTATTCAAACTCATCTGAGGTTTTATCCCAAGCCACCTTAAATATAAGTTTCAGAAAGATATGATCAAAACTGAAGGGGCTACAGTGATGACAAGGTCAAAAATCGGCATTTTCAGCAATCAAAGGGATGTAACTGTATGATAAATGTGTCGACTTGGCCGGTTTTCGAACTCTTCCAAGGTTTTATCCCGAGCCAGCTTACATATAAGTTTCAGAAAGATCGGATCACAACTGAAGGGGCTACCGTGATAACAAGGTAAAAAATCGGCATTTTCAGCAATTAAAGGGGTGTAACTCTATGATAAATGGGCAAACTTGCCAATTTTTCGAACTCATCCGAGGTTTTATCCCCAGCCACCTTACATATAAGTTTTAGAAAGATCCGATCAAAACTGAAGGGGCTACCGTGATGACAAGGTCGAAAGTCGGCGTTTTTCAGCAACCAAAGGGACGTTACTCTATGATAAATGGGCCAACTTGGCCGGTATTCAAACTTATCCGAGTTTTTATCCTCAGCCACCTTACATATAGGTTTCAAAAAGATCCGATCAAAACCGAAGGGGCTACAGTGATGACAAGGTCAAAAATCGGCATTTTCAGCAATCAAAGGGACGTAACTCTATGATAAATGGGCCTACTTGGCCGGTTTTCGAACTCATCCAAGGTTTTATCCCCAGCCACCTTACATATAAGTTTCAGAAAGATCCGATCAAAACTAAAGGGGTGGCCGTGATGACAAGGTAAAAAAAAGGGCATTTTCAGCAATCAAAGGGACGTAAGTCTGTGAAAAATGGGCTGACTTGGCTGGTTTTCGAACTCATCCGAGGTTTTATCCCCAGCCACCTTACATATAAGTTTCAGAAAGATCCGATCAAAACTGAAGGGGCTACCGTGATGACAAGGTCAAAAATCGGCATTTTCAGCAATCAAAGGGATGTAACTCTATGATAAATGGGCCGACTTGGCCGGTTTTCGAAATCATCCGAGTTTTTATCCCCAGCCACCTTACATATAAGTTTCAGGAAGATCTGATCAAAACTGAAGGCGCTACGGTGATGACAAGCATTTTCCCATAGTAAGTCTATGGGACCTTGTGGTTGCCATAGGAACCAAAGTTTTAGAGCGATTTCGAAAAAAAGTTTATGTCATCAATGCCCCACCAGAGGCATGCTACAAGTGAGAAATGATTGAGATCAGCCTGCAGGATACGGAGATATAGCTGCTCAAAAGTGTGGACGGACGACGGACGGACGACGGAGGACCCACTATACTATAAGCTCCCCTGGAGCCTTCGGCCCAGGTGAGCTAATAATATAAGCGACACAAACACCCAAAGACAAACCATAAAAAATAAACCGCGACAGAAGAACTGCCTTGGAACGGTCAGTGGAAACGAATTCCACTGGGGGTGGGGGGGGGGGGGGGTGCTTAAATCGATTTTACGTGGCCACAATCCTCGCCCTTCCATCGCGATTAAGACAAATGTGTTCAGTCCGCATGAAGGCCTCCTAACTCATCAGTGAAACATCTCCGTGAACATAAAAAACAACCACAGAGATGAAAGAACGGTGAAGACTTGACAGCAAGAAACCACTGAAATGCTGGAGCAAAAAGAAACCAACAGTTAAGACTCCGATTACAAGTCCTGCATGTATCCGATTTTTTAGGATTTTTATGATAGTTTAATATGGAAACACTTTCTGGTAGTTGTGGAACCTTTATTACCCAATAGCTCCCCTGGAGGAAAGTTCAGTCAGCTAATGATGTGACTTGTTGTCCGTTGTCTGTCCATACTTCTGTCATCCGTGGTGGGCTTTTTTACAGTTTGCAAATGTCCTCGAAAACTGTAAGTCCGAGTAGGCCAATACTTGGTGAGTGTCATTGGTAAACGAAGATTAAGAATTGCTGAAATTGTTCTGTTCTGATATCCAAGATGGCGGCCATCTGGAAATTCTTCAAATGACATCTACTTTCAAATAGAGTTGGACTGAGTTGAAATTTGATGGGAGCCATCAGGGCAACATAGAGAAATTGTTGCATTCTGACATCCAAGATGGCCAACATGGCAGCCATCTTGAAATTTTATAAATGACATCCTCCTGAACTGTAAGTCAGATTGAGTGGAAACTTGAATAGGGGACATGGAGATTCAGACGCTTTAATCAAAATCATTCTGCACATATCAAAGGTGGTCGCAAGGGTGGCCACCTTGAAACAAGAATTCCGCCGAAGGCTATGTCGTGCCTGTGGAAGATGCAATGTCACCGAACCATGAAATGAAGGTCAAGATCAAACAACAGATGCTTGCATAAATGAAACTCTTACACTTCTTGAGAAGTGAACTTAAACATTAAGCATAGGGTTCACCCAATAGATCAACAATCTGTGAACCATGAAATGTATGTTGAGGTCAAATATGGATGCTTGCATCTTCGTTGTCATTCCTAGATGCAAGTTTGTTTCAATTATCATTAACGAGGCTCCTAGGGTTCTTGCGAAATGAACTTGACCGTTAGGGTGGCGCAAGGTTTGACACAATTATGTCAATAAATAACAAAGTCAGTGAATCACAAAATGTAGGTCAAGGTTAAAAATGGATGACTATTAAACTTTTTTTTTTTTGGTTATTCAACTTTTATTTTGAAAAATCATATTACAAAATAACACAACAATTCAATGACTATTAAACTTGCCATCCTTCAATAGATGTTTGTGAGTGAGTGTTACAGTTTTACGTCCCACCAACAGCTAAGGTCATACGGAGACGGGACCTCGGTTTAAAGACTCATCCGAAAGTCTGTAGAAGCCCGGGATCGAACCTGCGACCCCTGGTTTACAAGGCGAGTAGCGTAACCACTCGACCACGGAGGCTTCTCAATAGATGTTTGTACCAAGTACCATAAATGAAGCTCTTATAGTTGTTGAAAACTGAACTTGACCATTTTGGTGAATGCTGGGGTGGTCGCAAATTTTCATAAAGTCAGTGAGCCATGAAATGTATGTCAAGGGCAAATATCGATGCTTGCATTAAAATTGGAATCCCTAGACACAAGTATGGCTAATAAAGCTCTAAGAGTTGAATGCTAGGGTGGTCGCAAACTTTCACAAAGTCGGTGAACCACGAAATGTAGGTCGAGGTCCATACCTGCCAACTTTCACCCATTAGGAGTGAGTTTCACGATTTTTCCATGCATTTTGACCTCACGATCGTGTTGCCAAAATAAGGCAAAAATCACAATTTTTCCACCTCCTCACGCTTGGTATTTTTATCAGCCATATTGTTTACGGATAGTCATTTGGAATATCTTGGATTTCGTCACTATCTATTTTGGTGATGGAAAAACCCTGAGTATATTTTTAGCTGTATTGACTATTTTTAACCCAATGACAGATTACCCAGTACCCACAAAGAAATGCAAGTTGCCAACAGTTTTCTATCTGTATGAGCATGATGATCTTTTCATGTAAGTATGTTTGAACAATTAATTAATCTCTCCCAGATGTAATGAAAGTAAATATTTATCATGAATGAGCAATGTCACGTATTTTCGTGACTACGAAAATCGTAGTTTTTATCTCTCAAACTAAGAATTGTATTGTTATTTGGTAATGAGTGTTCTAACACTTCAGAAACAATTGTTTTGCAAAATAAAGGCTGTTATAGTCAGACATTAAGCACTCCTTGCAATTGCATAAAAACTGTTTCTGAGCAAAAGAACCTAATTTCAGACAGATCATAAGTTCAGACAATCTTTAGTTATTGCAAAAGCTGTTAATTATTGAAGCTTAAGTATTATCTATCTCCATATACTGCCTTACGCCCGCGAGGACATTCTAGGCAGGTGCGCTGTCGAATAGAAAAAGGCAGAGTGTTAAAGAAAAGAAAGGCTAAAAACATAATAGTGA
Source organism: Lucinisca nassula (assembly GCA_963580285.1). Lineage (NCBI taxonomy): Eukaryota > Metazoa > Mollusca > Bivalvia > Lucinida > Lucinidae > Lucinisca > Lucinisca nassula. Next base: position 124,620,769 of record OY757010.1, on the reverse strand, counting down.
AGGGGATGAAAGATGATAGGTTATGATAGTTCAGATGAGATTAAAATCAGGTTAAAAACAACAACTTTTGGATCTAGGGCCTGGAGTGCTGCAGCTCACTAACTGCGACCTTGAATGACTCGAGGTCTGGTGAGCATACAGCAGTCTCTGGTAGTGCGTTCCACTGGACAATGGCCAGTGGAAAAAAGGAGTACTTGTAATAGTCTCGGGAAGTATGGAGTTGTCGGAATGCCATGGAATGACAGTGCCGTAGACTACTAATGTTAACAGGGTGGATATATTCAGGGAGGGGCACTGCCACAAGACCGTAGACAATTTTGTAGAAAAGACAGAGACGCGCATCTGCCCGTCTCTGTTCGAGTGTCCTCCAACCCAAGCTGTCCAACATTGCAGTGACACTAGACTGGTAGTCATAGTTGCAAGTTGTCCAGCGTGCTGCCCTACGTTGGACTTTTTCCAGCTGGAGTATTTTCTCCTTGGTATGAGGGTCCCAAACGGGGGCGGCGTACTCCAGCTGGGGGCGGACCAGTGTCTTGTAGGCAGTCTCTCGTACCTGCGGATTTTTTGTTCTGATGTTTCTTTTAACAAAGGCGAGGGTCTTGTTTGCATTTGCTGTTATCCGGTCAATGTGGGAGTTCCAGGATAGGCCACTGGAGATGTCAACCCCCAAGTACTTCGCACTGGTGACAACCTCCAGGACTTGGCCGTGTAGAGTGTACACTGTGTTTATCACTTTCCTGGCTGTTGTCACCCGTACTACTTGGATGGGTTGAACTCCATGTCCCACCGATTCTCCCACTGAGATAGTCTGTCCAGGTCAGTCTGTAGTGCCTTCCCGTCTTCCGTGCCCCCGACTGTCAGGTAGACGGCCGTGTCATCTGCAAAAAGACGGACCTGTGATGTCAGCTCATCTGGCAGGTCATTGATATAGACGAGAAACAGGATCGGACCAAGAACTGACCCCTGAGGGACCCCAGAGGTCACTGGGACAGATCCTGATTCCTCGCCATCAAGTACCACAGTCTGGGTTCGGTTTCCAAGGAAGGCACGGATCCAGTTTAATGTAGAACCTCTGATTCCATACTGGTGGAGTTTCCAAAGGAGTTTGGAGTGATTTACTTTATCAAAGGCCTTTGAAAAATCCAGCAATACCAAATCAGTTTGCTTACCTGTACTCACATTCCTTGCAAGGTCCTCGACCAACATGGTAAGCTGTGTCTCGCATGACCTCTTTTCCCTAAAACCATGCTGTAGATCGTACAGGAGGTCATGCTTATCAAGGTGCTTTACCAGGTGGGAAGCCATTATGTGTTCGAGGGTCTTACAGAGAATGCAAGTCAGTGAAATGGGCCTGTAATTTGCAGCGGATGACTTATCTCCCTTTTTGAAGACTGGAGTTACCTGGGCTTTGCACCAATCGGCAGGGAGCTTTCCTGTAGCTATTGAGCGTTCAAAAATGATTTGAATGATTGGTGCAATTTCCTCTCTCAGTTCTTTTAGTAGAAGGGGCTTAAGTCGGTCAGGTCCAGCTGCTTTTCCAGGTTTCAGGTTTTGAAGGAGTTTCAGTATGCCATTTGCAGAGATACAAAAGTCCTCCATAACTGGGGTTGGATTCAGTACCCCAGGCGGTACCGAGTCAGGACTAATTGTACCACTGTCAGACATATTCTGAAGCTTCATTTTACAGAGTCGAGAGAGTGATAGAGGTTCCTTTGTGGTAAAGACCGAGTGGAACTGCTGATTATGAGCATCAGCTTTCTCGGTTGTGTCAGTCAAGAGTCTAGATCCCTTCTGGAGAGGCGGTGTACCAAGCTGGTCCTGTTTGCAGCTCTTAAGAAATGTGAAAAGTATACCAGTGATTTATTGGATAATACATAAAATGTAAACATGCAATTTCTCTGATTGTACTAGTGGACTGGAGTGTGTCTACTAGTTTGAAAAAAAATCTCCCCCATGGAAATTTTGGGGAAAATATTCACCAGGCTTTATTCCATTGAAAAATGCCGTGACACGCAGAATCTCCCCCATGAAAAATTTGAAAAGTTGGCAGGTATGGAGGTTAAATGTGGATGCTTGCATTAAACTTGCCATCCCTAGTCACATGTTTGTACCAAGTAACATTAATCAAGCTCTTTAAATTCTTGAGAAATAAACTTGACCATTAAGGTGAACGCTAGGTTGGTCGCAAATTTTCACAAAAGTCAGTGAACCATGAAATGTAGGTCAAGATAAAATATGGATGCTTCCATTAAATTCCATCCCTAGATACAAGTTTGTACCAAGTAACATTAATCAAGCTCTAAAAGTTCTTAAAGGCATTTATTCTTGCTTATTGAGGAGTATCATTTCATTACATAATATTATGTAGCCCTCAGAGCTGACTGAAGAGAAGTCCTCTGTCTTCAACAGGTCAGGGGCCTCCTTGGGGAAAATCAATAATTTGCTAACTGTTTACTGGTGTACATTATTGATTTTCACTTTAAGTGCCTCAGTCAGGGGATACAACATGAGCTACTAATCACCCTATTAAGGACCGCCTTTTTTTCTGCTATAGTGAGTATATCACAAGGGGCAATAAAACAATTATGAACACACGGTGTGTCCTTCTGTTACAAAAATAAATGCCTTTAACAAATAAACTTGACCATTTGGGTGAACGCTACAGTTGATGCAAATTTTCACAAAGTCAGTAAACCATGAAATGTAGGTCAAAGTCAAAAATGGACGCTTGCATTGAAGTTGACATCCATAGATATAAGTTTTTACGAAGTATCGCTAACGAAGCTCTAATAGTTGTTCTTGAGAAATAAACTTGGCCAGTTGGGTTAATACTAGGGTAGTCACAAATGTTGTTGGTTTGACAAACAGACGGACGGACGGAAATTCGGACTCCTATATCGTGCCATGCTAAAAGTAGGCACAACAAATATAGATCACAAAGTCAGTTAACAATGAAATCTAGATCAAAGTCAAATATGGATGCTTGCATAAGTTACCATCCTTAGCTGCAAGTTTGTACCAAGTATCATTAAGGAAGCTCTTATAATAATTGAGAAAATGGACGTGAACGCTAGGGTTGACGCAATCAGAAACATGAAATGTAGGTCAAAGTCAAATATAGGTGCTCGCCCCTAAATGCAAGATCATTAACTCTTATCATGCTGTTCATGACAACCCCTATCTTTGGAAACAGTGTAGATCCAGTTCAGGTGGCTTCTGAAGAAGCCACCTGATCAGGATCTACACTGTTTGACAGTAAGTTTATGAATTTGTAGGAAGAAATTATATCAAGTAATCTGATTGGTTCAAAGTCAGAGATGGGTGTGGCTAAAATGAATATTCAGCAAGAGAAGGGTTAATCAAGCTCTTAATAGTTCTTGAGAAATGGACCTGAACATGAGTAAACACTAGGGTTGTCGCAAATGTTGATCGTAATACGAATGAATTGATGGACGGAAGAACAAAAGAACGGAAATTTGGACTCCCATATCGCACCATGCTTAAAGCAGATACAACAATAAAATGATTTCCATGACATTGGGGAAAAATAACTAACAGCAAACTACAGTTTTAGGATTTTTTTTTTTAATTTTTATTACTTACATGTTATGTAAGAGAACATAAAACTTATAAAATTTAGGATAGTTTCTCTAACATACAACAAAGACCTTATAAATTTCTAACATCTCTATATTTAGCTCACAACAATAAACCGGTATCCTATTTTCTCATTAGTATTACAATAATATCTTGCATTTTCCCCTGGGAGAACCCAGGTTAAAAATATGTACAGTCAAACTTCAATAACTCGAACACCTCTGGGACCATGAAATTTTTTTCGAGATTGGGGTAGCTCAAATTACTGAGGTTTACTCATAGTACAGAGGACCTGCGTTATAAGTATTTGTTCCCTATTATAGTGCCTTTATTATGAATTTGCCGTTATGAAAGGTCTTTTCCACAGCAAGACTCCAAGAAACAAATGTTATAAACATTAGTTAGAATCGCCTCGATGAGGTGATTCTGACAAATACCTATAACATTTGTTTCTTAGAGTATTAAATTCAAGAATCTTCCATGACTATGGATTCTATTTGGGCATTTTCAACCCAAGAGAATCCCAAGGCGCTCGGAGCTGAGGCTAAACCTTGAACTAAGAATTGATTCCATTGAAATTGTCGTTGTAACAACTTTTGCCGTTATGACCAATGTCATTATCACGCGGTCCTCTGATCCCAGGTCATAAATTTATGGGGATCATTTTAGGGTATCTTTACAATCTTCCATAAAATAAAGGTATGTTGTGTGTACTCATTAGAATCACCTCTTTGAGGCGATTCTAATGAGTGCACACAACACACCTTATGTTGTGTGTACTCATTAGAATCGCCTCTTTGAGGCGATTCTAATGAGTGCACACAACACACCATTTCAAGATAAAATAAAATGAGAAAAAATCCATATATGGGTATCTGGAGCATTGGGACGTATTCTCAAGGGTCTCCAGAACTAGTTCGAATTAGCCATAGTAAACGGACTATCTGTGTTCGAGTTATCGAAGTTTCCCTGTATCATATAAGTATTAAACTAGAAATACAAAGTAGCATATAGAAAGTTCAAGTTGCTGTAGGGACAGGGGTTCCATTTTTTTTTTAAATTAATTCGATTCATATTTACTGAATTTCTTTTGGGTCTTGGAGAAATAAATTGGGCTGTATGGTGCTTCTGCGCAGAGATTAAATCAAACTTTTGAGTACCGGTAAACCGAATACTGGTAAACCGCTGAGAAGCTCTAAGCCTACCCAGGAAAAGTGGTTTTTTGTTCGTTCAGGTTTAGGCTTTTTATGTCTACCATAGTTAAGCAGACAGAACTCCATAGCTCCACAACAAGACATAAGTTAAGTGCTTCTGGGTTGCAAATCATGGCAGTTGTCCAACAAGAGCAAATTTTTATCATTGGACTGCCGGAAAGCGCTGCCTGTTTTTGAAAATTAGAAGGCCAGCCGAAAAATGAGCTGCAATGTAGAGAAATCAGTGCCAATACGGCTTCAAATCGTGATTTCTGTGCTTTGCTCAAGAGCGATAAGTGATTCAATAGTGCTCCTTCTTTTGGGCCACATGATATGAGCCATCTCATCACGATCTACACTGTTAGCAATCCTGATAATGATTCAGGCTTAACTCCAAATTTACCAGAATGAGTGTGCCCAAATTTAAAGATGGAAGACAAGTCAACTTCAGAAACATGAAGTTAAGAAGGTTAATCTATGCTGGTTATCTTTTTAAAAGCTACTTCTTGTATTGTCATCATTTCTACAAAACTATTGAAGTGAGACTGCAGAAGATCAAGTTCATGGGTGTCATGATCTGTCATACCCTCGTGCCAACTCATCACTTCTTCAATAAAATTAATCTGCAATGATAGTTATTGTCTTTGGGTTTAATGACACCTCAACCCTTGAGGGTCATTTTGCGTCATCTCCCAGTGAAAGGGAAAAACATATAGTTGAGGGGATAAAATAGAGGGTCAGGAGAGAAAGAAGAAAACGAATGGAAGTGTAGATACAGAAGATATATAGAGGATATTTACTTTTTGAGGTGGATACCAAAAATATTTCGAGTGTGTTGAAAACATCCAAATTTTTACGAGTGCAAAGCACTCGTGAAAATTTGGATGTTTTTAATACACAAGATGAAATATCTTTGGTATCTGCCGAAAAAAGTAAATTTTCTTTTTATTTTATAATTTTATGCAGATATTTACCGTAATTGATCCATTGTATCATAGGTCACAACTTTGACCTGGCTATGACATCACAACTGTCAGTTTTAAAACATAAACATGTCACCATTTTGAATACAGCATTTTTACAGTTCAAAGAGTGTTTTTCAAGGTATTTTACAGAATTATTTTATTGATTACATACGCATTTTGGCGAGAAAAAGTAGTTCAGGCTGCTACTGTGAAAATAACAAGATCATGTTATTTTTCACAGTGTGAAAATATATATTTCACAGTGTGAAAATATCATTTTTATTTGTTTCCGATATGCATTGATTTCACTGCAAAGTATAAAATAAAATAACATTCATCTGCTTCAAGGACAGCAGGCCTTGTCTAAGTCAATATTAGAAGCCTTGGAAATGTAGAAACAGAAGAAAAGTTAACATTCAACTTCCACCCTTATCTGCTGCATGGACAGCAAGCCTTGACAAACTAAGTTAATATCAGTTGGGCCCCGTCAAGCGATTTTGGTACTTATCGCCTATGCGAGCAGCGAAGGTTCAGGCGAGCCTGCGCATCCGCGCAGTCTCGCCAGAACCTTCGCTGCTCGCTCATACAAGTAGTGAATCAAGAGGAACCTTCAGACAGAAAGCCATATCCCTACCCCTCTGAATGGCTGGACATGCGCAGTTAAAATTTGTCATGACGGAATGCTCGAAGACACAAATTAGCTTGGCGGGGCTCAGTTAAAAGATACATGACACCTTATGCTATGGTGTTTTTCTAATCTTGACCCATTTTTTGCTTGTCCCAACTCTGATAATGCACTTACCAATGTATTTTGCACACCAGTTAAGGTAATCCTGGATAGTTATTCTTAGCCAAGGTTTCCTGTTCAGGAAAAGGATAAAAATGCAGAATTCTTACATTTGATACACATGCTGTCATTGGTTGAAAAGGACAACATTGCAATGTCATTAAGGATTATGTCACTTGCATTATCAAAAAGCCACAATCAGAAATGAAAGATACGCAAGAACAAGAATCTAACATGGGTGTGAGGGGCAGATGAAGTCTTACCCCCGAAGTCACAGTCTGGCATCAGTCGGCAAGCCTTGTGGTGCTGGACAATGACCCTCAAGATGGATTAGTCACACCCATATAAGATTCTTGTTCCCCATGAGCAAAGGTCATACCTTACTGATTAGAAAGACAAAAAAAAAATTCCAAAACCCATCGGGATTAGAATTCTCAGTCTCTGACATGGGACTACAGACCTTTTTCTGATACCTAGAAACTATCCCTATTTCACAGGCATGTCTAGGAGACTTTCAACTCAAAATTTTGATGTAGGAATGGGAAATAAGACTCACAATTTTGCATGGGTAGAGGATTTAGACACACAGTTGTTAAATCCATCTTAATCTAATGGGTAAGAAAACTGTACTCTCAGTTTTGAAATCTAACTCTCCTATCCCACTCAGAGCCCAGGGGCCAGTTGTTCAAAGCATCGTTAGCTTAACGAGCTCGTTAGTGGTCATATTGTTAACTGTTCTAGCAAGTAGAATATCAAACACTTTGGCATTTTTGCTGAAAAAATGTGAGCAGCTTTTGCATCCCCAAAAGCTGCTCACATTTTTTCAGCAAAAATTTCAGCATATTTGCCATATTTAATGATCAAAGTTTTAATGGTACGTTAACTAACGACATCGTTAGTTTTAAACAACTGGCCCCTGTTCTTCAAAGCATTGTTAACTTAACAAACTCTTAGTGGTCAGGGCCCAGTTGTTAAAAGGCTCCTTAGCTTAACAAGCTCAGTAGTGGTCAAATTATTAACTGTTGTAGCAAGAACAACATCTATAATTTTGGTATTTTCGCTGGAAAATAATGTGAGTAGCTACTCACATTTTTTCAGCAAAACTATTAGTATATTTGCCATATAACATGATCAAAGTTTTAACAATTTGTTAACAACGATGCCGTTAGTTTTGGACAACTGGACCCAGAATGCTAACTGCTCTGGCAAAGACTATATGGGCCCCGTCAAGCGATTTTGGTACTTATCGCCTCTGTGAGCAGCGAAGGTTCAGGCGAGCCTGCGCATCCGCGCAGTCTCGCCAGAACCATCACTGCTCTCTCATACAAGCAGTGAATCAAGAGGAACCTTCAGACAGAAAGCCATATCCCTGGCCCCTCTGAATGGCTTGGCATGCACAGTTATAATTTGTCATGACGGAATGCTCGAAGACACAAATTTGCTTGGCGGGGCTCATATGATACAGAGCTGTTTTGCTGCAAAAAAAAAATGTGAGTAGCTACTAAAAATGCAAAAGCTACTCACATTTTTTCAGCATATCTGCCATATTCAATGATCAAAGTTTCGACAATACGTTAACTAACACCGTTAGTTTTGAACAAGTGGGCTCTTGTGCGCAACTAAGATAGGTACTTTAAAGCTAAGTAAAATAATCTACACTTTAAATTGATGTCTAATGGTATATACAATGACAGACAAATGCCATGAGTATTTAAAATTCTATCCAAGCATATAACACATTCCTTGAGGTACCACCATTCAGGAGAATTGATGCTCTGTCAGGTAAGGCAATTATTTCACTTTTTGTCCCCATTTTGATGAACAGAGTACAGAATTTTCTGCTTAATAAAAGAACTTGTGCACCATAATTTCTAAAATTAGATTAATCAAGGAACATCACTTTCTAAAATTAGATAGTGACATTTAAATGTTTTTTCTTATTTTTGCTCCAAATATAAATGATGGGTGCTTGTCAATGAGGGTGCTTGTCAATGAGGGTCATTGAGGGTGTTTATCATGGAGGGTGCTTGAGAGTGCTAGTAATTGAGATTGTGTGACTGAAGGCACTTGTCAATTAGGGTGCTTGTCATTGTCACTGTGGGGCTTGTTATTAACAGTGCTTGTCATTGAGGATGTTTACCCATTGGTTCAACATGAAACAACCTCCCCTGAAAGTGTATTCATTCACCTTACAAGGTGATCAACTAATAATTAACACTTATCTTGCTGTTCACGACAACCCTTCTCTTTGCAAACAGTGTAGGTCCAGATCAGATGGCTTCTGAAGAAGCCATCTGATCAGGATCTACACTGTTTTGGCATTCAGTTTATGAATATGTAGCAATTAATTACATCAAGTAATTTGATTGGTTCATAGACAGAAATGGGTGTGGCTTAAATGACTATTCAGCAAGATAAGGGTTAAATAGGCTACACTAAGCAATGACATTTCTTCGACATCTCACTGTAAAGACAAAAATCAGCCTGTGCAACAATTTAGAAACAAGAGGCCCATGGGCCACAATGCTCACCAGAACTCAGGCGGACACTGCCCACTGGCAGCCATGTATGGTTTCAGATTTTAATTTATTGATTATAAAGTCTCCCAAACAAACCCCCATTTCAAAATGAGCACCCATGTGGACTCTGTATCTGAAATATTAGGCCTTTTATGAGGAGGAAGGATGAGACATGGACCCAACAGAGCCCTGAATGGTATCACTGAATCCATCTTATCATAAGGCACATGAATATACATGGTTTAGGGGTTGGGATGTGTACTGTTCCTGAGATATAAGGCCTTTTAAGCTGCGAAGGGGTTGGAGCATAGCCCTGGCAGACCCCGGGAAAGCCAAGATTGTTGTCGCTGAATGTGTCTTATAATAAGGACCAAGAAAATATATTGTTTAGGGGTGGGGATATGAACAGTTTCCAAGATATGAGGCCCTCTTATGAAATGATGAGGAGAGGAATGGCCCCTGTGGACCACCAAGTTTGTGTGACTGAATGTGTCTAATCATAAGAAACAAGAATATATATGATTATGAGGTGGGGATCTTAATGGTGTCTGAGATATATGGCCTTTTATGAAGTAGAGGCGTGGGCCATGGCATCAGCATGTTGCCCTAGCACATAGACGCATTGATGTGAGTGAATGAGTCTTATTATAGGGGAACACAAATATACATATTTTAGGGGTGGGGATCTGAACAGTTTCTGAGATATATTGCATTTCATGAAGTGGAAGGGTGGGGCATAGCCCCAGCACACCCCCAGAGACCCCTAGGTTGGTATCACTGAATGTGTCTCATCATAAGGAACAAGAATATATATGGTTTAGGGTTGGGGGTTCTGAATGGTTTCCGAGATATTGAGCCTTTTACGAAGTGGAGGGGGTTGGGCATTGCCCGGGCACATCCCAGAGGACCCCCAGATTGGTTTCAATGAATGCGTCTTATCATATGAAACAAGAATATATATGGTTTTGGGATGGGGATCTGAATGGTTTCCGAGACGTATCACCTTTTATGAAGTGGAAGGGTGGGGCACAGCCCCCGTGCGGCCCGGGAGACCCTTAGATTGGTATCACTGAATGCGTCTTATCATAAGGAACAAGAATTTATATGCTTTAGGGGTGGGGATCTGAACGGTTTCTGAGATATTGGACTTTTACTAAGTGCAGGGGGTGGGGCATAGCCCTGGCACATCCTAGGGGACCCCCAGATTGGTGTCACTGAATGCGTCTTTTCATAAGAAACAAGAATATACATGGTTTTGGGGTGGGGATCTGAAGGGTTTCCGAGATATATCACCTTTTATGAAGTGGAAGGTTGGGGCATAGCCCTGGTGCGGCCTGGGAGATCCTTAGGTTGATATCACTGAATGCATCTTAACATAAGGAACAAGAATTTATATGGTTTAGGGGTGGGGATCTGAACGGTTTCTGAGATATTGGGCCTTTTATGAAGTGGAGGGGTCGGGCATAGCCCCTGTGCGGCAAGGGAGACCCTAAGGTTGGTATCACTGAATGCGTCTTATCATAAGGAACAAGAATTTAAATGGTTTAGGGGTGGGGATCTGAACGGTTTCTGAGATATTCAGCCTTTTACGAAGTGGAGGGGGTGGGGCATAAGCCCCACCACATCCTAGGGGACCCTCAGATTGGTGTCACTGAATGCGTCTTATCATAAGAAACAATGGTTTCTGAGATATGTGGCATTTATGAAGTGGAAGGGTGGGGCATGGCCCCAGCGCACCACAGAGAGACCCCAATGTTGGTATCACTGAATGTGTCTTATCATAAGGAACAAGAATATATATGGTTTAGGGGTGGGGATCTCAATGGTTTCTGAGATAAATGGCATTTTATGAAGTGGAGGGGGTGGGGCATGTCCCCAGCACATCCCGGGGGGACCCCAAGGTTGGTGTCACTTAATGCATCTTAGCATAAGGAACAAGAATATATATAGTTTAGGGGTGGGGATCTGAATGGTTTCTGAGATAAATGGCATTTTATGAAATAGAGGGGGCAGGGCATGTCCCCGGCACATCCCAGGGGACCCCCAGGTTGGTGTCACTTAATGCATCTTATCATAAGGAACAAGAATATATATGGTTTAGGGGTTGGGATCTGTAAGGTTTCTGAGATATAAGGCATTTTATGAAGTGGAGGGGGCGGGGCATGGCCCCGGCACAACCTAGGGGACCCCCAGGTTGACATAAAAGCATATGGCTGAGAGAAGTTTACTCAAGGAACATGTTTATGTAAGTTTTGTAAAAATATCTGCAATGACTTGGCAGTAAATGCCATTTTTCAGTTTTCCCCATTATAAGTCAATGGAAACTCTAAGTTGCCATAGCAACAAAACTAAAAGGCCAAATTTCATAAAAAAACACAAAACCTATAAAGGCAAATATGGTGAATATTTTCACAAAGTCTCAGCCTCCTAGAGCATATGGTTTCTGAGGAGATGATTTTTTAAGTATTTTTTGTCTATTTTTTGCATTTTGGTTTCCATGGCAACCAATAATAAAAGCACGCTAACACTGCATGATACCCCACCACTGCAAGATAATATGGTTATAGCCTTGCCCATAATAGTGGTACTTTTAAGTGTTATAGTTGTCTGTAAAACTTCACTAAGGCATTCAATATAGTAAAGGAACTACATCCATGTATATCAAAAGGGCAGATAATACAATAACCAGAAAAGCAGAGTGACTGTCCTTGGCAATAATATGTGTCCTTTAGTGTTTTAAAATTTGAAGAAAATCCACGAAAAGATTCTTAAGTTATTGATTGCAAACTCCGAAAAAAAATTGTGAGAAATTAATCAAGTTATCGGTCGGAAATGGTGTGGATGGACGGACGAACGGACAGACACCGGAGGGTATATTATAATACCCCAGCACTATCGTGTGATGGGGTATAACAAAAAGAAAAAAAGAAAAAAAAGTCATTCCCGATATAAACATGTAGGCACAATTTGAAAAAAAAAATGTGAAAAATTAATCAAGTTATCGGTCGGAAATGGTGGGGATGGACGGACGGACAGACGGACAGACGGACGGACATACACCGGAGGGTATATTATAATATCCCAGCACTATCGTGTAATGGGGTATAACAAAAAGAAGAAAAGGAAAAAAAAAAAAAAGGTAAAAAAAGGAATGAAAAACAAAAAATGAGAAAAAAAAAACGAAAAAAAAAAAAATTCATTGCAAAAAGAAAGAAAAGAAAAATAAACGGAAAAAAAAGAAAAGAAAAAACGAGAAAAAAAGGGAAAAAAAAAGAAAATTCCATTCCTCCACGGGGGTTTGAACTCACGCCCCTCAGATTCATATCACAAATTAATCCAGTTATTGGTCGGAAATGGTGGGGACGGACGGACGGACAGACACCGGAGGGTATATTGTAATATCCCAGCACTATCGTGTGATGGGGTATAACAAAAAGAAGAAAAGGGTGAAAAAAAAAGGGAAAAAAAAGGAATGAAAAACCAAAAATGAGGAAAATTAAAAAAAAAAAAAAAAAATAAATAAATTCATTGCCAAAATGAAAAAGAAAGAAAAAGAAAAAAGAACACACACAAAAAAAAGAAAAAACGAAAAAAAAAAAAAAAATTTCCATTCCTCGTCGAAGATTTGAACTCACGCCCCTCAGATTCATAGTCAACAATAGGATTTGTAGTCCAGCACTCTAACCACTACACTGGCAGTGATAATCAATATATTTCATAAATTAAAGGAATAAATGCGCAGAAACTATTTAATGGGAATTGTTAACGACCAATATTTCGTTAAATGTTAACGCATTTTGTGTATTCACAACACAAAACCTGCTTATTATGGTCGTTTATACATCAGTGCAGTTTCATCCAAATATTCCATATAGTAAAGGAATAAGTCTCCAAAAACCATTTAATCGGAATTTTTAACGACCATAATTCCGTTAAATGTTAATGTATTTTGCCCATTTACAATCCCAAACCTCCCATACCCAATGCCAATGTGTATACAAAATTTGAAGAAAATCCGTGAAAAAATATTCAAGTTATTGATCGGAAACGCCCCAAAACCCCTTATTTTGAACTAAAAAGGGCCATAACTCTGTCAAATGTTAACGGATTTTGCCCATTAACAATCCCATACCACTCATTCCCGATATATACATGTATGCAAAATTTGAAAAAAATTCGTTAAAAATTACTCAAGTTATCGATCGGAAATGGTGCGGACGGACGGACGGACGGACGGACGGACGGACATACGGACGGACGGACGGACGGACGGACAGACACCGGAGGGTATAACATAATACCCCGCCACTATCGTGTGGTGGGGTATAAAAATGAGCAGAAGGCTTAAAATCATACAGCAGATAGTAGATTGCCTATGGAACATTTCTATGAAAGTTTTCTCAAAATATCTGCAGAGGCTTGGCAGTAAATGCCATTTTTCAATTTTCCCCATTATAAGTCTATGGGAGCTCTTAAGTTGCTATAGCAACCAAACTAATGGGCCGATTTTCATTAAAAACACAAACTTTCAATCCCCCAGCCCAAGGATGCTACAGATGAAATTTGGACTCAATCGGCCCAGTGGCTTCAGAGGAGATGTCGTTTGAAAATGTTAACGCCAGACAACGACGCCGCCAGACGATGACGACGACAAAGACAGACAACTGCCTATCCTATAAGCTCCCCCGGAGCCTTTGGCTCTGGTGAGCTAAAAAGCTTTCTCAATCAGCCTGATTTGTTTGTATTGGAGTTCAATGGCCTAGTCAACACTATTTTAGGTCATTTTTGAGCCGGTCAGTTTACCTAGCCACTTTTCCTGGACAGGCTTATACGTAAGCTGTTAAGCAGTACAGAGCACATTCTTTCGCCAGAAACTAATAACTGCCCTAATTGAATCAGAGGAAGGGAGAGAATGACCATAGAAAGATTTCAGGATCAATCTCCATAAAAGAATGAAGCCAATCCTAGCCAATCTGGCTGGTATCGAACCTGCATGCTCCTGATCACCAGTCAGACGTGCATCCGACTGAGCTACTAAGGCTGGCTCTATCAGCTTGAGTTGGCCTCGATAGCTCTGCAGATGTGTGACTGACTGGTGGTGAGGAGGTCATGGGTTTGACATCTACTGGTTGACTACCTTCTTCTGTGGAGATTGTTCATGAAACCTGTCTTTGATCATTCTATTTCCTTCGCTGATTCAAGATGAGCACTTGTCAGTTGCTGGCTAAAGAATATGCCCTGTACTAGATAACCGTTAATGTATAAGACTGTCCGATAGGTAAACTGATTGGCTCAATATTACCTAGTAGTATTGACTGGGTCATTAAATTTCAAATAAACAAACAAAAACAAACTTAGCCTAAAGAAACTTCAGGCTCCAGGCCCCAAGTTTATTTAACTTTTTTCATGCTCAACTCAATTGAGCATGAAATGTGTAATGCTCATAAGTATTAAACTACAAACAAATCAGACACTTTTCCTGCCCAGATCAACAAAGAACATTCTTTGTCCTGCCCATATATTTTAAAATGCCAACAATTGTTGGCATTTTAAAATTTATGAGCAGGAGAAATTTCCCAGTCAAGTGAGTTGAGCATGAAAAACATTTTATAACCTTGGGCCCAGGGAAAAAGCTGTCTATCTCTACACATATAGTGCACAGCAAAGATTCTGATCTCAGTGTTCACTGGGCACGCGTATGGAAGACAATATTTGTCTTGGTGTAGCCCACATTATTCCCAAATATATAGAATAGCATCTAGTTTAACCAGCTAACACAAGACTCTGGTGATATCACAGTGATGTCCCTTTAATTTTCAACAAAAAGATATAGCGACATTCTGTGACATCATCACAAGGCTGTGTGCTAGACTGCTAGTTGGGTAATCCTCTATCTAAATATAGTAATTTTCTCTACCAATACACTAAAGTGAGCCAACCTATGGGAAAACCTGTTTTTGCCCTTTGCAAACATCAAAGTTGCCGATCAGCCTGCATATCAGTGTAGTTTGATCAGCACCTTAGTTTTTACTGTTTTTATTACAAGAATTATGTGCTAGCTGGGTATATCCTTGTTTTTGCCATTTGTGACCAACAAAGGAGCAGATCAGCCTGTGCAACTCCATGCAGTCTGATCAATACCTTAGTGTTCACTGTTTGAATAAGTATTATACCTCTTGTTTCTGTAAATGAAATTTCAAGACCGTTGCTAGTCTTTGTAACTGGGCCGAATGCTTTCGAGTCATACCTTGTCTCCCAAAGGTAGGTTTTCTCATAATGAGGCTCGTGCCAATAAGTAATATTAGAATACATATAAACATTTTAAAATAGCTTCTAATGACATGGTATTGATTCATCTGGTTTTTCAAGTCACCGGACGCTGGAAGCACATTGGGGCTACCCCCAGTTCACCAATTGGGATTAGTTGTTAACTGCCCTTTTCCCATGGCTGCCAATGAGTTAACTCCTGACAATTCGGCAATTGTCATCTAACCGATGGGAAGAAAAATGACTTCTATCGCAGAGGATGTGCAAAGTAGGTCAATCCCACTTACATAGTATCACAGTACATAAGTTTATATATAACTGTCAGTAGCTCCTGAAGGAGCAGTCTGATCTGGATCTGCACTGTTTGCTTAGGCCTGTCTGTCCCAATACTTAGGATCATTACAATATATATATATGAACCAAACAACTGAGCAAAGTTGGGTTACCTGTACAACTGTGCAGTCTGATCAGTTTTTGCAAGTCACAGGAACGATATTATGAAAGGTTTTTCTTGTTTCCCTTTGGAGTTTACCAGCCGAGTCAACACTATTATGGTCATTTCAAGCCAGTCACTTTACAATACCACAATTTTTCAAGACATGTTTCTCATAATTATCCAACTGAAGTATTACATCTTTTGAGGTCTTGACTGACAACACATAATGCTAGACAATATCTACAGTTTGAATTTCCGGGCCCAGATGTTTGAAGCCAATTACATCGTATGTAAGTTAATGCTTAGAGCATTCAGTATGGCGAATAAAAACTCAAAATTTTGCTGGGAAAAAATATGAGTATGTTTTGCATTCATTTTTTCCCGCAAAATTACTAGTGTATTACATGTTGCAACCGGCCCCGATAGCTCAGTCGGTAGAGTGTCCGCTCCAGGGAACAGGAGGTCACAGGTTCGATCCCAGGCTGCGACATACCAAAGTCATAAAAATTGGTACCAGCTGCTCCTCACTTGGCACTCAGATTTATGGGGTAGGGCTAGGACTGGTCGACCCAGTGTCAGGATAATGTGACGGGTTGTGGTATCATGTAATGTGTCTGGGACATGATACTTCAGTGAGGCAGCACTATAAAAGTGAGCATTGAGCTCCCTGTCGCAACCAGACACCGTCGTGATATGACTGAGAATTGTTGAAAGCAATGTTAAACCCGAATTCACACACACACACACACACACACACACACACACACACACACACACACACACACACACACACACACACACACACACACACACACAATCACATGTTGCAAGAACAGTAATTCTGATCACTAACAAGTTCCTTAACTCTGTCCTGCTGAACACAATAACCCCTACCTTTGCAAACAGTGTAGATCCAAATCAGATGGCTTCTTTGAAGCCATCTGATCAGGATCTACACTGTTTGTCATTCACTTGGTGAATTTAAATGAATACACCATATCAAATAATTTGGATGGTTGATAATTACAAGTGGGTGTGGCAGAATGAATTTATTCAGCAGGAAATAGTATTGAGCTAACAAGGCTTTGACCATCTAGGCCCTGAACTAAATGGCATAGTTAACTGCATAGAGAGATACAGTTACAGTGGAACTTCAGTGGCTTAAAACACCACTGGTTAGTTTATCATGGCTGATTCTAAGCTGGGATGTTTACCATGGCTGATTCTAAGCTGGCTCATTTACCATGGCTGATTCTAAGCTGGCTTGTTTACCATGGCAGATTCTAAGCTGGTTTTTTTACCATGGCTGATTCTAAGCCTGCTTGTTTACCATGGCTGATTCTAAGCTGGCTCGTTTACCATGGCTGATTCTAAGCTGGCTCATTAACCATGGCTGATTCTAAGCTGGCTCAATTACCATGGCTGATTCTAAGCTGGCTTGTTTACCATGACAGATTGTCAGCTGGCTTGTTTACCATGGCTGGTACTAAGCTGACTTGTTTATCATGGCTGGTTCTAAGCTGGCTAATTTACCATGGCTGATTCTAAGCTGTCTTGTTTACCATGGCTGATTGTCAGCTGGTTCTAAGTTGACTTGTTTACCATGGCTGATACTAAGCTGGCTCATTTTCCATGGCTGATTCTAAGCTAGCTCATTTTCCATGGCTGGTTCTGGGCTGGCCGATTCTAGGCTGGCTTGTTTACCATGGCAAATTTTAAACTGGCTCATTTACCATTGCTGGTTCTAAGCTGGCTTGTTTACCATGGCTGATTCTAAGTTAGCTCATTTACCATGGCTGATTCTAAGCTGGTCATTTACCATGGCTGATTCTAAGCTGGTTTAATTACCATGGCTGATTCAAATCTGCTTTTACCATGGGTGATGCGAACTCATTCTTCAGTCCCTACGAAATTCTTACCTTGGCTACTGATCTGAAAAAGTCAGCAATAATTTAAATAGATATTTTATCATGAAAAAGTATGTAGTGTGAACTCATCCAGGGGGTTCTAATGAGTTCACTCAGCATATCTTTAATGTATAAATTAACCTTGCATTATGAGTTACCTTCAGCAACTCAAACTACCACTACAAATTTTCATGGTTCCAAAAGTGCCCAAGCCATTGAAGGTTCCCTGTACATGTATGTAGGAATCCTGGCATTTATTAATTTACAGAAACCACTGTTAATATTGACAGATAACATGTGCCACTTTTTCGTGACATTATTAGTCAGCAAAGGATATGGTCAGTCTGCCCATCTGTAGACCCCTAGCCAACTCTTTAGAATATAATTTTTTTTGGAAGGCTATTTTTGGTTAAATAAATAGTGTTGTAGTTTTTTTGTTGTTTTTTGTGTTTTTTTTTGACAGTCACAGAATTTTGAACTTGACTTGTCTGAATTTTACTGTATAAGCATTACAAATCTTCATGCTCAACTGACATGAGCATGAAAGAGGTTTTGTAACCATGACCCCTGGCCCTAAGCATATGAAAACTTTTCATATTCAACTCTGTTGGGAATGAAATATATTCTGCTCATAAAATGTTAAAATTCCAACAAATATAAAAACTTTCCTCCTTCTCATAAAAGCAGAATGACATTTTCCTGCTCATAAAAGTTAAAATGCTAACAATTTTTGGCATTCTACAGTTTATAAACACTTCAAAAATCATGCTCATTTGAGCTGAGAATGAGATTCTTTTATAGCTTTTGGGTCTGTTACTGATTTTAGGTTTCGAAACTCCAATGGCTTGAACACCGATGACTCATAAATCATGGCTAATTCAAACTTGCTCTTCCATCCCGAGAGACTTCTTCTGAACAGTTGTATACAGTAAAATTCCTATATTAAGACCACCCTTGGGACTATATCTATAAGACCACTTTTGAAAAGTCCCAAAGGTGGTCTCTGACCAGAGGACACTGTGGGTAGAAAACACAAAGAAAGAATAACTGCAGCCGACCAATTGAGCTTTTTAAAGCAGAAATCGTCTTAATTTTAGGTGGTCTTAATAGCGGAATTTCACTGTATATCAAATTGTTTTATAGGCTAATTTAGTGAAGCTTTTCTTGATATCTTAACTAGAAATGTGTTCAATGGACAAGGATGTCCCCGCTTAGCAGCACAACTAAGTAAACTTACACTGAAATTGCTAATGCCATCTCGGACACAGACAGCACAATGCCGGATGGACGGTCATGGGGAACACTTTATATCCTTTCCACCATTCTTCTAATGGGGGGCATAAAAAGGTATGTTGGGTGCACTCATTAGAATTGCCTCGATGAGGTGATGAGGCAATTCTAACAAGTGCACCCAACACACCTTTATATCATAGAACATCAATAAAGCACAACTAAATCAGTCTGAACACAAGATCTGAATAACCCTCAGAGGCTCAAACTAATGTAATGATCCTAAGTATTGGGACAGATAGGCCTTTGATAGGCCTAAGAAAACAGTGAAGACCCAGATCAGACTGCTCCTCAAGGAGCAGTCTGATCAGGGTCTACACTGTTTGCCATTCCATCAGCACCTTTTGAACTCCCTGCTGGATCGGGATACAAATTTGTCAAAAGTTTAGGAGAATTACGTCAAGTCCTTATGGTGTCCGGATTTTTTAGGAATTTTGCAGTACCCCTGTTTCAAACATATTTTCAGGGTCCCAAAGGGGTTCTGAGCTTATTGAAGGTTGACTGAATTTCTTAAGTTAACCTTTATCTTGCTGTTCACGACAACCCCTATTTTTGCAAACAGGGTAGATCCAGATCAGATGGCTTCTTCAGAAGCCATCTGATCAGGATCTACACTGTTTGTCATTCAGTTTATGAATTTGTTGCAATAAATTACATGAAGAAATCTGATTGGTTCAAAGTCAGAAATGGGTGTGGCTTAAATGAATATTCAGCAAGATAAGGGTTAATACTGTACAATATCCTCTAACAGTTAAAAATGTATTCTTAAGCAGAAAGTTGAGTTTTTGTCAAAGGACAATAACCTCTAACAATTACAGATATTTGGTTTTGTTACAGAACAGTCTAACATACAAGAATTGCATTAAGTGTTTAAAATAGTTAAGACACATGATTTGTTTCATCTTAGAGCCATGGTACCATCTTTTCCTACAAGAAGCTGCAATCCTGAAGCTGAAAAGATACAAGAAGGGATCAGCTGTGGTATAACAAATACTCATTATCTCTCTAGTAACATGATCTGCCACATTGTATTATGCTGAGTGGGTGTTTCCATATCAAAAATAGTTAAGAAGAGACATGGAGCATAAATTGTGATGTGTAAGATTTGGAAATGTCCACAAGATGTGATATTGTGTGGCAGATTAAGTTACTATTATGAAAATATATTGATAATATATAAAGGTGAGTCTTGCTATCTCGACTTCGGCTAACTCGATAGTATCACTTAAGTTGAAGTCATTTTTCACTCACAATTATTTTCACAATATTTTTATACATTTTAACTCTGCATGTCGAAATCGGAGATCTCGAAAATTCGCATATCTCAAATTGATTTTTTTATGTTCCCAGGACCAAATTTCTTTTACAATTATGATTGCTTATGTCGAAGTTTGAATTGGCTAATTACATAATCCACCATTACTGTGTAAAGTGAAACCATGGGGGCTGTTGTTGTCAGTTCAGCCAAGTGATTGGTGACGTGTGAAAAATGTACAAACTGTACTGTTATTAATCATTTATTAATCAAACTAGAAATGCTCCATAGGACACAGATTCCCCCGCCTGAAAATATGTTTATGTTCGTATTCATCCATAGAAAGTTATTGACCGTGTTTAAGTTTTGGACCCTTTTATCACATTTGATCTCTAAGTATGACCTTGACCTTGGAGGTAAGGACCTTGGTTTTGTGTGAGGCAGATTGTCTCATGATGGCCAACATTTCTGCAAAGTAATTTCAAAATCCATCGGGAGATAAGAAAGTTATTGACTGCGTTTAAGTTTCGGACCATTTTTTTTACCTTTGACCTCTAAGTATGACCTTGACGGTACGGATCTGGGTTTGCATGTGACACATCGTCTCATGATGGTTAACATTTCTTCAAAGTAATTTCAATATCCAGCCAGAAATAAGTAAGTTATTGACTGTGTTAAAGTTTCCGACCCTTTTTTGACATTTGACTTCTAAGTATGACCTTGACCCTGGACGTACGGACCTGGGTTTTGCACGCGACACATTGTGTCATGATGGGTAACATTTCTACAAAGTAATTTCAAAATCCATCCAGAAATAAGAAAGTTATTGACTGCGTTTAAGTTTCGGACCCTTTTTTTGACATTTGACCTCTAAGTATGACCTTGACCTTGGAGGTACAGACCTGGGTTTTGCACGTGACAAGTCGTCTCATGATGGTTAACATTTCTGCTGAGGAATTTTAAAATCCATCAAGAAATAAGGAAGTTATTGACTACATTAAAGTTTCGGACGCACAGATGGACAAACGGATGGACGGACGGACAGGGGCAACGCTATATGCCCTTTCCACCATTCTTCGAATGGCGGGGGCATAAAAACTTTCCCATTCCCCCATTAAAAGTAATTAAGTCCTCAATCTATATCACTTCATGACATATACGGATATTTTTTAGACATCTCGTTCGGCCTGAACGATGTCTTTGATTTGTTACTTCAAACTACTGATAACTCGAGGTACCTCAACTGCTTTGGCCCCTTAGACTTCAACATAATGAGAGTCACCTGTATATATCTTTTTTTCTTCTCATTAAGTATTTTTCTGCTGTTCACAACCCCTACCTTTGCAAATAGTGTAGATCCAGATCAGATGACTTTTGAAGCAGCCATCTGATCAGGATCTACACTGCTTGTCAATCTGTTTGTGAATCTTAACAAAATATTATGTAATCTGATTGGTTGATAGTCAGATATGGGTGAGGCTAGTTCAATTGTTCAGCAGGATAAAGGTTCAAGTTAAGTTCTGGTATAAATGACATCATGTCTACAAGTCTTTTTTCCATGTTACACTTATAATTAGCTGCTTTATAACATTATGGCAATTCCAGGAGGTCAAAGCCGGCCTCTTTTTGAAGGACAGCTATACATAATCCGAAAATGCAAGTAGCCTGATATGGGATTCTGTGTTTTTGCATCAGAAAATTGGTAGTAGATAGCAGTATTTTTTAGACATGCAATAAGTTCTTGCACATGTATCATTTTTTTATCTTCAAAACAAAAATGTGTCTTTAGACATGCAAATATGGTGAAGATTCATTTTCCCTGTGCATTCTGGACCTGAGGTTATAAATCTTTTTTTCAGGCTCAAATCACTTGAGCGTGAAATTCATCCTTATTTTTGCACAAAAACATATGTTGTGGGTACTCATCAGAAACACCTCAAACATATGTTGTGGGTACTCACTAAAAGTGCTTTGCCACTTTTAAAAGCAGAATTAGTCTTAATTTTAGCTTGTCTTATTAGCGGAATTTTACTGTATTTATTAATAATGAAAGGTAAGTATGATCTTTGTGTTGCATCTTTTGAGCAGAAATTTTGCTTTAAAATGACTTGTATTAAATTTCCAAATACAACAAAATTTCTAACCAGCAAATGTTTTGCAGTCTAAGGAAAAAATACAGAGACCAACTCTTACATTCTTCTTGCTCAACTGGTTTAAGATCTGTACTGGCCAACAATTCTTCCACTAAACCTTCAGCATCTACTCTTGTTTGGTCTACCCGGCGCTCCTTAAATGAGGACTCTTCATATTTCTGTAAACAAAAACATTCAGCAAGATCTGTTTTATTCTTGCATAACACACATGGCTAAATGTTCTTACTCTCTTTAGATAAAGATTTAACTTTTTTTTTTTTGCCCTTTCAATATTATTTCACTCATACTGAGCAGATTGTTAATCAGAGGTGGGTGAAAACCGGATTACCTGGAGAAAAAACACCTACCCTTGTGTTGAATAACTTTGCATCTCACGTGACCCTACCCATGCTCGAACCCACAGTGGTGAGAGACCTAATGACAACGAGTGCTCTTATCTTCAAGGTCACAGGAGCCCATTTAAAGCTTTTACTTACTAACTCACTCATTGTTTTATAACATAACTAAAATCAGAACAAATCCGAAAGGATATTTAACAAGGATATTTAACATTGGACAGAATATAAAAATCTTACATGGGTGTGAGGGGTGGATAGTAAAATCTGTTCAAGGGGTCACAGTCCCATATTATAACGATGAGGCTTGCCGAGTGATGCCGCACTGTGATCCCCAAGGGACAGATTTTCTATCCACCCCTCACACCCATGTTAGATGGCTTTCATTTCTGAGCGTGGATTTTTAATAAAGAAGTCACTTCGGTTACTGAAGGCTGCCATATTGCGATGACAATGGTGTGATATTTAATAATGTAATGAAACATGCAGTGACATCAACCTTAACGATGGGGCATATAGGGTCAAATTAAACCAGTGCATGTCAAACACTTGAGAATATTCCATTTTTTACCTTGTGCCTGGGTAAGAACACCAAGGTAAGAACAGAATTTCTATCTAAGGTTAAAACCATGTATTTCATTATCTGGTGTGCAAGAATAAAAGAATCTTTTTTGGGTGTGAGAAGTGGATAGAAAATCTGTCCCAATGGTCACTGTCCAGCATCACGTGGATTGCTGCCTGATGATGGACTGTGATCCCAAGGGACAGATTTTTCTATTTACTCCTCACACCATTTCTGAGCGTGGATTATTATTAATATTCTACTATAGAATGCATGGAAAACATTTTCTTGCACACCAGATAAGAATATCCGACAGTTTCACATGGTATGCACCTACTTTATGATGTATGTAGGACATAGCTTACAATTTGTTTGCTAGCCTGTTTATCATTCCCCCTAGTATTGGTTCTCCCGGTATGCAACTTAAATCATTTTCATATTCCAGTTTATTGTTTATGGAAAACAGAACATAAAATTTGCTTACTAGCCTGTTTTCCATTCCCCCCTAGTATCAGTTCTCCTGGAGCCAGTTGTTCACAGCATCATTAGCTTCATGTGCTCGGTCAAATTGTTAACTTTTCTAGCAAGTACAATATCTAATATAGTGTTAAACAAGAGGGCCCAATGGCCCTATATCGCTCACCTGTGTACCAGAAAATCATTAGTGTAGGAGACCACTTGACATTGCAACATACTAAATATCTTAGCTCAGGCAAAGCGGTGTCCATGCTTATAAACCCTACTGGTTTCATTGGGCGATGTAATTTCATCTCAATGTCTGGTAAAAGTCCCACAAAATTGGAAGAGACATCTCCAAAATGACCTATACAGTGTTGTCTGGGATGTAAAACCTCAAATCAAACAAAATCTGTGCCTTATGGTTTTGGAGAAAAAGATTTTTTTTAAGTTTTTTCCAGTATAAGTCTACAGAAGCTAATGAGCCCTGGGGCTTGGCCAATTTTGACCCAAAGGACACGGTTGGCAGGATTTATGTAGGCGACCATTTTGTGTTGCTATATACTAAATATCTAAGGTCTGTACTTCATGGTTTCAAAGAAGATGTTTGAAGCTTTTTTCCATTATAAGTTTGTTGGAGTTAAGGGGCCACAGGATTTGGACCCCAGGGGCATGATTGGCAGGATTAATGTAGGCGACCACTCGACATTGCTACATGCTAAATACCAAAGCTCTTGGACTTATGGTTTCAGCGAAGAAGATTTTTGAAGATTTTTTTCCCAATTTTAAGTTGTTTTTTTCTTTTGTTTGTTTTTTTTATTGTAAGGGCCCTGTGGTTTCAGAGAAGAAGATTTTTGAAGTTTCTCCAATTGTAAGTCTATGGAAGCTAAAGAACCCTGGGGTGGGGTCAATTTGGATCCCAGGGGCATAACTGGCAGGATTTATGTAGGTGGCCACTTGACGTTGCTACATACTAAAAATCTAACCTCTGGGCCTTATGGTTTCATAGAAGAAGATTTTTTAAGTTTTTTTCCATTATAAGTCTATTGGAGGTGATGAGCTTGGGCGTGGCCAATTTTGACACCAGGGGCAGGGTTAGCAGGATTTATGTAGCTGGCTATTTTATGTTGCTAGATACAAAATATCTAAGTTCTGTACTTCACAGTTTCTGAGAAGAAGATTTTTGAAGCTTTTTTCCTTTATGAGTCTATGGGAGCTAAGGGGCCCCGGGGCGTGGCCCATTTGGACCCCAGGGGCATGATTAGCAGGAAATATGTAGGTGACCACTTGCCGTTGCTACATGCTAAATATCTAAGCTCTGGGCCCTGTGGTTTCAGAGAACAAGATTTTTGAAGTTTTTTTTTTCCATTATGAGTCTATGGGAGCTAAGGGGGTCCCAGGGTGTGGCCCATTTGGACCCCAGGGGCATGATTGGCAGGATTTATGTAGGTGACCACTTGTCATTGCTACATGGAATATATCTCAGCTCTGGGCCCTGTGGTTTAAGAGAAGAAGATTTTTGAAGCTTTTTTTTTCCATTATGAGTCTAAGGGAGCTAAGGGGCCCCGGGGCGTGGCCCATTTGGACCCCACGGACATGATTGGCAGGATTTATGTAGGTGACCACTTGCCATTGCTACATGCTAAGTATCTAAGCTCTGGGCCCTGTGGTTTCAGTGAAGAAGAATTTTGAAGTTTTTTTTTCCATTATGAGTCTATAGGAGCTAAGGGGCCCCGGGGCGTGGCCCTTTTGGGGCCAAGGGGCATGATTGGCAGGAATTATGTAGGTGCCCACTTGCCGTTGCTACCTGCTAAATATCTAAGCTCTGGGGGCTGTGGTTTCAGAGAAGAAGATTTTTTAAGCTTTTTTCCATTATGAGTCTAAGGGAGCAAATGGGCCCCGGCACGAGGCCCATTTGGAACCGAGGGGCATGATTGGCAGGAATTATGTAGGTGACCAATTGCCGTTGCTACATGCTACATATCTAAACTCTGGGCCCTGTGGTTTCAGAGAAGAAGATTTTTGAAGCTTTTTTTTTCCATTATGAGTCTATAGGAGCTAAGGGGCCCCGGGGTGTGGCCCATTTGGACCCTAGGGGCATGATTGGCACGATTTATGTAGGTGACCACTTGCCATTGCTACATGCAAATACCTCAGCTCTGGGCCCTGTGGTTTCAGAGAAGAAGATTTTTGAAGTTTTTTTTCCATTATGAGTCTATGGGAGCTAAGGGGCCCCGGAGCGTGGCCCTTTTGGACCCTAGGGGCATGATTGGCAGGATTTATGTAGGTGACCATTTGCCGTTGCTACATGCCAAATACCTCAGCACTGGGCCCTGTGGTTTCAGAGAAGAAGATTTTTGAAGCTTTTTTCCTTTATGAGTCTATAGGAACTAAAGGGCCCCGGGCATGGCCCGTTTGGACCCCAGGGGCATGATTGGCAGGAATTATGTAGGTGACTACTTGCCGTTGCTACATGCTAAATATCTAAGCTCTGGGCCCTGTGGTATCCGAGAAGAAGATTTTTGAAGCTTTTTGTTCCATTATGAGTCTATGGGAGCGAAGGGGCCCTGGGGGGTCGCCAATTTGGAACCCAGGGGCATGATTGGCAGGAATTATGCAGGTGACCACTGGCCATTGCTACATGCTAAATATCCAAGCTCTGGGCCCTGTGGTTTCAGAGAAGAAGATTTTTGAAGCTTTTTGTTCCATTATGAGTCTATGGGAGCTAAAGGGCCCCGGGGTGTGGCCAATTTGGACCCCAGGGGCATGATTGGCAGGAATTATGTAGCTGACCACTTGCCATTGCTACATGCCAAATATCTCAGATCTGGGCCCTTTGGTTTCAGAGAAGAAGATTTTTGAAGCTTTTTTCCATTATGAGTCTATAGGAGCTAAAGGGCCCCGGGGCGTGGGCCGTTTGAACCCCAGGGGCCTGATTGGCAGGAATTATGTAGGTGACCACTTGCCGTTGCTACATGCTAAATATCTAAGCTCTGGGTCCTGTGGTTTCTGAGAAGAAGATTTTTGAAGCTTTTTGTTCCATTATGAGTCTATCTGAGCTAAGGGGCCCCTGGGCGTGGCCAATTTGGACCCCAGGGGCATGATTGGCAGGAATTATGTAGGTGACCACTGGCCGTTAATACATGCTTAATATCTAAGCTCTGGGCCCTGTGGTTTCAGAGAAGAAGATATTTTAATTTTTTCCCATTGTAAGTCTATGGGAGCTATATGTTGCCATGGCAACCAGAATTCCAATCTGATCAGCCCAAAAACCTTATGCAGCCTTTCCCCCTACCTGATGATGCTTCTCATGAAATTTGATCAAGATTGACCATGGGGTATTAGAGATATACTTATTTGAAATTGTTTACGGACGCACGGATGCACGGACGCACGCACGGACGCACGCACGACGGACGACGGACAAAAAGTGATCACAAAAGCTCACCTTGTCACTACGTGACAGGTGAGCTAAAAATGAGAACAGCTTTTGCTGCTCACATCTTTTCAGCAAAAATATTGGCATTATAAGCCATATTATTTGATCAAAGTTTTATCAATACCTTGACGTCATTTGAACAATTGGCACCTGGTATTCAGCTTAAATCCTTGTTCATATTCCAGTTTACAGTGCATAAAAATTTCTGCTCGGAACACAATGATAAATCTACTCAAGCACCAAATCATGGACATTGTTAAAACACATACATTTCCTATATAGCCGGCCTCGTTGGCTCAGTCGGATGCGCGTGTGACTGGTGATCAGGAGGACGCGGGTTCGACTCCCGCCGGGGTCGGCAACATTCTTTCGTGGAGATTGATCATGAAATCTTTTCTACGGTCATTCTCTCCCTTCTGCTGATTCAAGAAGGGCAGTTGTCAGTTTCTGGCGAAAGAATGTGCACTGTACTGGTTAGCCGCTTACGTATAAGCCTGCCCAGGAAAGTGTGGATAGGTAAACTGACCGGCTCAAAAATGACCTATATAGTGTTGACTGGGCCGTTAAACTCCAATACAAACAAACAAACATTTCCTATATAAATCTCATGCAAACATAAAAGCTTGTGAGCAGGAATTTATTAGTTGTCTGCATCATGTTTCATGCAAATACTGATCTAACTTGTGGTGACGGTCAACAAATAACTATAAATGCAAATGCAGTTATGGTCAGTCAAGGATATGCCAGGCAGAAAATTAATAAACAAAATTTCAGTGTTCCAGCTCATAAATGTGTATTTATCAGCACAAAAACTGAAAGCTACTGCACATGACTTTGGGATAAAAAAATAAAGAATATCAAGAGGAATGGATACTTCAAGGGAGGCAACTCCTGCAAAAGTATTTTTGTTTCCCATGTTTGTTTTGTTTGTTTGATTTGAGGTTTATCGTCCCCATCAACACTGTATTGGTCATTTTGGAGACGTTGCTTCCAACTTTGTGGGACTTTTACCCGACATGAGATGAAATGACATTAAGCCCTGTTGCCCAATGAAGCCAATACGGTTTATAAGCATGGACGGTCCGACTCACACCGCTTTGCCTCGGAAGGCTTAGATCCTCTAAGTGGTTTACCACTACCCGTGTGTGGTCAGTTTCAGCTCTGCATGGAAGCATCATGCAGCCCATCTATTTCTTCAAAGCCCTGATGGGCGGGGGCCGTTATCTCCAATGTCAACGGGTCAACCCTTAAAGGATCCAGAGGAGCAAATTCTTTCCTTTAAGAATAGACCCCTTTTTCAATGGGACACGGCTTATAGAAAAGTGAACAGGAAATACGTTTTAGTTGATTCCCTTTGAAAAATGGCAGAAAAATCTGACAGGTGTTCCCATTCCCCTTAAAACAAAAAGAAATTTTGTGGTAATTACAAAGAAGCAAGCAGAGATATCTGGAGATATCAAGTTATATCAACATTGGTTTTGGTATTACAGCTCTTTTAAGATTATTTCACTCATATGGAGCCAATCCTTTATCAGAGGTGGGCAGAAACTGGAGTACCCTGAGAAAAACCACCTGACCTTCCATTGCAGAACATGGCGTCTCACGTGTGACCCGAGCGAGGCTCGAACCCACAATGGTGAGAGACCTGATGATTAAGAGTCAGGGCTCTTATCCAATAGGCCACGGAGGCCCGTTGTTCCATAGATTTATCACTCATTTCTAATCATGCAATATTTTGCTAAATAATAATTCTTCTATCTGCACCTCACACCCATGAAAGATAATTCCATTCTAAACTAAGGGAAAATATTTCTTATATACATACTCTTCTCCTCTCTTTGCTTGCCTCCCCTAACGCTGAGCCTGCACTTGGACTTCTGGAACAGAAAAAGTCCCAAAATTACATGCAACATACAACATTAAGTGAAATAAGAAATCAGTGAGGTAGGCAAGGTTTTTATTTATTTTTTATCTATTTTTTAATAAATATTTCGCTAGTAATAAAGCTCTAGATAATCAGAAATGACTAGCATAACTTTCCTTGTCTTGTAAGAAAAATATATTGTAGATACTTGTTAGAAATGTCTCAATGAGATGATTTTTAACACGTACCCACAATATATGTTGTGATGGAGAAATAAAATAACAATTCTAATGCACTTCGTATGTAACACAACATCTGATTGGATAATGTCAAAAATTTGTGACAGTATATTTTGCGATATACTGTTGGAATCCATTATGTCATCATATACGGTCGCTTTCCTTGGTTGGTATTTGGTTTCATGCAGCTCAGAGCGCTTGCCGTTTAGAGTAAAAGAACATTTTTCTTTTAAACAAAACAAGTGAATAAGTGCATTAGAATGGGTTTACCTGAATTGAAAATTGCCATTTAGGGAGGTATTTTATGGTCCCAAATTCTGTTTTACGGCTCCGCTAACGCGTTGCCTTAAAACAAAATTTGGGACCATAAAACTGCCCATTTATCTCCTCAAGTGACAAATTTGAATACAGTTATCCCCTAAATTATCCCCAAATTATATCCAGTACACCTCCTTATCTGGAGCTATGTCTCAGAAATAGAGGATCTTACATGAGTGTTTGTGTATTATTGAATTTATTAAACAAGTTAAGGAAAAAGGATAAAATGTGAGGCTTTGCCGGGCATTTTATGCCTGTTCCTCAATGAGTCTAATAAATTTAATCATACATGAGCAGGAATGCAAGATTCTATTTATCATGTGACATTTAAAACGCATTTTATTCAGGATTTTTTAACAAACATGTCAATATTCTGCTATCAGTAAACATCACATAGTGTTAGGATGTCGTACGTGTAACATTACGTGGCATATCTAACTAATTTGCATATTAAATCCACAAGTTGATTACCAAATTTAATACATGGTATTATTACATTCTCAGACGTGATATGATAAATATAGTTAACATGAAAGAGCCAAATTGTTGGGAAAACCTCATCTCTTTACTATCTTCATGGATTTATAAAAGGCCCCATTTCCAGATGAAATTTTTGAATCTGCTTTTTTCTCATTTCTCCACTGAACACAGAGGTTTGAAGCTCATGTTGCACAGAACCTTAACAACACTCAACCTCTAAAAGTACAAGTCTCAAATGATGAAATAATTTTCTGATACATATTAGGCAGTAAACCTCTATTTGACTAACCATCCGAGTATCTTCACACAACATTGCTGCAATAAGCTGGGTTCAGGAATTTTATTATTGTTTTAATGTTGATACAATGTACTCAACATTTTTGTGGATGGCTACCTGATTAGTTCATACTTATTTATTTTAGTTCGATTTCGATGAAAACTTCAAGCTTATTTGAATTGCTCATGAACACTTATACCAGATATTATCATGTGCGAGAGAGAGAGAGGCAGTGACTTTTTACTTGCTACCCATTTACATCAGGGTGGAGTAGGGCAGTGGCATTACGTGTCTTGCCCAAGGACACACCTCACCTTCGTTGGCCAGATTTGAACCCACAATCTCTCGATCATAAGTCAAACATGCTAATCACTGAGCTATCGGGGCTGCCTGATTAAATAAATATATACCTTTTAATTTTTATGGTTGCCTATGATGGTGAATATACTTGTAGACACACGAGAAAATTTAACTCATTTTGAGTCAATTTTTTAACTAAATGAATTAGAGCTATGTTGCTAATGTCCACATGACAATCACTGACTCTAAAGAGAGTTATCTGAATAACCTGGGCCAGTTAAAGCTGCTCACATTTTTTCAGCAAAATATTGGCATATTTGCAATATTAAAAGATCAAAGTTTTAACGATAAGTTACCTAACAATGTCTTTAGTTTTGAACAACTGGCCCCAATGGACTGGATTCATGTGTTGGGTTAGGCAAACAATGTAGACCTAGAAAGAGGAATCTGATCCGTACACTGTTTGCTAAAGTTAACAGGAACTGAAGGGTTTAACAAAATAGTCTGTCACCACTCAGCCACTAAGGTTATAAAATTTATTGTGCTCAACTCATTTGAGCATGGAATTTGTCCTGCTCACAAATTTTAAAATGCCAACATTGGCATTTTAAAATGTAAGCAGGACAAATAAAATTATCTGCTGAGAAAGGAAAATCACCCAACTTTGTATTTTATTTTTATGAGGTCTACAAGTTTCATGCTCAGTTGAGTTGAGCATGAATGAATGGAGGGAATATTCTTGTATTAATAATTCACTTCCTACTAATTGAATCCCTTCTTAAAATGGGACCACTCTAAAGGCTTAACCCTTACCCTGCTGAACAAGAAAATCCCTACCTTTGCCAACAGCATAGATCCATAAATTTGTCTGAAGAAGCCATCTGATCAGGATCTACTCAGTTTATCAAGCAGTTTTACATGGCAAATAGACAAGTCATAATCTAAGCACTGACTGTCTCTGAGTGTAGGCTGGACAAATGGCTGTGAACAAAGACAGACTGTTTTGTTTAACTCTAAAAATTCATGTACTGTAAGCAAACATGCTGCAGTGTCTGATCTGGGTCTACACTGTTTGCCAAACCCAACACATGATACAAGTCCAGATTCTATAAATAACCCTCTTACACAACACTCTGATCTTACACAACACTCTGATCTCACATCAATAAGAACAGTGCGGCTATTTTCTATAAATAACCATTACCTTGATTTCCTAGTAATGAGTGATGGTCGCATGGACATCAGCAGTGAGGAGCTCCTGTGCTTAGTAACGCTTGGTTGACTGACAAAAAACTGACCCCAAAAACGAACAGCTTACTTTGCCTTGACTTCTGGATCTCAAATTAGTTAGTGAAAAAAATGAATACTCACCTTGTGTGTGTGAGATGAGAAGGTACTTCATTGCCAGTTCCTGAGCTAGACTGCCTACTGTGTGTTAGTGAGCCATAATTAGAGCCTGTTCTTGAGTGCTGACTGGCATAACTGGAGTTCCGAGAATGACTTTTTTCAAACTCCTTCTCCGTCTCCATGAGTTCTGTTTAGAAATAAAGTCAAACAGTCAATTGTTTGTTTGTTGATTGTAGTTAATTGTCCCCATCAACTCTATTTAGGTCATTCTGGAGACCATGCTTCCAATTTTGTGGGACTTTTTCCGACCTTGGGATGAAATGACATCTCAAGCACTGCCACCCAGTGAGACCAATAGGACTTATATGCACTGGATGGTCTGACTCACACTGCTTTATCTGGGAAGGCTTAGTAACCAGTACTCATGTGTGGTCAGTTTCAGCTCTGCGTGGATGCAGCTCAATCTATTTCTCCAAGCCCCGATGGGTGGGAGGCCCTCAAACAATCAAACCTACACTGAGCAAGCACCTACAGGAAAGCTAGGTGGTTGTTTAAAACAGGTTTTTGCCTAATTTGGGTACATTCCTAGACATCTTTTGCTGTGGTTTGAAAAAGTGACCTCTTTATACAGGTGACTGCTGAATAGAAGCAACCTTTAAATTAATACAGGTTAAACAAACCAAG
Source organism: Lucinisca nassula (assembly GCA_963580285.1). NCBI lineage: Eukaryota > Metazoa > Mollusca > Bivalvia > Lucinida > Lucinidae > Lucinisca > Lucinisca nassula. The sequence continues at coordinate 124,588,099 of OY757010.1, read as the reverse complement.
TACCCGTACTTTTTAATTGGACTAATTTAACATGCTTTTGACAATATATGCTGACCTGACAAATAGACTGCTTTCCTATCTGCTCATTTCTGTTTCAAGTAAAAAGTCTCTTAGCATCATTGGGTCATAGGTGTAATGCACCAGTCATTTGTAACCACTGCCCACCCCCACACCAATGACTTTTCACTTTTCACAGCTCTGCTAGAAGCCCTGCACTGCGGGGACCTCCTGAATGTCATTGTCCCGCTGTTTATAATAGTTAATTCCACTGGGGTATGTTTGCATAAAATCAAGACCCCTGCATTAACCTGGCACTGCGGGGAAACACAGAGGGTAACTATCACACAAATTAGCCCCGCTATCCCCCACCCCTCCCCGTAGGTGTGGGGGGGGGGGGGATACAGCTGACTAGTGCATAACAAGTATTTACCAACAGTGATTTGGGCTGGCCTATAAAAGGCAGAGTCCAATCATCTCCTTTTGCCACTTTAGCCTTCCATTAAGCAAGTACAGAATTGCCTTTGGTACCCACTTGCCTTGGGCAGCCTCAATGACTCAGTCTGATGTATGTCTGACTGTTGATCTGGTCCAGGGTTCGATCCCTGAAGGAACCTGCAACAGTCTTTCATGCAGATCAATGATGAAATATTTTCTTTGGTCATTCTCTCTCCTCCACTGTTTCAAGAAGGATTGCAATCAGTTTCTGGCAAAAGAATGTGTACTGAACTAGTTAACCGCTTATCTGTAAGCCTGTCCAAGAAAAGTGTGGTTAGGTAAATTGATCAGCTCCAAACAACCTAACTAGTGTTTACTGGGTCATTAGATTCCAAACCAAATGAACAAACACAATCCACTTGCCCTGAGTACCCACTTACAGATGGAGGGGCTGAAACAATACGGAGGTGAAATGACTTGCCCAGGATAAAATCAGAACAAGACGTGCACATTCTGTCATCTACTGGTTTGAGGCGGTTCTAATGAATACCCATAACATAGGTTTATATGCCAAAATAGGGAAAATTATCCTTCAGTTATTACCAAATATCTATCTTAAACAAATGTTTTGACCATCAGATCGATGACTTACATCCCGAAATGCTAATTCTAAGGACCTTATCCCCTAAAATAACACTCACCATGAGAGATAATGCTAGGCCTATCTTTCCTTGGAAGACTGCCAAAACCACTACTGTTAGAGGCAAGACTCCCATCTTCTTCAACTGACCCCACTCGGACATCTGTTCCTTCTTCACCCTCTCCAGGGATCAGAAATGAGGACTGAGTCATTCTGAAAAACATATCAAACAAGAAAACATTAATTTTTCAAATATGTATGTGAGGTGCACAGGAAACTCTTGTCATATATGTATGAAGTACAGACAGGAAACTACTGTTATATATGTGAGGTTTTTGTTTGTTTGATTTGAGGTTTAACGTCCGTGTCAACAATAGCTCAAACTCCTTTGGGACCTCGAAAATCTGTTTGAGACAGGAGTAGTTTGAACCACTGAAGGTTATTGCCAGGAGGCATAACAAAATACTTTTGATCATCTTTTCGATGTTCAATAATGAAAATGTATGCTGTTTGTACTCATTAGAATCGCCTCATTGAGGCGATTCTAATTAGTACACACAACATACATTTGCAAGATAAAAGACTAAAATCTCCTTAATTATCCCCCACTATGTCTTATTGAGAGATTTTCCCTAGGGGTTCAAGAACGAGTTTGACACAGCCATGGTAAACGAGCCATCCTTGTTAGAGCCATCGAAGCTCTACTGTATGTGAGATGCAAACAGGAAACTACCGTCATAAATCATAATTATGCACCAGGTGCAGACAGGGAAAAACTGTCATATGTGTGAGGTACACACAGGAAACTTCTGCCATATGTGTAAGGTGCAGACAGGAAACTATCACAAATTCTAATGTATTTGCAAAAGTAACTTGATGTCTGATTTGAAAATGTATTTGCAAAAGTAACTTGATGTCTGATTTGAAAATGTATTTGCAAAAGTATATTGATGTCTGATTTGAAAATGTATTTGCAAAAGTATCTTGATGTCTGATTTGAAAGTGCATTTGCAAAAGTATCTTGATGTCTGATTTGAAAATGTATTTGCACAAGTAACTTGATGTCTGATTTGAAAATGTATTTGCAAAAGTAACTTGATGTCTGATTTGAAAATGTATTTGCAAAAGTAACTTGATATCTGATTTGAAAATGTATTTGCAAAAGTAACTTGATGTCTGATTTGAAAATGTATTTGCACAAGTAACTTGATATCTGATTTGAAAATGTATTTGCAAAAGTAACTTGATGTATGATTTGAAAATGTATTTGCAAAATAACTTGAAATCGGATTTGAAAAAGTCAAAACTTTGTGAAAGCACATTGTGTGATACACTATCATACTAGAAGTAGAGGCAATGATCAGGAATCGATACAATCAACCCACAGCTCCCAGACACAGCAAAGGGAAAGACACACAAACATGAAACAACAGACCCTAATGGAAACACCAACAGTGGAAAGCCAAAAGCACAGTTACTTTCCCACGTAATGACCAATAGGCTATCCAAAATAAAATAACATAAGCGACACAAACACAAACCATAACAAAAATAAACCGTGAGAGAAGAACCGCCTTGGAACGGTCAGCAGAAATGAATTCCACTGGGGGGCTTAAATCGATTTTACGTGGCCACAATCATCGCCCTTACTTCCGTCGCGATTTAGACAAATAATTTGTTCAGTCCGCATGAAGGCCTCCTAACTTCAGAAACCTGACATCATCATGTAATATCACTTTTCATTGGCACTCAGCTGACACACTTACTTTTTTGCAGAAGAGAACCATTATTAAACTTAACAAATGCAAAGATGCATAAGATTTGGGCCAACTGCATCCAAAACTGTCATATTGGGGGAAAATTTATAAAAAAATATGTTTTTGCATATAGGCAAACAGTGTGGACCCAGACCAGACTGCTCCTCTGATCTGGGTTCACACTGTTTGCAATTGTGACTTTTAAAGTAACTGGCAGATGACAAAGCAGATACCAATTGTTGTGATTGGCATTTGATGAGTTAATACATTGGTTTTACAGTCATGAATTTTGTTTTACAGTAATGTGTTAACTGCAGAAGGAACTTTGAAACATCAAAAACCAATGCATTACATCCTCAAATTAAACTATTGGAGAATTTTTTTCCATAATTTCCATAATTGGCATCATGGGTGGACAGAATTTGACCCCAAAGACATGCACAAAAACTCATAATGGAAGTCACAAGTTCAAGACATAAATGCAAAAACATGCTGCTTCAGTAAATTACATGTTGCATCATATCCCCAGCTATATCTGGCATACACGACTGTGGTGATTTCTCAACATTTTTTCTGTTTTGTTTCTGCTTTGGAACCGCCTAATATAGTGTTTGTTAAAACTTTGATTTAAGGTTTAACATCCGTCAACATTTTGGAGACATGGCTTCCAATTTTGTGGGACTTTTACCCGACATTGAGATGAAATGACATCTCAAGCCCTTTCGCCCAATGAAACGAACAGGGTTTATATGCATGGACGGTCCGACTCGCACTGCTTTGCCTGGGAAGGCTTAGATCCTCTATGCAGTTTACCAGTATTCGTATGTGATCTATTTCAGCTCAGCATGGAAGCGTCATGCAGCCAATCTCTTTCTTCAAGCCCCGATGGGCGGGGCCCCTACTATACTGTTACATGTATATAGAGGTTGTGGTGTATGTTAATAGCAAAGTGGTTAACGATTTCGACTTATGATCAAGAGGTTGTGAGTTTGAATCCGGCCACCGGTATCGAGTTGGCAAGACATGTAATGACACTGCCCCTCTCCACCCAGGTGTAAATGGGTAGCCATGGTGTAAACGTCACTGCCTCTCTCTCGCGTGCGCATGAAAACATCCAGAATGAGTGTTTGAGAGCAATTCAGTAAGCTTGAAGCTTTCATCGCAATCAAACTAAAATAAAGTAGTATAAACTAAACTTACACTTTAAAGACAGGATCTCCTGACATCAGCGACACAACCATGGTTAGTTTGAGCGTTGAGTTATCGAGACGATGTTTAGTGTCATATCCTTCTAAGAGATAGCGACGTTGCTGTGATCCTGAGCCAGCAAACTCTGCGAGATTAATATCAGCAAAACCCAGCTTCTGGTAGGATTTCCCTCCCTTCAGTTCCTAAAAACAAAAAAAAACATACATCAGGATAAGATTTAAGGGGAATGGGTACACCTTCAGGGGAGGCAACACCTTCAGAATTATTTTTGTCTCCCATGTCAGTAGGGGTCAACTCTTAAAGGAATGAATTTGCTCCTAAGGAGCAAATTCTTTCCTTTAAGAGAAGGCCCCTTTTTCAGTGGGACTGAGTTTATACTGTAGAAGAACGTACAAGACCTTCTGAATGTTGTCTCCCTTTGAAAAAGGGCGGAAAAATCTGCCCGGTGTTCCCGTTCCCCTTAAAATAAGCCTATTTTGTGCAGGTTGAAACATATTGGTCAATGACAATCACAAAGTGCAATGCTACTTAATATTAAGAATAGTGTGTCTATAAATAAGCCTTACGTGGAATTCCTACAGGCCACAAATGCAATGCATGCACTGATAATCATGTATAGATCTGTGCAAGTACCTATGTTAAACTTGTAGATCTAGATGAGACTGTAGGTAAAGAGCAAACTCAGCAGGAACTACACCATTTGCCATTATGTTAATGATTTAGACTAAACCCCTGAGAATGGATATGTCCAATTTCAACATTAGCAGAGTCAAGTTCAGAAAATCAGCAGTAAAAAAGGTAGAGGTAACTCAAGAAGATTGTTCATGTTGGTCATGAAGCCAGGCAAGGTAAATGTAGTATGAAAATAGTTCCAGGAAAACAGCTCTCTTAACTCATTATCATTCAGGGCTAATTTATTAATTTTGTAAGCAATTAGTTTATAAACATGTATAAAATCTTATATAATGAATTATTTCAAACTTCAATGACGATCCTAACCAACCCCAGTACCATCATGCTGGTCTTACGGACTATTTAAGGAAGCAGTGAATGGGTCCAGTACTGGATGTAGAATTGACTTAACATACAATGCAGAAAGTTAATCTGCCAAAAAGCACACAAAAATACAAGGAAAACAGGTAGGACAATACTGGTGATAAAAAGATAATCTGGGACTTACTTGTACCAGGCTATTAATGCTACATGTATATTTCACTGTTAAGAGCATCATTTGCATAACAAGCTCGTTAGCGGTCAAAATGTTAACTATTCTAGCAAGTACAGTATCTAATACTCTGGTATTTCTGCTGAAAAAATTTGCAAAAGCTACTCAAGCTACTCACATTTTTTTCAGCAAAAACATTAGCATATTAAGTTATTAACCATATTAAATGATTACATGTATGTTAACTAACGACAACATTAGTTTTAACCCTTGTCCTGCTGAGCCCAGATATGTCTCATCTTTCAAACAATGTAGATCCAGATCAGATGGCTTCTGAAGAAGCCATCTGATCAGGATCTTCATTGTTTGTCAGTCAGTTTATGTTCATTGTTTGTCCGTCACTTTATGAATTTGTTGCAATAATTTGCACCAAGTAATCTGATTGGCTGATATTCAGAAGTGGGTGTGGTGTATTTAAATATTCAGCAGGACAAGGGTTAAACAACCGGGCCCTGATGAAATTACCTTCCTAACAGAAATTCTACACACGCAGGGCTCTAGAATGCCAGTATGAGCACTGGCCGACATCTTGCACGTGAAGTTGAACTTTGAATGCCATTGAACACAATTATTCCATACTTCTTTCCTGAAAGAGATGAGTAAAGTGAAAGAACACCTGAGCTAGGTCAAACCCTGTAATTAAGACCATACAAAATAAGACCACCTCACTACATGCCAATCATGACTGCAGAAGATGGCATTTTCATATTTTCTGTTTGGATTTTATCGGCCCAGTCAATACTGTTTCTTTGTAGTTTATGGGCCCAGTCAACACTGCATAGGTCATATCCAGCTTGTCAGTTTACTTTAACAGCGGTTTACCCGTGCAGTTCACATTCTTTTGCCATAAACTGACAACTGCCCTTCTTGAATCAGCAGTAGAAAATATTTCATGATCAATCTCCACGAAAGAATGTTCTTGAGCTGGCAGCAATTAATTGATCAGCTGGCTTCTGTCTGAGAGTTGTCTCAAATGAAGCTGTTTTATGGTTGTAAATTCTGTTTATTCCAAAAAAATGTGTAGAAGATTAGGTCATTTTCCTATTTAATTTTTGTTTGGATATCACACACCTATGACCGACTCAGTAAAGGAAGATAGATATATACATGTAACTAGGGCCGACTAATCGGAGTTGAAATGAAAATCGATTATCTTACGTGTCTTTGTGATCGATGATCGATTAGTAATCGATGACGATTTTTTCATAATTTTACCCTTCTGGCTTTGACTATTGTTATACAATATCATATGTATTTCGACAGACATGCCTTTGCAAACAGTGTAGATCCTGATGAGATGCCGCAGAATGCGGCGTCTCATCAGGTTCTGCACTGTTTGCCACTCATCAAGCTATTTTAGACACAACTTTGGGTAGAAAATTATACTTATGAAATAATCGATTATTAGCAAATCAGTAACGATAATCATTTAGTATAATTTATCGGTTGATTAATCGATTATCTAATTAATTGAGCCAGCCTTACATGTAACTAATAACATGGTTTATGCTTATGATCCCAGTAATAGTGTTATAAAGAGGTTGACATGTAATTAGCAAGTAAAATATGTAATCAGCATGCCGCCAGTGAGATGTCAACAGGGTCACTGATGAGGCTTTATTAGCCGAAACTACGTAGTATGAGTAGTAGGGGTATTGGGCGAGTCTGGACCACCCCCTAAAAAAAAAAAAAAAACACACCCCCTAAAAAAAAAAAAAAAAGAGGAAGGGAGTACTGTAGCAAAGTGATGAAAGGGGGGTGAAAAAAAAAACAAAAAAAAAACGCACCTCTGGGTCCCCCCTAAAAAACACACACCTCGAGAAAAAAAAAAAAAAAAAATGCTTTTTCTCCTAACACAAAAAATAAAAAAAAGTGAAGGGAGTACAGTGCAAAAATGATGGAGGGGTGGGGTGAAAAAAAAAAAGTGAAGGGAGTACAGTGGTAAAAATGGCTGAGGGGGCGAGAAAAAAAAGAAAAAAAATAACACAAAATAAAAAAAAAAAAAATGAAAAAAGATCTAAAACTCAGTAATCTGTAATTCTTGTTCGTAGAAACTACCTTTGATTTCTTCGCCTTTTAAATCATTTATTTTATATGTAACAGGATCTGTATTTAAAACTTCTTCAATTACAAATATTTCTCTTGTCCAACGAGTAGTATAACCCTTTTCAAATTTACCTTTCTTTTTTGCTATTCTTACTCTATCCCCAACTTTGAATTTAGGTTTTTTAATTTTTTCACTTTTTTCTGGATATAAATTTTCAAACACTGTTAATTCATTTTCTTTTTTACTCGCTTCAACAGGCGTCATTTTAATAGAAGAATGTACTGTATTATTATAATTTTCAACTAATTCATCTAATATATCATAATATTTAGTAGTTTCATTTGCAGTAAAATATTTATACATATGTTGTTTCATAGTGCCTATCCATCGTTCTACTACACTGGATTTTTCTTCATTCTCAGTTGAATATAACTTTATATTATTATCTTTTAACAATTCTTTTACTTGTCGATTATAAAATTCAGATCCTTTATCTGACCAGATGAACATTGGTTTCCTTTCTTTAAATAATGTTTTAAACGCTTCACTTACTGTTACTCCTGTTTTATTTTTCAATGGAATTAACCAACCATATTTACTAAAAACATCTATAACAGCTAATAAATATTTATAGTGTTTATTTTGCTTTGAATATTGTTGCATATCTGCCAAATCAACTGCCCATGTTTGATCTATTGAATCAACATAAACACGTCTTTTAGGAAAAGATTTTATAACTCTACGATGTAATTCATCTGCTAATGTATTTGTTATTTTTTCTTTGTCGGATATGAATCTATTTTTGTTGGATCCACACTCAGAACATTTACCTTTTAACATCTGTCTATTATTGGCTGTTGTTACTTGTTTCACTGAATCATTTTCAGTATGCTTTTTACAACGTAAACAATATATTTTTGGATGCTCCATTTTAATTATATTAAAAATTGATTCTTAAAAAATGAGTGAAGGAAAAGTTTGTAACACATGTCATCAATTTAAGTTCTTAAATTTATTTGCAAAAGAGAAAACATGCCCAGATGGACATAGAGGAAAATGTAAAGATTGTGACAGAGAACGAAAACGATTACATTATCAAAATAATAAAGAAAAATATAAAATAGCATTTCAAAAATTTTTAATTAGAAATCCTAATTATGTAAATGAATATAAAAACGGGGTAATTAAAATTGTTCCTAAATAAATGGCAAGTAAAAAATCCAGAGTATTTAAAAATGTTATTAATGAGACTATTATTGATGACATAGAAGAAGATGATATAACTAAATATATTAATAAATTAAAAGATAAAATTAAAATACAATCATTTCCCATTAAAGTGAAGATAATAATTACTTCTGAATTTAGTACCCCATTAGCATTTGATATAATAGAAAGTCATTACTCTCATCCTGTTGAAGTTATTCAATCAAATAATAATATTAATAGTTTTTATAATAAATTAAAAGATAAATTTGAAGCATGGATTGATGAGTATCAAGAAAGAGGTTCTGGTTTTGTTTTTAGAAATATTAAAAGTGTACAAGTAAAGACATATAAATATAATGATCAGAGAGCTTCATCTTATATACCTTTAAAGTTTAAATCAAGTAATATTATAAATGTTAAAAATACAAAAGATAACAAATGTTTCTTGTGGTCAATATTAGCAAAACTATATCCTGCAGATAATCACAAAGATAGAGTAACAAAATATCATCCCTATGAAAATGAAATTAATATGAATAACATTGAATACCCTGTTTTAATAAAAGATATCCCAAAAGTAGAAAAACAAAATAATTTAACTATAAATGTTTTTGCATTAGAAAACCAAACAAACAAACAATCTTTATACCCAGTTTATATTTCAAATATGGAAAGTGAAAATATAATTGATCTTTTATATATAGAAGAAAATGAAAACACACATTATTGTTTAATCAAAGATCTTGATAGTTTTCTATGTGATAAAAATAGGCATAAACAACACACATGTAGAAACTGTTTACAAAGTTTTCGAAGACTAGAAACATTAGAAAAACATAAAGAGATATGTCTAGATCATGATTATTGTAAAGTTAATATGCCAAAGAAAGATACTATTCTTAAGTTTAAAAATCATCATTTCAAAAATAGATTACCTTTTGTTATCTATTCTGATTTTGAATCTAATAATATCCCTTTATCAACTTCTCAACCTGACCCAAATAAATCATATGTTAATCCAATCAGAAAACAAACAGTTAATAGTTATGGTATTTATGTTCAGTCTGACTATCCAGAAATTTATAAACCACAATACTTTTCTTATGTTGGTGATGATGCAGCAAAGAAATATGTAGAAAAAATAATAAAAATTTTTAAGAAAATAAATTATAATATTCGTCTTAATGAAAAGAAAGAACCAATTTTAACTGAACAACAAGAAAAAGAATTTCAAGAGTCAACAGAATGTTATATATGTGGAAAAAAATTTGAAGATGAAAACAAAGTAAGAGAACATAATCATCTTTCTGGTAAATATAGAGGAGCAGCTTGTCAATCATGTAATACAAAAGAAGGTAAAACAACAAAGCTAATACCCGTTTTCTTTCATAATGGGTCAAACTATGATTTCCACTTTTTAATAGAGGAGCTAATGAAATATGAAGATGATTATAACAAAGTAAAACTTCTATCCAAAAATTCAGAAAACTATATTTCTATAGATTACGGTTCATATTATAAAAAACTAAGATTTTTAGATTCATATAGGTTTATGTTAAAAAGTTTATCAGATATTGCAAAATCAACAGATGACTTTCCTATTTTAAAACAAGAATTTAATGATAATATTTCTTTACTAAAACAAAAAGGCTTTTATCCTTATGAATATATAAATTCAATAGAAAGATTGAAAGAAAAACAATTACCTCCTATAGATAATTTCTATTCTACTCTAACACAAAAAACAATTACAGATGAAGAATATGAACATGCACAAAAAGTATGGAAAGTTTACGAGTGTGAATCGTTTTTAGATTATCACAATCTTTATTTAAAAACAGATGTTTTAATACTAGCAGATGTCTTTGAGAACTATAGAAACTTTTTTTTAAAACATCATGAAATAGATCCGTGTTATTGTTACTCCGCACCTGGGTTAACTTGGCAATGTGGGTTAAAATGTACAGGAGTGGAATTAGAATTATTAACAGACTATGAAATGTTATTAATGGTAGAAAATGGAATAAGAGGAGGGTTTTCTGGTGTTCTTGGTCCTAGACATGTAAAAGCATTTAATAAATATACACCCAATTATCATGGTAATGGTAATAAGATATTAGATGAAAATGAAATGAAAGAATGTTTAGAAGCATTAAGAAGAGGAGAAGATTTAAATGATTTTCTAACAGAAAAATATTTATTATATCTAGATGCAAATAATTTATATGGTTGGGCAATGTCACAGAAACTACCAACTAGTGATTTCAAATGGGAAAGTAATTCAGATTATTATTTAAATATTCCAAAAGGAAGAGGATGTATAATAGAATGTGATTTAGAATATCCCAATAATTGTAAATTTAAAACAATGAAATATCCATTAGCTCCTGAGAAAATGAAAATAAATGAAAAAGATTTATCAAATTATCAGAGAAACTTATTAGGAGATAAGCCATTAGGTAAAGAAGAAAAATTATTATTAACACTAAATGATAAAAAGAAATATGTTATTCATTATAGTATTCTAAAAGAAAATATTAAACTTGGAATGAAAGTAAAAAAAGTTTATAGAACTATATCATTTGAAGAAGACGATTGGTTAAAGAAGTACATTGATTTTAATACTACACAAAGAAAAAACTCTAAATCTAATTTTGAAAAAGATTTATGGAAATTAATGAATAATAGTTTCTATGGAAAAACATTAGAAAACATAAGAGGAAGAAGTGAAATTAAATTAACAACTAGTAAAAAAGAAGTAAAGAAATATATTAGTAAACCTAATTTTAAAGATTCAATAATTTTCAATAAAAACTTTGTTGCAATTGTAAATAATGTTACTTCTGTTAAATTTGATAAACCTATTTATTTAGGACAATCTATACTAGATTATAGCAAGTTATTAATGTATCAATTTTATTATAATATAGTTAATGAAATATGGCCAACAAATGAATTAGTTGCATCAGACTCTGTTTCTGGTGATACTCCAATTATTTTAAGATATAAAAATAAAGTATTTATAGAAAAAATAGAAAACATTACTGATGAATATGAATACTCAAATAATAAATTTTATCATCAACTAAAAGATATTGATATTGAAGTTTGGACGATTAAAGGATTTGATAAAATAAAAACTATCATTAAACATGAAACAGAAAAAGAAATGTTTAGAGTTGTTACACCATTAGGATTTGTTGATGTAACAGAAGATCATTCTTTAATAAAAGATAATAATGAAATTATTAAACCTAAAGATTTATCGTTAAATACTAATCTTTTATTCAATGATAGTTATAAAAATACCAATTATAATCCTCCTTTAAAAGAAGACTTCCTAAAATTAGAACCATCAACTTTAGAAGAAAAAAGAGCTTTTATTGAAGGTTTCTTTTTAGCTGATGGAACTAGTGGAATTTATCAAACTAAAGGGGGAGTAAAATATTCTTGGAATCTAAATAACCAAGATCTGAATCTTTTAAGTAAATGTTTAGAATACTGTAAGGAGTTATATCCAACTGATTTTAAAATAATAGATTGTATGAATTCATCTAAAGTATATAGAATTATTCCAAAAGGAAATCATAAGTTAATGACGATTAAATTTGAAAAATTTTATACTGATAAAAAAGAGAAATACATCCCTTATAGAATTCTTAATAAAGATTACAATTATAAATTATTCTTTTTCAGAGGATTTTATCAAGGAGATGGTTATAAAAAAGGAAAAAATTGTCAATTCTGTTTTTCACAAAAATCTAAAATTACATTCTCATGTTTACATTATCTTATAACTTCTCTAGGATATAACAGTAATATCAATACTAGAGAAGATAAACCAAATGTGTTTCAATTAAATATAACAAAAAAAGAACAATATGCTAACGTAAAAAATATAATACCATTAGGTAAACAAAAAAGGGTGGTTTATGATTTATCTACAGCAACTGAAAATTTTAATTGTGGATTTCCTTTGATCGTCCATAATACGGATAGTATATTCTTATCAATTAAAACTAAAGACATCTACGAAGATATGAAAGATAAAATAAAAGACGAACTTGATACATGTGACTATCCAGAGAATCATGATCTTTATTCAACTGCTAATGAAAAGAAAATAGGGAAGTTTAAAGATGAATTACAAGGTAAAATTATGAATGAAATAGTTTTTCTGAGAAGTAAAGCATATTCTTTTACATTAACTGATCTTAGTGAAGAAAAAAAATTAAAAGGTATTGGTAAAACAACAATTAAAAAAGATATAAAATTTAATGATTATAAAAATTGTTTATTTAACAATGAAACAAAAATGAATAAGATGTACACATTAAATTCTGATAAACATAATATGTTTATAAATGAAAGAAATAAAATTTCTTTATCTCCTTTTGATGATAAAAGATATATTTGTGATAATGGAATAGATACACAACCTTATGGTATTGAATCTTTATATTTTATTTAATTTCCATGCAATAAATCCAGTTAATGCCATACCACAAACAACAAATAAAATCTCTCTTTTTTGTGTGGATTCAGATGGGGTATAATAATCATTTAATGTATGTAGATTTTTACTAGTAACAGATTGATATAACTTCATTGATTGATCACCATCGTCGTACATCTGATAAACTTCTTGTTCTTCATCCTTTTGTTTTTTAAGAAAATCTTGTCTTCCTAATCTTTTTTTACTCCATTTGTCTTGCGCTGCTTCTAATTGTTCCATTGCTCTATCATGCCTTTCTTTCTCTTCTTCTGAATCATCTTTTCCAATATGTGAAAACAAATAATTACTACCCGAAAAAGAAAAGGCATTTACTACTGCTCCACCAATCATCATCGCAATTGCACTCGCCATTTTATAAATATTTTATTTCATAATATCAGCAGGAATAATATTGTGTTTAATTAACATATCTCTGGTAGCCATTGCAAGTAGTATATCAATAGATAACATTCCAAAATCGGCCATATTTAAATCTACTTTTGGTGGGGGTCTTTTCAATAGTTTTCTTCCTAATTCTGCGTATCCAACCGTTAATACTGTTTCCACTCCAGCATGATATAACATGTTTACTATTTGTTTTCCATCAATTTGTGTTGCCATTTTTATAAGAATATTTTTGATTACTTAAACTCAAATGGATCTATTTCTTTCTTTTCCTTTCTCTTTGGAACAGGTTCTGGTGTAGTAACTTGTTTATTAGATTTAGCAGTATATATATATAATCCCAATCCAACAACCCCTACTACAAGACATAAAGGTATATAATTTTTGTATATATTTACACGTTGAACTTCATCATCTTTTGTTATTTTTAATTCATCATTATCATCTTTTGTTATTTTTAAATCATCTTTTGTTTTAGATTTTAATTGTATGTTTTCTTTTTTCATTGTTTCCATTTCTTTTCTTTTTAATTCAGCTTTTAATCTTTTTGCTTCTGCACCTTTTTTACCAGCAGATACTCTTTTTGGGTTTTTTATTTTAGGTTTTTCTTCAACAATTTCATTCATCTTTTTTTAAGTCAATATTTTCATTTTTTTTTATCAGTGAAATCAATATGTCTCGCTGTTGTTAACATTGCAGTAAAAGGAGCAAGATACATTCCATATCTATAATACAATTCACAACAAGTACTTGTTAAAGCATGATTGATAAAAGGGTCTTCCTCTAAGTCTTGTATTAATTTAGGTGGGTTAGTAACATTGAGATACTTTGACACACCCATAACATACAAATTTATAAAAGAATTACCCAATGTCTTAGTCATACTTGCACCAAGTCTTGCTTCGTATCTACGGTATAGTTTTTCTATTTGTTCTGGTGTCATTGTATCAATGTCTGACATTTGTAAGTCTTTACCAAGATATTGTTTACTTCCTCCACCAGCAACAAGGGCTGATAATCTTTCACGTTTTTTGTCTTCATGGTCATCTTTTTGTTCTGGTAACTCAACATCTTTCAATAATTCTTCGGCGTTCATTTTATATAGTTTATTTTTAATTTTAAAATAATTAAATATTATATATCCAACTATTGATAAGACAGCAGTGTTTGTTATAATTGTTAGTGTTTCAAGAAGCATTGCTTTTTTATTGCTTATTTTTTAAGCATTACTAAAGCATTACTTAAGCATTACTTAAGCATTACTAAAGCATTACTTAAGCATTACTTAAGCATTACTTAATCAACCACCCAATAATCAGTAGGTTGGTCGGTTTTCAAAATTAATTTACGATGTTTCTTTTTTTTTAGTTCTTCCTTTATTCTTTGTCGGTCTTCCAGTGTAGGAATAACATCATTCTCTCTCAAACAATTTTCAAAACTATCTCTATCTTTTGTGTAGAAAATACATAACCATTTTGTTTGTTCTCTTAAATCTTTTAACACAGAATTATATCTCTGCGAAATAACCCACACTGATTGTTCTGCATGCCTACCAGAAAATGCTAATTCTGATAACATATCTTTTTTCTTTGTTAGTTCTTTCGTTGCACTGCAATCATCAATAATGTAGAGAGTAGAATGACCAGCATATTTATTAAAGAACATTCTTAGTAGTTCTTGTAGTTTTTCTTCTCCATTAACAATAGGATTAACAATTGATATATTTTTTGTTTTAGGTTTCCTGACATCACCAATCCACTCACGATTTTTATAAGCCTTGTTCCATTGAATGGTTGGGCAAAGTATAACAATATAACTAAATATACCTTTATATTCATCTTCAAGTAAGTCTAAAACAAATTCAGTCTTTCCACAGCCAGTTTGGCCACAAATAATTGCACTGTGTGGATATTTAGGTAATTCCATTTTAATTGATTAATAATTGGCTTCTTTAAATCTACCATCTTCAAAATTAATTTGTGCATCCTGTATTACAAATAAATGAACATTTATTGGTGCATCTGTTCCTGCTTCTTTCGTTATTTGTATTGTTATACCTTCTGAGGCATTTTCAATTCTTCTTCCCGAACCGTGAAGTGTATTATCATCCGTTGAACGTAAATCTAACCATAATGCATAATTGGTCGTTAGATATTTCTCTAACGTTGTATCAGTAAAATATAAATCTTTAATGACCATACTTGTTTCTCTATTTCTTTTTGAATTTAACGCAAAGAATTTATTTATCTCGTCCCACTGTTGATATGCTTTCATTCCTTGACTGTATAATTGATTTGGGATTCCTTCTATTGTCATTTCCACTTTTGTAATTTCTGGATTATAATATTCTTCTGTGCTGGCCCTTTCAGGATCTTCGAATAGCATAAGAATTCCTTTCATACTTCTTGCAGGAACATTTAGATTGATATTCCATAGTGTATCAGATTTGTTTTTAGTTATTTTTCTGTGTCTTAGTATTCGGTCATACAAAATAACCATTTTACCATCAACTTGATGTCTTATTTCTCCTGCTAAATCAGTATTAGAAACCATATCAAATTCCAAACAAATATTTTTGATTGTATAAGATGAAGTTGCATCGCCTGATTTAATTACTTTATTATAATCATTGAATGTAAGTTCATATTCAAGTCTATCCCCGAGTCCTGCTTGATAAAAAGGCATATGGGTTTCCAATAATTCAAAATCAAGTGGAATACAAAACCTGTTTCCATATGCTTTTGCGATGGCTTGATCTTCTTTATCCCCTGTTGCGTTTTCTGCGCCAACTCTATGTTTCAACATGTTTGGTTTGCCAATGCCTTGGTATGCCATATTTACGCGTTCTGAAGGAGACTTCCAGAGATCAGTATAACAATGATAGATGTCACTATCATCAATTGACATAACTTCATTTCCAGAGATACGAATTGTTGTTTTCTTTATTATTGCTCTTCCTATATTCGGATATATAGTGGCATTTACATCTCTAGAATCTAACTCAATTTCAAATGCTAATCTAACTGTTCCGGGAACAATAACATCATTACCACTTAGATTAGGAAATCTCACTAATAACTGTTGATTTTGGTCAATAGTTGATGGATTATTGGTTATCACTACACTTTGACGGATACCTCTCACACTGTGTTGTTCTCTTATTTTTCTGTAAGGGTTTAATTTATTTCCATAATAGGTCGACATTTTTTAAAGGAAAAATTTAATAATTAAAAATGGCGGAAGGATTTAATTTTGAGAATCCTACATTTGAAGATGATGATTATGGTGATGAAGATGAAGATGAAGATGATAATGATGAATTTAATAGAACTATGCAAAACCGAATTGATGCTATTAATACTGCCGGCAGTGATGTTGATACAAGAACAAAGATAAAAGTAGAACAGAAACAATATGCAGTTAAAGAATATTACAAGTTTATAAAAGAAAAGTATGGGTTAGACTCAGAATATATTGATTATTCAAACTTTGAACTTGGTGATGATTATAAAACACTATATTTAGTGGTTGGTGATCAAAAATTTCAACTTACTGTCAAAAGAGGTGGTGGTAAGTTTATAAGCTTGAGTACTTTAGCGGGTAAAATTGGTACGGGTGGAACACGAGCAATTAGAGACTTATTATTCTTACCTGATTACAAAACTCTAAAACCATTATTAACACCACAGAATATTGCAAAATTACAAACTGTAGAAAATAACTTACCCAATGTTGATACAATAGAAATGTCTGATTTAGCTAATGCAGCTGCAACTGCCGAGATAGAAATGGAAACACCATTAATTGATGAAGGTGGGGAACAAATGTCATTTATGCCAAAAAGAGAATATGATGGTCTTAAAGAAGCAATGACAACTGTTAAAGAAGAGATAGCATTGACATTGTCTAAATTGAATGAAACAGAGGAAGACTTGAAAAAAGAAGAGAGAAAATTAGAACGAGCAAAAGCAGACAACGATAAATATCAAATAAAGAGGATAAGCGACTAGGGTTGGGTATCGCCTTTGAAAAACGTATCGAGATATATCGCGATATAAGGGGGTATATCGCGATATGCATCACGATATATCGCAACTATTTACAAGTTTGAAAAATATGAACTTCAATGTGTTGTTTCCATCTACTTATTGAGTACTTGACTATTACTGGTACTATTAAACTGTAAATGAATGGCTAAAATCTATTAAACATACAAAAAGAACAGTGTTTGTCTTTTATTCTGCTTCCAATGAATAGAAATGTGACAATGTCAGAGAATCAGTGGTGCTGAAGTGACTACAGAAAATGACTCAGCTGACTAGAATTTGGCAATGAGTAATAAACTGAATATCAAATCTGCCACAGGACTAGAAATGTTGTAATGTGACTGGAGAAATATTGCAAAATTTTAAATATACAATACATTGACAATATGATATTTAAAGAGACCCAGAGACTATTGACTACTAGTGACTAGAGTTTCAAATTATATTGTGGCCACATCGCACAAGACTAGAAATGCTGTAAAGTGAGAGATAGATATTTGATGGTTCATAATTATGATCATACCCTTAAACTGGTGTCATGTCGCAGTGGCAACATACTGTATACCCTCAACGATAGTCGAGTCCGACTTCCGTTTTTTAAGCCCAAAATTCCTCCACACGTCCGATTTCGCCTTTGCATTTTTTACACTGTTTGATGATTTATAACGGTTCAATTATGACACTATTGTTAATCCCTGTCATATAATTGCCCCCTGCGGTGCGTGTCGATAAGGTGTGAAAATATGGTCAAGTTATGTCTCTAATTTCCGTTTATTCCCCAATCATAAAATTTAATCCGCAATCAATGAGAAAATTATTTAATTGCTCCAAAGGCGAGTAGCTACGACTATTCTACTATCTCGTGAATGGTTATGTTTTGGCGCCAAATAACAGACGCTTGGCGAGAAAAGTTGAACGCTTTAATTTGTGTTAACACATCAGTATGCTGTTGTTGGTTATTGACACGGAGCTTACGGAAAGAGCTGTTTTCCACAACCGTTTTGCTATCGAGAATCTTTTTACCGTTTCCAAACATTTTTTATGAAAGAGATACACCCCATTAGGATAAAACAATAGACACGTGTGGGGTTGCTGAGGTCCGATGACGTCATTTACCGATCCCGTGCAGAAAAAAAAAACTGTAGCGGTGGTTTGTGGGCGGCGGTTTGGATGCCGGAAAACTTTGCTGTTCGCATGGAACTTGCTTGTTTATTTCGTTTAAAATCAGAGTTTTAGGAATAAAACTCACAAAATTGGGCTTGCTAGTAATGGAGATTGTTATATTACTCAGGTGTAAGCTAATTTGAGTGGACAATTAAACATCATTCATGTCGGGAATCTGAAAAAAAAACTGAAAATGAAAGTAGCCAAAAATCCCGGAAGAAGGTTCCGGAAAATACCGGACTTTACCGAGTGTACCGGTATGGTCAAATATGTATCGCGATACGTACCGCGGGAGTTTCGAACCGTGATTCACCGGTATACCGGTAATATCGCGCAACCCTATAAGCGACCGAATAAGAGATTTAGAGATTGAGAGAAGTGGTTACTTAGAAGTAATAGATATTAATAGAGATAAATTACGTAGTCAGGTAAATAGAATAAAGGAAACAATCAACAAGATATTAAAAGAAGACACTACATTAGGTGAGAGAATTAAAACATTATTTAGAGAACAAGGGATTACAATTGTTAGTATTTTAACTGCTTTTGGAATGATTATTGGCGTTATTGTTGAGGCTGTTATTCCTACTACTGGTGGTGGATCTATAACCCCTAAACCACCTTCATCACAGGGCGGAGTAAAAGAATGGGTAAAAAAACTTGCTAAACTATTAGCTAATCTAGCGGGTAAAGCAGCAGCAGCACTACCGGGTATTATTGGTGCCATTGTGTCTTGGCTGTTGTCTACTACTGGAAAAGTGGTTAACTGGTTTGGCGAACATCTCTGGGCATTGCTTCTCCTTGTTGTGGGGTTATTGTATGCAGCTGCAAGAGAGTATATTAGTAAATCTCATAGATAGTGAGTGCAACAATACCTATTACAATACTTCCTACTATTATTGCTGTTTTGTTGTCTTCGTGTTTCTTTCCCTTTGAGTGATGGTGATGTTTTGGTTTTGTATCTTGAGGTTCTGGCATATTTTTTAATTTACTCATATTTGGTTCTGGCAGAGATTTCTTTGTTGGTGTACCATTTATGGTATTAGATGGTGTTGTAGGAACAACAGGCTTAACATTTACATCACTGTTGTAGCCAAGTTCAAATTTATATTTTGGGTCAGCAATTTTAATTTTATTATTATAATTGACGATAACGCCAATTTGTAATACCATATTACTAGGGGCCATATAGAGACCATTGCCATATACATATTCAACTTTACTGCTTGCGTGTTCTAACAGATCTTCATAATTTTTTACTTGGGTAGGTATATCTTCCGGAGCCTTAATAAATTTTTGAATATTATTTACGAATTGTTTTTGCGCATCTAATCCTTTTCCTAGGGTTGTTACGGATGCTCGAGTTTGAGATTGCGCTGCTAATAGAGCCCATACAAATACTCTGATACTTTCATTAATTCGTACAACCCCATGAGTTGTGAAACCTTCTGATTTGTCTAATATAAACATTGTCCATGCCTCACTTATATCTACTGTATGTTCTATTTTGTCGTTTATATTAAAGAATGGCCCATCACTTCGATGATCGTATCTATATTTTCCACTTGGCTTAAAGTATTGTGTGTATTCTCCGAGACCACTACATTTTGAACTACTTTCCAGTTTTTGCCTCCAATCCGTGCTAGGCGAAATACCGAATTCATGGCAGATATTTTGATAAGCTTTTTTATCGTATGGGTTTTGGTAATAACAGAATGTATTATCTGTTGGGAAAGGTGTTTTAAGTTCTTTCAAAATACGAGCAACACAATAATAAACATGAAATATGTATAATGTTCTAGTTTGTAGAGAATCAGCTTGTAAATGGTCGTTGTAACTTACACCACATCCTGTAGTAGCTAACCAAACAGCAAAATTTAATTGACATTGCCACCAGTCAAATGATGAATGAAGCCATGTATTCCACGGTTCATTGGTGTGTAATGTTGGATTTTGATATTTTTGAAATAAGTTGAGAAACGTTACTGGAAAATTATCCTTTTCATTAGCATAAATTTTTTGGTTTACAAGTAAAGGACCAGCAGCATGTTTGGTTTTATATTTAGTATTGGGATTATATGATAAATCCTTGTTTAACTTGAATTCTTTTGGTATCATTTTTATACATAAAAAAATGTATCACACAATTTCCGATATTAATAAAACAATATATTTACAACAATATATAGATAATAAATGTGGAAATAAGAGAATTGGATTGAAGAGTTTTACTTATACCATAGGTTGGTATAATTTAATTGATGAATACATCCAAAAAGGAACAGATAAAGCAATACGTTTACCTTCAGGATTTTACAGTTTCCAACAAATAGCAGGTATATTTCAAAATAATAATATTGTATTATCTGTGAATGAAACAAATGGCATAGTGTTTTTAACATCGACCGTTGATTTAAAAATAAGCAAAGAATTAAAAGAGATGTTAGGCTTCGGAAATAAAAGACGATTTAACGCAAATCAAACATATGAGGGAGAAAAACCGTTAAATTGTGCACCTTATAAACAACTATATATTCATCTTGAGCAGATAAATAGTGCTTGCAATTTCTTTGATGGTGCTCCTAGTAATATTCTTGGTGTTGTTTCTGTTGAAAATAAATCGTTTGGTGATATTGTTCATACACGATTTAGTAATCCGGAATATAAACAATTAGCACATGGTGATATTTCAGAATTAAGTATAAGCGTTTGTGATTCTCTTGGAGAAAAAATAAACAACAATGGATTGCCAATTAATTGTGTGTTAGAAATTATATAATTATTGTATAAAAATGAGTATATTTGGTGTTAAAAAGTTTACAACATTTGATTCTACATCGAATGATTTGACTTTACGTGTTAATGATTTGCATAGAAAATTTACAGATTTAAATAGTAGATTACAAAACATTCATATAAATGAAGACATTACAATAAGTGCTGAATCAAAAGGCCCTTTAATTAGAGGTGAGGTGTTTTCATTTGGAAATGCAGGTAGAGAGCCAAAAGTTGGTTATGTTATGATGAGACGTGGTTATATTACAGGTATTAGCCTGTCGAGTGAAAGGTCAAGTGGTGAAGTGCGAGTTGGTGTGTTGGTGGATGGGGTAGTTATAAGTGGGTGTGAGATTACTTTGCATACAACACCAAGAAAACATGATAATTTTGATAAACCATTTTTTGTTGAAGCTGGAAGTGTTATTAATTTTATAAGTCTGGGGGCTAATCAAAATGTAGTTAATAGTGTTGCCTCGTTATTAATTGAATTCAAAAAATATATATAAAAATGAAGCAACCTACAGCCCCGAATTTATATCCAGATTTACCTAATGAAGACGGACAAAATTATAGATTACAAAAGATATCAGAAATAGAAAAACAATTAATAAAAGAGAGAGATGTAAGAAAGGCATTATACAAAAAGTATAAACGTGGAATTAATGTTACTGATTGTGTTGATACTGCATTAATTTCATCAAGTGTTATTATGGCTGGTGTTGGTTTATCTGTTCCAATTATGTTGCCATTGGAAATTGCTGCTGTTGTTTGTGGATCTCTTGGCGTTTGTGTTAAGTTAGTGAGACGTAAATTACATGCAAAAACACAAAAACATTATGAGATTAAAACTATTGCTGACAGTAAATTGAATAGTATAAAAGACTTGATTTCTAAGGCTTTGACAGATGGGGAAATATCAGAAAATGAATTTAAGTTGATTTTAGATGAATTAGATAAATATAATAAACTGAAAGATAGCATACATTCAAAACAAACAGGATTAAGTGAGACGGAAAGAAAAAAACTTATTGATGAAGGCAAGGCCCAGGCTTTAGCTGAGGTAAAAAAAAAAATAGGAGAAGCTTGATTTCATTTAATAAAATTATAATAGTAAACGACCCCCCTCCCACCTATTTTTAACTCTCACATAAACTAAATATGCATTTGTTAAAAGCTACGCATACACGGTCCTTTCTGTACTTTGATTAACTTTCAGACCTTTCTGTACTTTGATTACGACTTTCAGACCTTTCTGTACTTTGATTACGATTTTCAGACCTTTCTGTACTTTGATTATATCCATAACGACTTTCAGGCCTTTCTGTACTTTGATTATATCCATAACGACTTTCAAGCCTTTCTGACAAGACTGATCGGACTGTAAGGGTCTGGTCAGGGTCTTCCCTATTCATAAATGCTAAAAGATACCTTTTTCACATGACATCAATCATATGCGTTCAATCTGCCTTACTGTAGCAGCCAAACTGGCTGAAGGCACACTTTCTCTTATTTGTGGTTTCGAGAAAGGTACATTTTTTCCTGCTATAATGTGTATTGATCCAATAATTTGATTAATGAATAGTTATTGATTCTGAATAGGGAATGACAGTAAGAAATAATGTGATTTTTAGCTATCGATTGACGTCACCGTATCAATATTTTATTTACTTATTATATATTTAATACTTAGTTTTATGAATGGGGTTTAGAAATTCCTCTGATAAACGGTACATTGACTTTGATATGATACGGGTATTGGGCCAGCGACTGAAAAAACCTATAAAGGTAAAACTTTACCACGTTCTGCGGCATCTGATATTGACCTGCACTGTTTGCCAACTACCCATTTTGGGGTTTGCGGTACTAAATGCTGTATTCTGTGGCGTCTGATCTGGGCCTGCACTGTTTGCCAAAAATCAGTCCACATGTTATTGATCCAAAATTGGGCCCTTTCACTTTTACCTTGCTTAGTTGCACACATGTCCATTAAAGAAACAAAGCTGTGATGTAAAAGACAAGTGTGTCCTATACGTCATAGTCGATCTGGTTTCCAGCTCTTTGTAGTAAAATTCACATTATGAAGGTGACTCTAGCCGGTCTTTTTAATTTATTGTTAATGGTATAAGATACTCAAATATCAGGCCTGTTACTTGAGTAGCTTATATCATTGAAAAAATGACTACGCGAGATTTATGACAAAAGTGCATAGCATTTTTATCACGCCTCATACTTGTAAACAAATACTTTGTTTTAATCATATACAAACAAGTTTTTTTACATTTTCACTTTTTTACATTTTTACTTTTTTACATTTTTATAATTTTCCGAGGTCACTCTAGTAGGAAAAAATTAACGATTACAATATAATTTTCCCTGCGGATTACGGCGTAATCATACTCTGGATGGCTTGTTATGCATGACTGATAGAGTCATCTCCCCTGCTAGAGTTTATTGGGGATTACGGCGTAAGCATCAACAAAGTTTATTGTGGATTACGGCGTAAGCATCAACAGAGTTTATTGTGGATTACGGCGTAATCATCAACAGAGTTTATTGTGGATTACAGCGTAAGCATCAACAGAGTTTATTGTGGATTACAGCGTAATCATCAACAGAGTTTATTGTGGATTACAGCGTAATCATCAACAGAGTTTATTGTGAATTACGGCGTAAGCATCAACAGGGTTTATTGTGAATTACAGCGTAAGCATCAACAGGGTTTATTGTGAATTACAGCGTAATCATCAACAGAGTTTATTGTGAATTACGGCGTAAGCATCAACAAATCTTTTCGCTCCAATAATTTTTTCATTTTTTATTTTTGTGTTATTTTTTTTTCTTTTTCTCACCCCCTCAGCCATTTTTCCCACTGTACTCCCTTCACTTTTTTTTTCACCCCACCCCTCCATCATTTTTGCACTGTACTCCCTTCACTTTTTTTTATTTTTTGTGTTAGGAGAAAAAGCATTTTTTTTTTTTTTTTTTTCTCGAGGTGTGTGTTTTTTAGGGGGGACCCAGAGGTGCGTTTTTTTTTTGTTTTTTTTTCACCCCCCTTTCATCACTTTGCTACAGTACTCCCTTCCTCTTTTTTTTTTTTTTTTAGGGGGTGTGTTTTTTTTTTTTTTTAGGGGGTGGTCCAGACTCGCCCAATACCCCTACTACTAGTATGACCCATCTTCTTTCTTATGAATGTTTTCATTGCTCTTAAAGGAACTTATTTTAAATTTTTATTTGCCTTCACTGCAGCTGGTGTTGTGTCGTGTGGCGGCCGTAAAACGTCTCCCAATACATCAACCATAGTGCAGTTTATATTTTACTTTTGGTCCTTTGAGATCAGCGTGAATATTCTGAGAAATCAGAAATAAATTATTGGTTTAGACTCATATTCTAGAAAGGTTTTTAACTATTTGGACACCATTTTGATTTAGCTCAGTCTTTGAAATCCGCAAAATTGCAGTATGTTTTCTCTGGCTTTCTTTGCCGGATCATTACAGGGTCACTGATGAGGCTTTATTAGCCGAAACTACGTAGTATGACCCATCTTCTTTCTTATGAATGTTTTCATTGCTCTTAAAGGAACTCATTTTAGATTTTTATTTACCTGTCAGACTGTTCGTTGAAGTTGCCTCCATCTAGAAGTCTGATCTTCGCAAACAATATTCCACTAACAAAAGGCACAGAGGAAAGTTCTTCTACATCTAAGGAAACATTAAACTTGTAGCGTTTCTTTCTGGACATGAATGGAATCATACTGACAACCAGTTTGCTATTTAGTGTTTTTGAAAAACACAAGTTTCTTTGGTAATTACCATGATTGTGTTTTCTACATACTTCATGTATTAGGTTCCTCTTACGTCATTATGTGTACAAAATGATGAAATGTATAGTAGACTTTAGAGACTCAGCATTTTGTTGATACTTTCTGATAGCAACATTATCTGAAAAAAAAAAGAGCATTGGATACATCATACATGTATATAAGGCATGCATACACAACATGTATGTAACCACAGTCTTTTTAAACCTTCAACTGCTAATCATGACTACATGTGTAGCACAAGGCATTTTCAAATTGTATTTTTCTTATTTTTCAGTGGAAATATGGCTTGACATTGCATGTGAATCATCTGTCCAGCCCAGCTGACACTTTTGATCTTTTCTTTCTTTAAGTATGTCTAAACCCCTGAGGGGGGAACTAGGGCTAGCTAATCGGAGCTGAAAAGATAATCGATTATCAGTCCTGTCATTGCGATTGATAATCAATTAGTAGTTGCTAAGGTTTTTGTCATAATTTTACCTGTCTGGCTTTCTGTCTGCGCATAAGTCTTACCATATGTTGCACTTTAACATACATACATTTTAACAGACAGGCCTGAACAAACAGTGTAGACCCAGATGAGATGCCGCAGAAGTAAAAGGAAAGCTGGTGAAATGTGTGTGTGTGTGTGTGAATTCGGGTTTAACGTAGCTTTCAACAATTTTTCAGTCATATCACGACGGTGTCTGGTTGTGACAGGGAGCTCAATGCTCACTTTTATAGTGCTGCCTCACTGAAGTATCATGTCCCAGGCACATTACATGATACCACACCCGTGCTGCCCCACTGAAGTATCATGTCCCAGGCACATTACATGATACCACACCCAGTCACATTATCCTGACACTGGGCCGACCAGTCCTAGCTCTACCCCTTAAATCTGAGTACCAAGCGAGGAGCAGCTAGTACCATTTTTAACGACTTTGGTATGTCGCGGCCCCGGATTGGTGAAATGAGTATGTACAGTGCGAAAAGAGAGTGTTAGTGTCTTTTTTTTGGTTTTACGACCCTTTCAAGATTATTTCATCCATATTGAGCATATTGTTAATCATAGATAGGGCTGGCTAATCGCAGCTGAAAAGATAACCGATTATCAGTCCTGCCATTGTGATCGATAATCGATTAGTAATCACTGAAGATTTGGTTATAATTTAACCTGTCTATCTTTCTGTCTCAGCATAACTCCTACCATATGTTGTACTTTACCATATGTATTTGAACAGACAGGCCTGAGCAAACAGTGTAACTCCCGGATTGGACGCAGCAGAATGCGGCGTCTCATCAGGATCTGCACTGTTTACCACTAACCCAGCTATTTTAGACACAACTTTGGGTAGTAAATTGTACTTATCAAAAAATTTATTACTAACAAATGAGTAACGATAATCATTTTTTGGAAATTATCGATCGATTAATTGATATATAGTGCCAGCCTTAATCATAGGTGGGCGAAAACCGGAGTACCTGGAGAAAAACCACCTGAACTTCCGTTGCAGAACTTGGCGTCTCACGTGACCAGAGCCAGGCTTGAACCACAGCAGTGAGAGACCCGGCACTCTTACCCACTAGGCCACGGAGGCCCGCTGTTAGTGTCTTTTATTCGATGGTTGTTTGTCACTCTTTCTGATTTAGGCTAATTGATTAGACTTGCATCTCTGTCTTCTTTCACCATCCATGTACATAAAAATCCAATAATTACAGTAGATTCTGGTAAATACCCTGGAAACCCATAACTCTGTTCACCTAAGGTTGAGCAATTCTGCCATCAGTTTTTGTTGCAAGAACAATTTTCTGCAGTTATTTTTAAACAATTTACTAAATTCCTGTGAGAAGCTCAAGATTTAAGAAATTAAACATCACATCTTTAGATTCTACAACTTCTACTAATGAAGGGGTTGTTTAGGGCATGTTCTCATAACTCTGTTCACTCAACTTTCTTTAACCAGATTCATTCAATGCATATTATACATGGTATTTTATTTAGACTGTATTACTATTCTTAATTGTTGACAGTATCAACAATTAAGAATAGCTCAACAATTAAGAATAGTAATACAGTCTAAATAAAATACTCACCATGTAAACTGTTTAGATTCAGCCACATGCTTGTCACTGGTTAGAGATTATTTTTGGGGTACTCCGTAAATATAAAGGATTGTGTGATAAATTTTGATTTCTATGAATAAAATTGTGAGTCATAAGTGATTCTCTTCAAAACCAGCTGCTACATGTATATTAGTTATTTGCTATTAATTTTAATGTAAAATAATTTTAAGAATGATTCACTTTCACATTATTTAACAAGAGAAAGCGACCTGTCGGTCACGTATACCCCCGGCCAGTGCCACCCTCTGATATATCTTTAGAGCTTGTATGAAACATGAATAAAGAAGTCAAGAAGCTGGGGGGGGGGGGGGTGGTGGAACATGCATCAATGAAATCTTTAGACCAGTATGTATGTAACCTCAGTGTAAGTATCAACTAAATCTATCAAAGGGTTCAGAAGATACAACCTCTTAGAAACTTTAACGCAAAACTTTAACTAATATGTAAAATTTCTAAGTCTGTGACCTTGACCTCAAGGTCACTGTGGGGGGGGTGGGGGGGGGGGACATGCATCAATGAAATCTTTAGAACAGTATGTAACTTTAGTGTAAGAATCAACTAAATCTATCAAAGGATTCAGAAGATACAATCTCTTAGAAACTTTAACGCAAAACTTTAACCAAAATGTTAACGGATGGACAGACAGAAGGACGGACGAACGGCAGGACGAAAACTATATACCCCCATAGCATACTTCGTATGCCGGGGGTATAAAGAAGAGAGTGAATTGAGTTATTAAAGAAATTATGAGAAAAGGCCATACATGTGCATTTTGGTGTTTTTTATGGACATTCTGATTCTGCATCCGGTAAAACCATGCTCATCACTCATAAAATCTGGCAAATTGTGTGACAGATAATTATGATAGTGCTAGTACATGTACATTATTCACTATATTTGCATTATTTGCTGGCTCCCAGCTTACACTTTATCAATATTGGAAAAAGCAGGTAACCAGACCCCCCTGACCTTGAAAGGTTAAGGGGGTCTGGTTACCTGTTTTCCCAACACTGATAATCTTCAGACTAGGAACCAGCAGATAATGCAAATAAGGTGAATAACATTTATTATTATTATTATTTTTGCTTGGAGCTAACAGCAGTAAAAAGTCTGATGGGTTTATGAGATCAGTAGCTATAGACACAGCCTGTCCAGGAACCGCGGTGCGAGGCGGGACCGTCCATGCTAATAAACCCTATTGGTGTCATTGGGCGACAGGGTTTGAGAAGTCATTTCATCTCAATGTCGGGTAAAAGTACCACAAAATTGGAAGCAACGTCTCCAAAATGACCTTTACAGTGTTGACGGGGACGTAAACCTCAAATCAAACAAAATCAAAGCTATAGACACATCCAAACACTACGTCATCGCTCAGCAATACTATTTGCCAGGACTTACCGGCGGTGGGCAAAAGATGCTCTGGCCGTTTATCACCATTGTAAATGCGATGTTATTTTCTGTAAACTTATATTTTGTTTGGAATCAGAACGACAAAATTGACCTTTAAACTTTTATAGCCAATTATTATTGGTTTCTAGAAGATTTGAGGATGTTTTGATGATACATGTACATGTAATTACCTGTTAAATTTATGCAGGTAACGAGGCGGGACGGTCTTAATCATTTGTAATAAAAAAGCGCAAAACGAATGACTAA
This sequence comes from Lucinisca nassula, assembly GCA_963580285.1. Taxonomy (NCBI): domain Eukaryota; kingdom Metazoa; phylum Mollusca; class Bivalvia; order Lucinida; family Lucinidae; genus Lucinisca; species Lucinisca nassula. The sequence continues at coordinate 124,559,110 of OY757010.1, read as the reverse complement.
ATGCGGAAGATGCATGAATAAACTCTAAAATATATTTACAAGGATTTTCCTAACCTTCAGAATCAGGCTCCGGGTCCAGGGGCCGCTGGGTTTGGGAAAAACAGCTCGCTAATATTTATAGTTGGGAATTTCAGCTGTAACTTTGTCAATTTTAGTTAAATTTTCATGAAATTTTTATCAAAATGTAGCACAACATCAGAAATTGGGAAATTTGTTATAAAATTTGGGAATATCTGTCTCTAAATTGGGAAAAAAAAGAGTTGTACTAGGAAAATCCCTGTATTTATTTACTCATTTAAAGTGTAATTTGATCGATTTTCTGCGACAGTCAACTAAAATATGCCCCTAAAATTAAACCTATTTACAATGTGTTTATATGGAACCAGGGGCTTTTTGCCAACCACTAAAGATCGTTATCAAAAGGAAAAGTAATTTTGCACATGCGCAATGACATGTAAACAAAGTCATGTGTCTAAACATTGGATCTTTCTTTCTTTCTATTGATACTGCGCCGGTCACATTTGACCATTAAGCCTCTGTCACACTATGCCACGTTTCCACTGCGATAGAACGGCGTTGTTTAATTTTTCCAGAACGCCATGAGATCACAAGAAATATGGGATATTTTTCGTGAACATGGACCTGTCATGACGTCCTTACAGCGACCAAGACGTTGCTACTGAGCTTACATGGTGATCTATTGCGATCCTGCGGCATTCTTGATGGCTATTGTATGCGCTCTCATGGCACATCCACTGCTTGCATGGCACTAACACTGCGTGCACTGCGCTTTTACGGCGCTCACAATGCATGCACTGCGCTTTTACGGCATGTTGAAGATGTTCTTTTGCACTATAAAGCAAAGTGTAAACAGACATCTTCATCAAACAGTTTTGCTGATTTGAGGTTTAACGTCCCCACCAACACAGTATAGGTCATTTTAGAGACGTTGCTTCCAATTTTGTGGGAATTTTACCCGACATACATGAGATGAAAACCATGAAAACGCGGCCCTGGTGTGCCAGGGGTATTACCGCAGGTGTATATTACATACACTCCAGGTTTGCAGGATGAAAGCCTACACAGTAATCATTTAATTACGGTAGGGGTCTTTAACCTGCACAGGCAGGGATTTTCCTACCCTTCAGAATCAGGGTCCAGACCCCAGTGGCCGCTGGGTTTGGGAAAAACAGCTTGCTAATATTTATAGTTTGAAATTTAAATCAGCTGTAACTTCGTCAACTTTGGTTCAATTTTTATCAAAATGTACCTTAACATCAGAAATTGGGAAATTTGTTATAAAGTTTGGGAATATCTCTCTAAATTGGGAAAAATAGGGGCCGATTACCGGCCCCAAAGTTGCAGTTAGGAAAATCCCTGACAGGGGGTGGTTCTCCCTGCACAGGAGGCCTCCAGTTAACGTCCTGATCTGATGGACGGTGCACTTTATGACATTGATCCCTGCAAATGATGCCGATAGAGCGTGTTCAGACCCGCAATTTTATCGCTGCTGCCGGCCCAGCAGGATCGAACCACGCACCTCATTAGATGCAAGTGCACTAACCACTGAGCTATCATGCTCCACTAAAGTTAAGTCTATTGCTGGTGAATGAATATCATACGGAGTGTCAAAAATAACAATTTGGATTTTGTATGATTTCGTTGAGAAATGAGATTCAGATTTCTACGAAATCGAGTCCATGTTGAATTTAGAAACTCTGCCTCCCCACCCACTTATTAAATGGTAATTTTCGAAGTTCATATTGCACCCCGGAGTACTTTTTAACATTCAAGTCGATGTATTTGTGTATCTCTTTGATATTGAATTCAATTCCAGTACTTTGATCATCCATTAAAAAAGAAATCAGAAGATAAATAGAAAATTGATTCGCACCTGTTGACATATGTGTTGCGCATGCGTAGTCGATTTTGCTTACTCGTTTTGCTACTGTTTACGTCGTTTTCGATACGGAAGTACCGGACATTCAGTCATCAGGGTGCCGGCCTCGTTGGCTCAGTCGGGTGCGTCTGACTGGCGATCAGGAGGACGCGGGTTCGACTCCCGCCGGGGTCGGCAACATTCTTTCGTGGAGATTGATCATGAAATCTTTTCTACGGTCATTCTCTCCCTTCCGCTGATTCAAGAAGGGCAGTTGTCAGTTTCTGGCGAATGAATGTGCACTGGTGTATGAATGTCATTTGACGTGTCACCAGTAACAATTCTGATTCTGTACTGGTTAACCGCTTATGTATAAGCCTGCCCAGGAAAGTGTGGATAGGTAAACTGACCGGCTCAAAAATGACCTAAATAGTGTTGACTGGGCCGTTAAACTCCAATACAAACAAACAAATCAGTCATCAGGGTCGGAGGAATCCAAAGGTTAGCTCTTAACCAAGAAGAAGAAGTGGTTATAGTGCACTTGCCCCTGATGTTTAAGACCCCCGGCAGACGTGATAAAATTTCGGTGTCCGAACATGCTCCATTGGCATCATTTGCAGGGACGAATGCCACAAAGGGCACCGTCCTTCGGATCGGTACGTTAACGCAGGATCCCCGATCGGCCCCGATAGCTCAGTTGGAAGAGTGTCCGCTCCGGGGAACGGTAGGTTACGGGTTCGACCCCGGGCCGCGACATACCAAAGTCGTTAAAAATGGTACAAGCTGCTCCTCGCTTGGCACTCAGATTTACGGGGTAGAGCTAGGACTGGTCGACCCAGTGTCAGGATAATGTGACTGGGTGTGGTATCATGTAATGTGTCTGGGGCATGATACTTCAGTGAGGCAGCACTATAAAAGTGAGCATTGAGCTCCCTGTCGCAACCAGACACCGTCGTGATATGACTGAAAAATTGTTGCAAGCGACGTTAAACCCGAATTCACACACACACATACAAACGCAGGATCCCTGCCGTTATTACATGATTACATTAAAGGATCATTGGTAGAATTTCTCTCGGTCTCCCGCTGATCAAAGAAAATGTTCAGTTTGTAAGAACGTAATAATAATAATAATAACAATAAATGTAAATGAAATATAAATTATAACTATGAAATCGATGATGACGACGACGATGATGATAGTGATTATGAAATAATTTCTCTGCCAGTCTCCCGCTGATACAAGGTTCATTTTTGAAAGTTCAACATTAACGAACAGAAATAAATATCTCTTCAATGTATAAAAGGTTTAACTTTACAACAGATGTTTATTCATGAAATTCTGTTGTAAAAAAAATCGCTCAAATAGGGATTATGTCAGTAATCAAATAAACGCCACGCGTATCGCTTAAAGACAGGACTGGACTATTTAAGGGAGCACAGGAAAACCTGAGTCATTACTATAGATACAGGAAATGCCCAAACTGCGGGGGGCCACACGGTGCAGCTCACCCCCAGTGCCCTACCTTCCTCACATACAAAAGGAAGGTAGATACCCTTAACAGAATAACCAGGGAGGAATGGAACATTAGGCGTATACAGGAGTCCGTCGTTCATGTTGCACACCCATTAGACGATGCCCCCACTCATAACCCCACCCAAACACCTCCCACTATAACCCAGATGCAGACACGGCCCATAGCCAGCCCATCAGTACCAAATTATCCCATACCTAACCCTAATCCTAACCCTAGCCATACACCCAGCCATAACCAAACGTATGTTACAACAGAACAACTCATCACCATCCTCGTTGAGGTGATGAAATTGGATAAATTGACCCTAGCCCCAAAAGACAAAGCGAAAGCAGTGGGAAATATCGTCAGAACCCACACCCACATAAACCCACACCTGAGTACAAACATAACAGACACCCCGGCTAGACAAAAAACGCACTGCCATACAAATGCCACCAACAGGCGTATAGCAGCACTAAGAGCAGACAACCCAACTCCCATGGATACCTCAACACCCAACCCAACAAACCCGACCCCAAGCCCATAGACATTCCGACCCCCACCCACCCGACCCTATAAGGATATATAATGGCGGACTCCACTGCAAAACCACCCCCTCCACCAGCCTCCCGACTTGACGTTCTGCAGTGGAACTCCCGTAGCGCTGTCAATCTACATCAACTTAGAGCCTTTCTAGATGGAAAAACAATATCCCCCCATGCTATATGCCTACAAGAAACCTGGTTCAAAGATAATAAAAGAACCCCTACGATACCGACATTCAAACTTGCCGCCATCTCCAACAGACAGGAAAAAGGAGGAGGTGGCGTAGCCATTTATATGAAAGATAACATCCCATTCGAAAAGCTAGACCTAAATATCAATGACCCCACTTTTGAATCGTGCGCTGTCACCATCCATCTGAAAAACTGTAAAGTAGCCTTGATAAACTGTTACGACCCGCCCAGCAATAAAAACGCAACAAAAGAACTAGATAGACTAAGAAAACTTTTCGACCATATCCCGCACCAAAGCTACATACTTGTAGGTGACTTAAACGCCCATGACACGCTATGGAGCCCAAAGCAGAACCCAAGGGGGAAGGCACTATCAGAGTTATTACTTGAATACGGGGCTACCATCCTCAATGATGGGGCACCAACCATGGCAGAAACTGAATCTTCACCTGACATCACCATAGCCACCCCAAACCTCTCAGCCCGCTCAGAATGGTATACCCTTGACAATTCCTGTGGTAGTGACCATCTCCCCATTTTGTCCAAATATAATGCCAAATACAACACCACGGGAGCAGCCGTTTCCCAAAAATGGAACCTAAACAAGGCCGACTGGGATCTCTTTAAAAATCTCTGCTCACAAAAATTAGAAATTAGGGACAACCAAAACATAGACGAAATTGCCAACCAGTTTACGTCCACCCTAAAAGAGATCTGTGACAGTACAATTCCAACGACCTCAGTTAAACATAAAAAACTACTCCCACCCTGGTGGAATCAGGATTGTAGGAAAGCCATAAATCAACGCGAGCAAGCGAGGAAGAAATACTTGAAAAATAGAACTTCCGAGCTGAAGAATAACTACAATAAAACTAAGGCACACGCTAGAACCACCCTACAAATAGCACAAAAACAAGGGTGGCAAGAAATAGTCAACAAACTTAACCATAAGACCACTAGTAAGAAAATGTGGTCTACTTTTAATAAATTTAGGGGTAAACCTACTGAAAAGATAAACTGTCTCAAAATTAACGGCCAGACCATAACTAATGATAGAGAGAAAGCAGACGCCCTTGCCAACCACTACCATAATATGTCGAAAACCTCCAACCAAGATCCTGCCTTCCAAACAATAAAAGAGACCGAGGAGAGAACCTTCAACCAATCTCTCCCTGACCTCTTCAACGATGACCGAAGAAGCAGTAACCTGAACTGCGACTTCACCCTATTTGAACTTAATGAGGCTCTGCAGAGTAAACGCAGCACAGCTCCAGGAGCGGACAAAATTCATTATGAAATGCTGAAACAGCTCCCACCAGATAGCAAACAAAAACTCTTAGACCTCATAAACACTTCCTGGCGTAGAGGAGAAGTCCCCACACAATGGAAACTAGCCACAACAATCCCAATAAAAAAACCACTCAAGGATAAGCTGGATCCACAATCATATCGACCCATCTCCCTCACCTCATGCACATGTAAAACTATGGAAACCATGATCGCCAAACGCCTCTCCAACTATCTAGAAGCTAATAATATCATCTCAGACAACCAATCAGGCTTCAGGCCTAACAGATCCACAACTGATCAACTTGTCCGACTGGAATCAGAAATAAACATGGCTTTCATGGAACACAAAATCCTAGTAGCGGTAGCCCTCGATCTTGAAAAGGCCTTTGACCTCATGTGGTCAACCGGCACCATAACCAAACTAAAGGAATACGGAATAAGCGGAAACATGCTAAAGTGGATCCATAGCTTTCTCAAGGATAGAAAAATTCAAACCCGAGTTGGGGACAATACCTCAGAGGAACTAATCCTGGAAAACGGCTGCCCCCAAGGCTCAGTACTAAGTCCCATACTCTTTAACGTAATTGTTAACACCCTTCACGAGGCCCTGAAACCACATAATAATATAGGCCTGTCACAGTTTGCCGATGATAGCGCGGTGTGGGGGAAACGCTCTACTCTAGAACTGGCGGTCAAAGACCTACAATTAGTTCTAAAAGAAATCGAAACCTGGGCACTAAGATGGGGATTCAAAGTATCAAACCTAAAGACGAAAGCAATCATATTCAGCAAACGACGAAATCTGAAGACCACTCAAAACAAACTATACCTCTTTGGTAGGGAAATAGAATGGGCCCAGAACATCAAATTTCTGGGCATGATCCTCGACAAACATCTGACTTGGAGAGATCACATTAAAGATCTCAAAGAAAGATGTGAAAAAGACCTGAACCTACTACGAGTAGTGTCAGGTACCACCTTTGGAGCTGATAAAAAGACACTCCTGATCCTATACAAAGCCCTTATTCTTAGTAAGCTAGACTATGGAGCCCAGGCTTACAACTCCGCGTCAGAGAATATCCTTAAAACTCTGAATATTATTCAAAACCACGCCCTCAGGATAGCAACAAGAGCATACCGATCTACCCCAATCAACGCACTAGAGGTAGAATGTGGACTTAAACCACTACATCTACGAAGGGAAGAACTCATACTAAAATACTGGGCTAGATCCTCCCCACTTGGCAAATCCCTCCCAGTGAACGATCTATTAACAGATCATGGTTGCTATTCATGTAAGAGAGCCAAGAACTACAACCCATATTGTAAGAAAGTCCGTGCCCTCCTGAAAGAGCACAACATACCCGATAAGATCCAGGCACCCAAGTACAGATCCAAATGGGATCTCAAACACAACACACCCTCCTGTTACCTCCATCAGGTCCTGGGGAGGAAAGAAGAAAATACAAATGAATACATGAAAAATAAAAGCCTCTCTTATGTTCGCACCAGCCATGCTGGGAAAACTCTAATCTACACAGATGGCAGTAAGGACCCCACAACAGGAAAAACCGGCGCCGCATTCGTTGTCCCAGAGAGAAATCTTCACGTACCGATTAAAACAAACCAACACCTCTCAGTATTCACAACTGAACTGATTGCCATTCACTGGGCCATCTCCTGGGCCATCACAGTTAAGACATCCAAAGCCACAGTACTCACGGACAGCCTTAGCGCTATCCAGGCCCTACAGTCAGGAAAATCCAAAACACGACCTGACCAAATTGACTCAATCCTGTCTAAACTAGATAAGGCAAAAAGAGAAGGGCAAGACATTGAAATCGACTGGATCCCATCCCACGTCGGCATCCCCGGTAATGAGGCGGCCGACGAAACAGCCAATTTAGCACTAGATATAGGTATTAAAGATTATACTCTCCCTTCAAAACGGGAGATCTATACAATCATAGACACCGCCATAACGAGAAAATGGCAAGCTCTATGGGATAGAAACCCAACCAACACCGGGAGGCATTACCAACTCCTCCAGCCCACAGTAGGTAAATCTGCCCACCAATTTAGCAACAACAGAAAATTAGACGTGGTAATTTCCCGTTTGAGATTTAACCATAACGGCCTAAATGCCAACCTCACTCAACTAGGAAACACAACGGGTCTATGCAGAAAATGCGATAACTATGAACTAGAAACAACACAACACATTTTGTTTGAATGTGTAACAAATGCCCATGCACGAGAAGAGATAAAATCTGAAATGTTCAAATTAGGATATGAATCGGTACACCTACAAGATCTCCTCGCTCCCCCCGAAAAACACTGCTCGGCCATAGCAGAGGTGGTTAAGAAATTCCTTAAAGACACAAATTACTGGGAAGTAATATAAGAAAAACAGCTTTTGTTACCCACACACCGCGCTTAGGCAACCATCACCTACCGTCAATCTGCACTTGGACCTGAGACGGGGGCGTCAAAGCGAGACACTGTGGTTGCGGCTCATTTGCTTTGCACTTATGGGTGCCCCGCCGAGGCTACCCCTGTCAAAGGACAAACCAATGACCCTCCCATACCTTCAACATCATAACAGACCACGGGCAAGGGTGCATCATAAGAAAATCCCATAGCCCGAAAACTCCCACGGACATGCTTGAACCTGCGGCGACAAGCCGATTCGGGACACTGTGGTTGCGGCTCATGTGCTTTGCACTTATGAGTGTTCCGGTGAGGTAACATGCCGCGGCAGGACAGGCAGTCCCCATGGGAAGGTAATTCTTCACAATAACCGCGCAACCCGTTAACTTGGTTTTGAACAAGTTACCCTAAGAGCCGGACCGTGCCTTTGTGGGGGGACCCCCCTCACAAGCCCGGCCCGCCCTGTGCACAGAATGGGAAGCCAAAATATGTGACGGATGGCGGGGTCATATTAGCACAAGCACAATATGCACTAATGACTTTTGTTTGTATTACAGGTACAGGTGGGACCCCGGGGGACAAGAAACTGGACACAACTACACTGATCCGAGCACACACATGGGGTCCCAAAGCACTAATCCGACTTTTCTATTTCAGGAACGAGAGGAGGCTCGACGGAGCCCGTCAGGACAACATCCTGAGGGCACCTGGGAGAAAGCCCGTACTGGGCTCCCCCTAGGTACCAACAGAATGAAGTCCCCTGAAGTAGGCAAAGCGAAGGCATTAATACTGCCGGAACAGAGCATACAAACGGGGACAGGTCACACGCTAAATATCTTTATAGGCGGGGCAACGGCAATATCCACCATTTGCTAGGTATTTGGAAATAGGAAGTCCCTTAAAAATGCCTTTTGGAAGACCATTCAAAAATAAAAATTAGCGGGATTGCAAAACGGCTGATTAGCCTCATCACTGCCTTTCCCAAACAAACACATACCTCCAAACACATCACGAAGACACACCTGTCCAATTTTGAACCCCACTTGCATAGGCAGGTCTCCGTGATGAGAGCACGGGTACTAGGACTTTTCGCAATAGCCGGAATTGGCTGGTCTATTAGTCACCCATCCTGGCTCACTTTAGATGCATGTTCCAAATTCAAAAATTTCATGCGTTATCACCCTTTAACAAGCATCGTGACCGAAGGCGTTTTCTTTGCCATGTCAGGGGTGGAGGCAGAGAATAATGGAAGCCAGAACTGATAATGTATGTTAGCTTTTTTCCTCGGCCAGACATTCGAAAACAGGGCTGTGCTCTGACACATTTGGCAGTCGAAATTGGCAACACGTCATCACATACTAGAGCCCGTCTTTGGTCTGATTCCTGCACTCAAAATTCTAAAATCGCTATAGAACTGTGTTTCTTAGGACAAACGCTGTACCTTGGGTGCGATTTGTGCCTTCCTCCGATTAAGAGTTCAGTATATTCCCATTGGTCAGCTGACACCTGTCGAATTGACAAGTGCCAGCACATTGGAGGCCCTGGGAAGAGCAGTTCATAAACTAATCCCATTTAGCGAGATGGGGGTAGCCCCTATGTGCTTTTAGCGCCCGGTTACCTTACAAAATCTATCAAGTCAAGCCTGAGTCATTCTTTGTCTGACCTCTGAAGGGTTAACATCAAATTCTATTTATCTGATTGGCTGTAAATGGAGACCTACTGTGACATCACAATGATTGACATTTTAATAATAAGTGATTGACAGCCCTACTCTGTTTGAAGCTAACCTTGTTATCTCAATTATGTAACAGCAGGCACACTCCATAATTGGTTTCAATAGACAAACAAAACAATTTAGTCATGATTAATGTATTTATTTTTTTTTATTTTTAAATTACAAAGAAAGAAAATACAAACATATTTCATAAAGGTTGATTATATAGCATATTTAGTTCTAATATACCAAAAAAATAAAAATATAAAAAAAAATAAAAAATAAAAAATTACAGCTTCAAATTTGTTGAAAAATTATTAGTTGACACTATAAAAAACAGCTTCTTCTGATAAATAAATAAATAAATAGTGTTTGAATGAAAAAATTGTTTTTTAAATTTGATATAATAGAAAGATTTTTCCATTCTTCTTCTCGTTTTTCTTCTTATAGAAGAAGAGAAATAAAACGTAAAATGAATTATAAGGGCAGTCTTAGTAAAATAAATTAAATAAAATTGACACAGCTAAACAAATGATGGAATGGCTGAATGAATAAAACAGGTGTCCAGACTTATCTCATTCTAATCTCAGTTTAGATTTTTTTTAAATAAAACATAGTTTTTGGGTGCCGTTAGAATGGTCTTAATCAGGCCGTTCTAATGAGCACCCACAATATATTATCAAGTGAGGGTATACATTTGTATGGCCTCAACGAGGCTTTTCAAATGAGCCCCCACAATATACTATAGAGTGTTGGTTTGTTTGTTTGATTTGATGTTTAACGTCCCCGTCAACACTGTAAAGGTCATTTTGGAGACGTTGCTTCCAATTTTGTGGGACTTTTACCCGACACTGAGATGAAATGACATCTCAAGCCCTGTCGCCCAATGAAACCATTAGGGTTTATGAGCATGGACGGGCCGACTCGCACCGCTTTGCCTAGGCAGGATTAGATCCTCTAAGCTATTCTTCAAGCCCCGATGGGCTGGGCTCGAGAGTGTTGGTACTAGGACTATTTCTAATGAGTACTAGGACTAGCATTTCACACATACAATTGTTCAATGAGGCGGTTCTAATGATTTTTGGGATGTGTTAGAACTGTGTTATATCCCAAACTCTTTTTTCAGTAAATCATGTCACAGAGAGGTTATTGTGTACAGAGAAAAATATGTAAACACACATTATATTTCTTCCAAACCTACATTGACATTCAGATAAAATCGTTTTCTGATTTCAGTCAAGTTTGCTATTTTATTTTCTACTACATAAAACTAGATTTTTTTTTCTATTTAAATGTTAATAAATAAATAAATCTTTGTTTATGAAGCATATTTTATGTCCAATTTTTGAAGGTATTTGTTTGATAAATATATTGACAGCAGCTGATTATTACAGTCAATTATATCCTATATGACTTGACTTGACTTGACTTGATAGATTTTGTAAGGTAACCGGGCGCTAAAAGCACATAGGGGCTACCCCCATCTCGCTAAATGGGATTAGTTTATGAACTGCTCTTCCCAGGGCCTCCAATGTGCTGGCACTTGTCAATTCGACAGGTGTCAGCTGACCAATGGGAATATACTGAACTCTTAATCGGAGGAAAGCACAAATCACACCCAAGGTACAGCGTTTGTCCTAAGAAACACAGTTCTATAGCGATTTTAGAATTTTGAGTGCAGGAATCAGACCAAAGACGGGCTCTAGTATGTGATGACGTGTTGCCAATTTCGACTGCCAAATGTGTCAGAGCACAGCCCTGTTTTCGAATGTCTGGCCGAGGAAAAAAGCTAACATACATTATCAGTTCTGGCTTCCATTATTCTCTGCCTTCACCCCTGACATGGCAAAGAAAACGCCTTCGGTCACGATGCTTGTTAAAGGGTGATAACGCAAGAAATTTTTGAATTTTGAACAGGCATCTAAAGTGAGCCAGGATGGGTGACTAATAGACCAGCCAATTCCGGCTATTGCAAAAAGTCCTAGTACCCGTGCTCTCATCACGGAGACCTGCCTATGCAAGTGGGGTTCAAAATTGGACAGGTGTGTCTTCGTGATGTGTTTGGAGGTATGTGTTTGTTTGGGAAAGGCAGTGATGAGGCTAATCAGCCGTTTTGCAATCCCGCTATTTTTTATTTTTGAATGGTCTTCCAAAAGGCATTTTTAAGGGACTTCCTATTTCCAAATACCTAGCAAATGGTGGATATTGCCGTTGCCCCGCCTATAAAGATATTTAGCGTGTGACCTGTCCCTGTTTGTATGCTCTGTTCTGGCAGTATTTATGCCTTCGCTTTGCCTACTTCAGGGGACTTCATTCTGTTGGTACCTAGGGGGAGCCCAGTACGGGCTTTCTCCCAGGTGCCCTCAGGATGTTGTCCTGACGGGCTCCGTCGAGCCTCCTCTCGTTCCTGAAATAGAAAAGTCGGATTAGTGCTTTGGGACCCCATGTGTGCGCTCGGATCAGTGTAGTTGTGTCCAGTTTCTTGTCCCCCGGGGTCCCACCTGTACCTGTAATACAAACAAAAGTCGTTAGTGCATATTGTGCTTGTGCTAATATGACCCCGCCATCCGTCACATATTTTGGCTTCCCATTCTGTGCACAGGGCGGGCCGGGCTTGTGAGGGGGTCCCCCCATAAAGGCACGGTCAAGTTAACGGGTGGCGCGGTTATTGTGAAGAATTACCTTCCCATGGGGGTTGCCCGTCCTGCCGCGGCATGTTACCTCATCGGAACACTCATAAGTGCAAAGCACATGAGCCGCAACCACAGTGTCCCGAATCGGCTTGTCGCCGCAGGTTCAAGCATGTCCGTGGGAGTTTTCGGGCTATGGGATTTTCTTATGATGCACCCTTGCCCGTGGTCTGTTATGATGTTGAAGGTATGGGAGGGTCATTGGTTTGTCCTTTGACGGGGGTAGCCTCGGCGGGGCACCCATAAGTGCAAAGCAAATGAGCCGCAACCACAGTGTCTCGCTTTGACGCCCCCGTCTCAGGTCCAAGTGCAGATTGACGGTAGGTGATGGTTGCCTAAGCGCGGTGTGTGGGTAACAAAAGCTGTTTTTCTTATATTACTTCCCAGTAATTTGTGTCTTTAAGGAATTTCTTAACCACCTCGGCTATGGCCGAGCAGTGTTTTTCGGGGGGAGCGAGGAGATCTTGTAGGTGTACCGATTCATATCCTAATTTGAACATTTCAGATTTTATCTCTTCTCGTGCATGGGCGTTTGTTACACATTCAAACAAGATGTGTTGTGTTGTTTCTAGTTCATAGTTATCGCATTTTCTGCATAGACCCGTTGTGTTTCCTAGTTGAGTGAGGTTGGCGTTTAGGCCGTTATGGTTAAATCTCAAACGGGAAATTACCACGTCTAATTTTCTGTTGTTGCTAAATTGGTGGGCAGATTTACCTACTGTGGGCTGGAGGAGTTGGTAATGCCTCCCGGTGTTGGTTGGGTTTCTATCCCATAGAGCTTGCCATTTTCTCGTTATGGCGATGTCTATGATTGTATAGATCTCCCGTTTTGAAGGGAGAGTATAATCTTTAATACCTATATCTAGTGCTAATCTGGCTGTTTCGTCGGCCACCTCATTACCGGGGATGCCGACGTGGGATGGAATCCAGTCGATTTCAATGTCTTGCCCTTCTCTTTTTGCCTTATCAAGTTTAGACAGGATTGAGTCAATTTGGTCAGGTCGTGTTTTGGATTTTCCTGACTGTAGGGCCTGGATAGCGCTAAGGCTGTCCGTGAGTACTGTGGCTTTGGGTGTCTTAACTGTGATGGCCCAGGAGATGGCCCAGTGAATGGCAATCAGTTCAGTTGTGAATACTGAGAGGTGTTGGTTTGTTTTAATCGGTACGTGAAGATTTCTCTCTGGGACAACGAATGCGGCGCCGGTTTTTCCTGTTGTGGGGTCCTTACTGCCATCTGTGTAGATTAGAGTTTTCCCAGCATGGCTGGTGCGAACATAAGAGAGGCTTTTATTTTTCATGTATTCATTTGTATTTTCTTCTTTCCTCCCCAGGACCTGATGGAGGTAACAGGAGGGTGTGTTGTGTTTGAGATCCCATTTGGATCTGTACTTGGGTGCCTGGATCTTATCGGGTATGTTGTGCTCTTTCAGGAGGGCACGGACTTTCTTACAATATGGGTTGTAGTTCTTGGCTCTCCTACATGAATAGCAACCATGATCTGTTAATAGATCATTCACTGGGAGGGATTTGCCAAGTGGGGAGGATCTAGCCCAGTATTTTAGTATGAGTTCTTCCCTTCGTAGATGTAGTGGTTTAAGTCCACATTCTACCTCTAGTGCGTTGATTGGGGTAGATCGATATGCTCTTGTTGCTATCCTGAGGGCGTGGTTTTGAATGATATTCAGAGTTTTAAGGATATTCTCTGACGCGGAGTTGTAAGCCTGGGCTCCATAGTCTAGCTTACTAAGAATAAGGGCTTTGTATAGGATCAGGAGTGTCTTTTTATCAGCTCCAAAGGTGGTACCTGACACTACTCGTAGTAGGTTCAGGTCTTTTTCACATCTTTCTTTGAGATCTTTAATGTGATCTCTCCAAGTCAGATGTTTGTCGAGGATCATGCCCAGAAATTTGATGTTCTGGGCCCATTCTATTTCCCTACCAAAGAGGTATAGTTTGTTTTGAGTGGTCTTCAGATTTCGTCGTTTGCTGAATATGATTGCTTTAGTCTTTAGGTTTGATACTTTGAATCCCCATCTTAGTGCCCAGGTTTCGATTTCTCTTAGAACTGATTGTAGGTCTTTGACCGCCAGTTCTAGAGTAGAGCGTTTCCCCCACACCGCGCTATCATCGGCAAACTGTGACAGGCCTATATTATTATGTGGTTTCAGGGCCTCGTGAAGGGTGTTAACAATTACGTTAAAGAGTATGGGACTTAGTACTGAGCCTTGGGGGCAGCCGTTTTCCAGGATTATGTCCTCTGAGGTATTGTCCCCAACTCGGGTTTGAATTTTTCTATCCTTGAGAAAGCTATGGATCCACTTTAGCATGTTTCCGCTTATTCCGTATTCCTTTAGTTTGGTTATGGTGCCGGTTGACCACATGAGGTCAAAGGCCTTTTCAAGATCGAGGGCTACCGCTACTAGGATTTTGTGTTCCATGAAAGCCATGTTTATTTCTGATTCCAGTCGGACAAGTTGATCAGTTGTGGATCTGTTAGGCCTGAAGCCTGATTGGTTGTCTGAGATGATATTATTAGCTTCTAGATAGTTGGAGAGGCGTTTGGCGATCATGGTTTCCATAGTTTTATATGTGCATGAGGTGAGGGAGATGGGTCGATATGATTGTGGATCCAGCTTATCCTTGAGTGGTTTTTTTATTGGGATTGTTGTGGCTAGTTTCCATTGTGTGGGGACTTCTCCTCTACGCCAGGAAGTGTTTATGAGGTCTAAGAGTTTTTGTTTGCTATCTGGTGGGAGCTGTTTCAGCATTTCATAATGAATTTTGTCCGCTCCTGGAGCTGAACTGCGTTTACTCTGCAGAGCCTCATTAAGTTCAAATAGGGTGAAGTCGCAGTTCAGGTTACTGCTTCTTCGGTCATCGTTGAAGAGGTCAGGGAGAGATTGGTTGAAGGTTCTCTCCTCTGTCTCTTTTATTGTTTGGAAGGCAGGATCTTGGTTGGAGGTTTTCGACATATTATGGTAGTGGTTGGCAAGGGCATCTGCTTTCTCTCTATCATTAGTTATGGTCTGGCCGTTAATTTTGAGACAGTTTATCTTTTCAGTAGGTTTACCCCTAAATTTATTAAAAGTAGACCACATTTTCTTACTAGTGGTCTTATGGTTAAGTTTGTTGACCATTTCTTGCCACCCTTGTTTTTGTGCTATTTGTAGGGTGGTTCTAGCGTGTGCCTTAGCTTTATTGTAGTTATTCTTAAGCTCGGAAGTTCTATTTTTCAAGTATTTCTTCCTCGCTTGCTCGCGTTGATTTATGGCTTTCCTACAATCTTGATTCCACCAGGGTGGGAGTAGTTTTTTATGTTTAACTGAGGTCCTTGGAATTGTACTGTCACATATCTCTTTTAGGGTGGACGTAAACTGGTTGGCAATTTCGTCTATGTTTTGGTTGTCACTAATTTCTAATTTTTGTGAGCAGAGGTTTTTAAAGAGATCCCAGTCGGCCTTGTTTAGGTTCCATTTTTGAGAAACGGCTGCTCCCGTGGTGTTGTATTTGGCATTATATTTGGACAAAATGGGGAGATGGTCACTACCACAGGAATTGTCAAGGGTATACCATTCTGAGCGGGCTGAGAGGTTTGGGGTGGCTATGGTGATGTCAGGTGAAGATTCAGTTTCTGCCATGGTTGGTGCCCCATCATTGAGGATGGTAGCCCCGTATTCAAGTAATAACTCTGATAGTGCCTTCCCCCTTGGGTTCTGCTTTGGGCTCCATAGCGTGTCATGGGCGTTAAAGTCACCTACAAGTATGTAGCTTTGGTGCGGGATATGGTCGAAAAGTTTTCTTAGTCTATCTAGTTCTTTTGTTGCGTTTTTATTGCTGGGCGGGTCGTAACAGTTTATCAAGGCTACTTTACAGTTTTTCAGATGGATGGTGACAGCGCACGATTCAAAAGTGGGGTCATTGATATTTAGGTCTAGCTTTTCGAATGGGATGTTATCTTTTTCATATAAATGGCTACGCCACCTCCTCCTTTTTCCTGTCTGTTGGAGATGGCGGCAAGTTTGAATGTCGGTATCGTAGGGGTTCTTTTATTATCTTTGAACCAGGTTTCTTGTAGGCATATAGCGTGGGGGGATATTGTTTTTTCATCTAGAAAGGCTCTAAGTTGATGTAAATTGACAGCGCTACGGGAGTTCCACTGCAGAACGTCAAGTCGAGAGGCTGGTGGAGGGGGTGGTTTTGCAGTGGAGTCCGCCATTATATATCCTTGTAGGGTCGGGTGGGTGGGGGTCAGAATGTCTATGGGCTTGGGGTCGGGTTTGTTGGGTTGGGTGTTGAGGTATCCATGGGAGTTGGGTTGTCTGCTCTTAGTGCTGCTATACGCCTGTTGGTGGCATTTGTATGGCAGTGCGTTTTTTGTCTAGCCGGGGTGTCTGTTATGTTTGTACTCAGGTGTGGGTTTATGTGGGTGTGGGTTCTGACGATATTTCCCACTGCTTTCGCTTTGTCTTTTGGGGCTAGGGTCAATTTATCCAATTTCATCACCTCAACGAGGATGGTGATGAGTTGTTCTGTTGTAACATACGTTTGGTTATGGCTGGGTGTATGGCTAGGGTTAGGATTAGGGTTAGGTATGGGATAATTTGGTACTGATGGGCTGGCTATGGGCCGTGTCTGCATCTGGGTTATAGTGGGAGATGTTTGGGTGGGGTTATGAGTGGGGGCATCGTCTAATGGGTGTGCAACATGGACGGACTCCTGTATACGCCTAATGTTCCATTCCTCCCTGGTTATTCTGTTAAGGGTATCTACCTTCCTTTTGTATGTGAGGAAGGTAGGGCACTGGGGGTAAGCTGCACCGTGTGGCCCCCCGCAGTTTGGGCATTTCCTGTATCTATAGTTGACTTGGCATTGGTGATGGGAGTGCCACATGCTACAGTGGGGGCAGACTTTTATTTTGTTTGGGCACTTCCCCGCGGAATGACCATGAGACTGGCAGGAGTTGCACCGTATGTACGGTACCCTGCACGGTTGGATTAAGTAGGTCCTATCAGCTGTTTTAATAATGCTGGGCGCGACCTTTTCTTGAAAGGTCACTTTCACTACCCTGGTTGGTTTTTTGTTTCTTGTGAGCACACGTTTTGTTTTTATTATGTTGTGCCCACTTGTGTTGAGTTTGACCTTCAGCTCTTGTAGGTCAGTGGCTATGGGGACATTTTCGATGACGCCTGTGCTTTTGAGAATGCCAGTGCCGGTATTGGAGTTTATTGGAGGGTCGGGTCTTTGGGTCTTCGGACCCCTTTTTCTGCCAACTGGGGGGCTGCTTGACAGCTGAGCTTTTGGCTCGAAGGACAGCCTGTGGTTGGCTGTGTAATGTTTTGCTTTATGGCTGGCCTGGCTTGTTATTTTGAAGGTGATCCCGGGGTTACCTTCTGGTCCAAGGGTGTATTTGATATTGTCGTATTTAAGAAAGGCTGTGAAGTCCTTGATAGTTTCTTTCCTTTCTGACTTTGAGATGGGTCCCCCGACCTTTGTAATGGTGACGTAGGTGAGGGATGGGGATAGTGGTGGGGATCGGGGTGGGCTTGGGGAGGGTGTAGTGTTTGGGCTTCCATTGGATCCATGGCAGCTCATGTTGTTGACTGCCATATTGACTACATTCTGCAAGGAGCGATCAAAGGAATCGTCCCCTTCATTGGGGTTGATGGGGGAGATGCCTACGTTGGCTCGTTTGGGCTGGTCGTCTGGGGAGAGGGGGGATCTGTCGACCTGTTTCCTCTTTTTAAGAGTTAAAGGGGTAGCCGGGTTTTGAATTGAATTGGACTGTAGGCTGACTGTGGGGCTGGTTTTAGGGGTATAAAATTTGGGGGATTTGGCGGTGGTGCGGGTTATGCTAATCCCCCCCATTATGATAGGCCCAGCCGCCGTGACCCCGGTGGGTCTAGTGGCGGTTGCTTTTCTTCTTTGGGGCTTAGGTGTGCTGGAGCTGGTATTTGGGCTTCCTGGACTGGCTGGGCTTGGGGTCTCTTGAGAGGGTGACTGCGCCATAGTCCCTATGGTCTGAGGGCTCTTGCCTTGTGGTTGGGACTGGTGGGATTCTGACATGACAGGGGAGGTTAGACCGGAAGCGACCTCGGCATATGTCCGCGGGCTTCTATCCTGGGAGGGGGAGGGGGAAAGTGACCCAGAGGTTTCGGATCCCGACAAGATTGAATTCCCGGGACTTGAGATGCTGGTATTGGGAGTTTCCACCATGATGGTCAGGTCCCCTTCTCCCCGACCGTATGAGCTGTCCCTAGAGTTTGGGGAGCATGGAGATACAGGTAATGGGGTGTTGATCATAGTATTGATCATGTTCTCCAAGGTTTGGGATGAGTTGCTAATGTTCATACTCATGTTTACCTTTAATAAAATAACTTCCAAA
Source organism: Lucinisca nassula (assembly GCA_963580285.1). Taxonomy (NCBI): domain Eukaryota; kingdom Metazoa; phylum Mollusca; class Bivalvia; order Lucinida; family Lucinidae; genus Lucinisca; species Lucinisca nassula. The sequence continues at coordinate 124,540,471 of OY757010.1, read as the reverse complement.
AATGTGATATAGGAGTATAAAAACAAACAGTGATAGTTGGTAAGAATAAGGGCACTAACCTCTATGTTATCTGTAATAAACAAATATAATTATCCAATTATCCAATATCCCAGTATTACAATGACACAATAGCACAAACACAAATGTTATCTGTAATAAACAAATATAATTATCCAATATTGCAATGACACAATAGCACAAACACAATTAAAACACAATTAAAACACAATTAAAATCCTCTGTAATCCGCCTGGAAAATCTGCAAGAGAAAGATATTCACTCGTCAGTAGCTGAAAAGAGAAAAATGTATATATCCTATATGTATAATCCTTATCAGTTTTATGGCCCCTATAGGTAGCCAGCCCATCAAGACCAAGCCACACCTAATTTTATCTGCTGGTTACCTGTACATGTTTAAGCTGGAAACCAGACCCCCCGGCATGAAAATCCTGTCTTTAACCTATCAATAATTAGATTAATCGATACACCTATCAATAATTAGATTATTCGATACGCGTGTCGTTAACAACCAATAATAAAGTTATTGTAGGACAGTGACCGACTTGAATTAAAATTGCGCAGGACATCATTTTAATAACTCACAATATATATATTTATATACTCAGAAAACCCCACTACCAGTACGAAAATACGTCCATTTAAATAAATTGTAAAATTTTCTTTCAAATTTTCTGAAAAAAAAAAAAAAAAAAAAAAAAAAACATATTTCTCAAGGTTAGAACCCCGGCTAGGCGGTTCTAACGAGTGCCCACAATTTATGTTTCTGAGCAGTTATAAGAAAAATAACGTAATTGTAAACACCTAGATAAACTATATAAAAGTGTAGTTTAAGGGGGTCAAACTAATAAAAACTAGAGCTGCCGCCTAACGGGCGCCAATTATACCCCCGCATGCGTTGTCAGACAAATTTTTTACAAGTATTTGACCTTGAGGAAGGTCAACGTAAAGGTCAAGGTCAGGTTTGTGTATATCAATCTTAAGTACTAGTGGCAAGGTGTGTGGTGTGTGAATATTAAAGAAATCGGTCAAAGAATAAGGAAGTTATGACCAATGTTAAAGTTTTTTGTAACGGACTTTTTTGTAACGGACCGACGACGGACGACGACAAGCTGACTCCTATATACCCCCTTCAAACTTCGTTTGCGGGGGTATAATAAATACATTTATTTTACTGATGATTCAATAAGAATCTCTCATTTGGGCGGTTTTAACGAGTACCATTACGAAAACATGACATCATAAATTCATTGTAAACGAAAATTGTAAGATGAAAAATTGTTTCTGCTCAAAATAGATTGTGGGTACTCGTTAGATTCGCTTCATCGAGGCGGTTCTAACGAGTACCCACAATCTATATTTTACAGCAGAAATTAGAAAAAATAAGGTTAACCTCAGTTTAACAACATAAAAGTGGGGTTCAGTGGGGTCGAAATTATATAGACGTGTTCTCGTGATGCCAACAACATATCAGCAAAGAAACAAGAAATATAGATCTCTCTCTCTCTCTCTCTCTCTCTCTCTCTCTCTCTCTCTCTCTCTCTCTCTCTCTCTCTCTCTGAGGCGGTTATCTATCTATCTATCTATCTATCTATCTATCTATCTATCTATCTATCTATCTATCTATCTATCTATCTATCTATCTATCTATCTATCTATCTATCTATCTATCTATCTATCTATCTATCTATCTATCTATCTATCTATCTATCTATCTATCTATCTATCTATCTATCTATCTATCTATCTATCTATCTATCTATCTATCTATCTATCTATCTATCTATCTATCTATCTATCTATCTATCTATCTATCTATCTATCTATCTATCTATCTATCTATCTATCTATCTATCTATCTATCTATCTATCTATTACATTGATTTCTTTCTTTCTCTTTCCTTTCTTTCTTATATCAAAATCACGTTATATTTCACAGGCGGCGGTTAAAGTAAGATAGGCATTAATATCAGCAGCTATGATGACACGTGCCGTATGCATTAAACCCGCGAAACTTATTGTTATTGAAGGTAAATTTTTGATTACGTTCCCGTCAACACTGTACAGGTCATTTTGGAGACGTTGCTTCCAATTTTATGGGACTTTTACCATTGAGATGGAAGGTTATCTCAAGCCCTGCTGCCCAATGAAACCGATAGATCTTGTATAGTCCTCAATAATCAAGAATAAATGCATTTCCTAAAACAGCTTGTATGGAAGTGATTCAGTCTGGTAAACTGCCAATGTTTCACATGCATACAATAGTGTTGGCAGCACCACGGCTCTGTAGACATTCAGTTTTGTGTCAAAATAGAAGTGAAGGCAATGACCAGGAATCGATAGAATTAACCACAGCTCCCATCAGAGACATCAAAGGGAAAGGAGCACAAACATGAAACAACTAGACCCTAATGGAAACATCAATAGAGGAAAGCCAAAAGGACAGTTGCGTTCCCACAAAATGGTCAATTGGCTACCCAAAACAAACTAATATAAGCGATACACACACTCAAAGACAAACCATAACAAAAAAATGTGCTTCAGCTGAAGTACAAGACCCGCCGGATGCTTTTAGCTTTATGAGTGTTACCATATATGGGTACGGCGGCCATTTTGGTCATGTGACCTGGACCTAAAACGGTTCCCCTAATAAATGCGCCTTATCGTAAGGAGCAAAAATATATCTTATACTTTAGTACTGTATTCTGAATCGTTTGCAGGATAAAATGCATTCTCACTTTTCCAATACAAAAGCATATGTGTCAAAGTTTGACCTAGGCACAAAGAAGGTCAAGGTCAACCCAGGGTCACCATTTTAGCAATTTATGATGGGCCTACGTCCCAGATGCTATTTATCAAGTTTCGTGGAAATCTGCCCAGTGGTTCTGGAGAAGACTATTTTTGAAGGGTTTTTACCATATATGGCTTGGCGGCCATTTTGGCCATGTGACCTGGACCCCATGAGCAAATTTTGGTTTCCCTCATTCCATAGAGGCTCCATATGAAATTTGACTTCAATCGGCCCAACGGTTTCCGAGGAGAAGCAGTTCGAAAATTTTCACATTTTTCGCCCCGGCGAGGCTATACTAAATGGAATGTAATATTTCCAAGTTCATTGGTTAGATCTTATTGATATCTATCAGTATGCCAAAAATTGTTTAAATATTGCAAGCGGTTAAGTCACTATCACCAATTTTCACAAACGGGTTACGGACGGACAGACATACAGACCATATATGGCTTGGCGCCCATTTTGGTCATGTGACCTGGACCCCATGAGCAAATTTTGGTTTCCCTCATCCCATAGAGGCTCCATATGAAATTTGACTTCAATCGGCCCAACGGTTTCCGAGGAGAAGCAGTTCGAAAATTTTTCACATTTTTCGCCTCGGCGAGGCTATACTAAATGGAATGTAATATTTCGCAAGTTCATTGGTTAGATCTCATTGATATCTATCAGTATGCCAAAAATTGTTTAAATATTGCAAGCGGTTAAGTCACTATCACCAATTTTCACAAACGGGTTACGGACAGAATGACAGAATGACACGGTGATTTTAGGGCACGCTTAGAAAATCAACCGACTTCAGTCGGTCGCTTTTTCTGCGGGTCGTGCAATAAACCGCGACAGAAGAACCGCCTTGGAACGGTCAGTGAAACGAATTCCACTGGGAGGGGGGAGGGGGCTTAAATCGAATTTACGTGGCCACAATCCTCGCCCTTATTTCCGTCACGATTTAGACAAATAATTTGTTCAGTCCGCATGAAGGCCTCCTAACTCAACCACAAAGATGAAACAACGGTGAGGACTCGACAGCAAGAAACCACTGAAATGCTGGAGCAAAAGAAGACCAACAGTTAGACTCCGATGATTGACAGACACTACCGCGAAGTCGACCAAATGCTGCACTAGCTTTGGCAATCCTGGCATTGACTTCATCATCAATGTGCAAGGCTCTTGACAGTGTGATCCCAAGTTAAGTGAACTTGTCTACCACTTGCACTCTTTAACCTTCCACTGTGATGGCGGGCTCTTTGTAAGGCTTACCGGGTGTTGACTGATAGACTACCTCAGTCTTTGTGATGCTGGTTGTGAGGTCATAGCTATCACTAGAGTAAGATACTTGATCTATGCCTTTTTACATCTTCTCTTCTTTTGGAGCACCTTTGCCATGTCATCAGCAAAGAGGAACTCATCTAGCACCTCTGTCTGCACCTTGGATGTGGCTTGCAACCTTCTGAGATTACAAAAAGCTTCCCATCAAAGCGATACCATAATTATATAGATATGGCCAGCTGAAATTCGCATGTGTGCTTTTTTCTAATCTATCAAAAGTTGACATTCATCCATGTGTTTGAGCACACTACACGTTCAAACAAATTACAAGGCCTGCCCATCAGTCTTAGGGCGATAGCCACGAACAGGAGTTCTATCTCTTTTTATCTCTTTTTATTTCTTAAAGAAGGGGCAAATTTTTGCAAGACGACAGTCTTTTGTGATTTCACTATAGTTTCAAGAATTTGCTGAAACTTTTGAAATATTAAATCAATCCTTTAAGTAGATTTGTCTCTCCCTGTGATGAAACCACAATCTCTTCCATGAAAGGAGCCAATCTCTCGGTTAATGAGGCCTCATTGTACTTACTTCATTGGGCAAATCATTGAACTGACCCATCAGTTCTTCTGCCCGTTCAGATCCGATTCTGCAAGCCCATTTCTACCACCACATAATAAGGCGGAATACCTTGCCTGCATTTTTACTTTCTATTGATGTGTTGATAGAAGTCTCTGCATGGGACCACCTACCAAGTTATTCGAAAACAAATCATGCTGAACACTGTTTAAGGGGAATGGGAACACCTGGCAGATTTCTCCGCCATTTGTTTTCAAAAGGAGACAACTTTCGGGACTTCCAGTTTGCTTTTCTATAAGCCCTGTCCCACTGAAAAAGGGTCTACTCTTAAAGGAAAGAATTTGCTCCTCGGGAGCAAATTCTTTCCTTTAAGAGTTGACCCCTATTGCAAGGGAGACAAAATACTTTCGCAGGAGTTGCCTTCCCCGAAGGTGTTCCCATTCCCCTTAATTTCTATTCTGATTGAAAGTTTGAACTACCTGTCTTCTTTGCTTCGGATTTTATTCCTTCCACTGATCTCCCTTCTTATTCAAGGAATCGAAGAAAATATACTACAAGTTATGAGGGGATATGCTTATCAGGAGAATATTGAATGAAAGAGATTACTGATTTAAAGTCGAGCATCCAAGTGACCATTAAAGTACATTTGTTTGTATTGGAGTTTAACGGCCCAGTCAACACTATTTAGGTCATTTTACCTATCCACAGCATGTCAGTTTACCTATCCACACTTTTCCTGGGCAGGCTTATACGTAAGCGGTTAACCAGTACGGTGCACTGATTCTTTCGCCAGAAACTGACAACTGCCCTTCTTGAATCAGCGGAAGGGAGAGATGGCCGTTGAAAAGATTTTATGATCAATCTCCACGAAAGAATAATGCCGACCCCGGCAGGGACCGAACCCGCGTCCTCCTGATCACCAGTCAGACGCGCATACGACTGAGCTACCGAAGCCGGCGCTCTTTAAAGTACATCCCCCCTCTACGAGTATGAATACACCGGTTATTAGTGTTTCTTTGCCGATAGAATGAAGATTTTTAAAGATCCCGAAACAAAGTCGTGATCACAATGAAATGGACCTGGTAAAGAGGTGAGAATCAAGTCTAAAGCTTTATTATAACGAGGAAGGCACTACTACCACGCCGCTGTAAACCCATGCTTGCCCCAGCAGGCACACAACGCGTATACTGCGTTGTATCAATGTCGATGCATCGACAATGATCCCAGCAGGAACATGGCGTAATTGTGACGTCACATCAACGTCGGTACAACGTCATGACGTTTATCCAACGTCACATCGACGTCGGTGCAACGACGTTGATTTGACGTTGCCCTTACGACGTGTGGCTGCTGGGATGTTCCCACTGGTTGTATGGCAATGCAGTATAAGTGAGTAGGGCTGGTCAATTGGAGCTGAAAAGATAGTCGATTATCAGTCTTGCCATTGTGATCGATAATCGATTAATGATCACTGAAGATTTTGGTATCTGGCCTTCTGTCCGAGCATGACTCTGTCCATATGTTATGCTTTACCGTATGAATTCGGACAAACATGCCTGAGCAAACAGTGTATACCCAGATGAGTCGCCGCAGAATGCGGCATCTCATCAAGGTCTGCACTGTTTGCAAGCCATGTAACTATTTTAGAACCAAGATTGGGTAATAAATTGTACATATCAAATAATCGATTACTAGCAAATCAGAAATTGATATTCAGTTTTGTTGATTTATCGATCGGTTATTATTTCCGATTAATCCTGCAAGCCTTACAAGTGTGGCATTCTCCCCATCGACTGAAATTCATTCTTGAGTCTCAGGGAGTCCTTAGAAAGTGGGCAAACTACTCGTCTTGCAAATTGACGGTCGTGGAACCGATTTCGAGCTTCTCCAGACTTTCGGATGAGTCTTTAAACCTAGGTCCCGTTTTCATATGACCTTAGTTGTTGATGGGACGTAAAACTTCAATATACATTAGGGAGTCCGAGAATCATGTTTTGTTTGTTTGATTTTAGGTTTAACGTCCCCGTCAACACTGTAAAGGTCATTTTGGAGACGTTGCTTCCAATTTTGTGGGACTTTTACCCGATATTGAGATGAAATGACATCTCAAGCCCTGTCGCCCAATGAAACCAATAGGGTTTATTAGCATGGACGGTCCGCCTCGCATTGCGGTTCCTGGACAGGCTTAGATCCTCTAAGCGGTTTACCAGTACTAGTGGGGGCCAGATTCAGCTCTGCGTGGAAGCATCATGCAGCCCATATATTTCTTTAAGCCCCTATGGGCGGGGGCCGCCGAGAATCATGTGAAATGAGCAGCAATTCAAAGAGTTCTAACGCACACGTGAATAATATATGCTCTAAAATATAGATGGGGAGTACTCGTTAGAACCGCCACAATTTATATTTTGTGCAGAAATAAGAAAAATATCACAATTTTTCAACATTTTTTTTTCGGCTGTAAAGTTTACAATGTATTTGTATTGCTGTGTTTTCGTAGTGGCTTCATCGCAGTAAGTAGCAGAGTACGGGTTAAAAAGGTCGTTTTGGAGACGCTGCTTCCAATTTTGTGGGACTTTTAACCGACACTGAGATGAAATGACATCTCAAGCCCTGTTGCCCAATGAAACCAATAGGGTTTATAAGCATGTACGGTCCGACTCGCACTGCTTTGCCTGGGCAGGCTTAGATCCTCTAAGCGATTTACCAGTACTCGTGTTCGGTCGGATTCAGCTCTTCGTGGAAGCATCATGCAGCCCATCTATTTCTACAAGCCCCGATGGGCGGGGCCGACACTATTCTTGTCGTTATGACGTCAGAGTGTTTTGTAAATAGGGTTATCCGTAAACATTTGACTGGATATGTGTTGAGTAAGGCAAACACTTTAGCCACAGAGCACGGCATCTGAGCAGGGTCTCCACTGTTCGCATAAGATACAAGAATTTAAGGTCTAATTCTCCGTTCAGGACAATTTTCCTAGCTCGAGACAATCGATGCTTCAGTGCTGTCAGTGCTATGATTCTTCTTTTTGCTCAAAATATAGATTGTGGGTGCACGTTAGAATTGCCTGGATGAGGCGTTTCTAAGAGCACCAACAAAGTATATTTTAAAGTTAAATGCAAAATCGAAAAAAAAGGTATACCTTTTAAGGGTAATGGGAACACCTTCAGGGGCGGTAACTCTTTCAAAAGTATTTTTGTCACCCATTTCAATAGAGGTCAACTCTTAAAGGAAACTTTTAAAAATGGCGAAAAAATGTGCTACGAGTTCTCAAGCCCATTTTCTCCATACAAGAGTATTTTGTTAAACGTGACGGAGATCCAAATGTTTACAACCCAGAGAGGTGTCAGTGACACCGTCACGTTTTCAAGTCCGAGTACTTAACACCCCTGTAAACACCACTTATACAGAGAAAAGTGAGGTTTACAAGGGTATACAGTATTTCCTTATTTTTGCTCAAAAACGAGCCCAAACATTCTACGTTTGGAGCAGATTATCTGAACATGCTTGTTCTGTAGATTGTGTTTGTTTGTCTGTTTGTTTTGATGTTTAACGTCCCCGTCAACACTTTATATGTCATTTTGGAGACGTTGCTTCCAGTTTTGTGGGACTTTTACTCGACATTGAGATGAAATGACATCCCAAGCCCTGCTGTCCAATTAAACCAATAAGGTTTATATGCATGGACTGTCCAACCCGCATCACTCCTGGGCATGCTTAGAACCGCTATGCGGTTTACGGTTGGTTTCAGCTCTGCGTGGAAGCATCGTGCAGCCCAGTCTATTTCTTCTAGCCCCGATGGTCGGTTGACATCAGCAACGTTGATTTTGATTTTTTAGAACACACTGCATGAGCTTCGCCACGGGAAAACGAGGCCTCGGAATCTTTAACAGAGGAGCCTGTTTGTCAGTGGGGCTAGACAGGTGTCGCCATTGGCTTCCCTACGGATAGACTGGAATGTTTTAAAGCTTCATGTGGTCAGCGAAAGCTTTGATCAGAGTTCGCATCCACGCTTTTTTTAGCTCACCTGAGCCGAAGGCTCATAGGTGAGCTTATAGTATGGCAAGGGCTTATAGTATGGCAGTGGTCCGTCTGCCTGTCGTCTGTCAACATTTTCAAACACCTTCTCCTTCGAAACCCCTGGGCCGATTGAAGTCCAATTTCATATGGAATATCCATGGGATGTGGGGAACGAAATTTTGTTCGCGGGGTCCAGGTCACATGACTAAGATGGCCGCCATGCCAATATAAGGTATAAAACCCTCAAAAATCTTCTTCTCCGGAACCAGGGGACCAGTTGTCATAAAACTTGGTATGCAGTATTTTGGTTCCAGTCCCATCATACTTTGTTCAAATGATGACCCTCGGATGACCTTGACCTATTTTACGCCAATGTCAAATTCGATCACATAGACTTTTGTATGGGGAAAAAGTCAAAACTGAGTATTTTCTGGAAAATATTGGAGCATGTGATCTGAAAATTGGAAGATGCAGTAAGCTAAATGAGTGAATGAATCTGCAGGAGTATTCATGGTCAAGGTCATGCCTTGACCTTGCCCAAGATCATTCCGATATGAAAATTAAATCTTGCTTTCCAGAGACCACTTGGCCATTTATGACCTAATTGCATAGGAAAGCTAATGAAAAATGATTAATTTGAGTTTGGTCGCATTACCAATAAGTTAAAACCCTTCAAAAATCTTCTCCTCCGGAACCAGTAGGCTGATCGTCATGAAACTTGGTGTGTAGCATTGGGGACTCGGACCCATCATAGTTTGTTCAAAAGATGACCCTCAGATGACCTTGACCTATTTTACACCGAGGTCGAATTTGGTCACATTGAATTTTGTATGAGGAAAACAGTCAAAACTATGTATTTTTGGAAACTATTCCAGCCTGTGATCTGTAAATTGTTATTTGCAGTTAGCTAAATGAGCGGATGAAAAAAACATGGGTATTCAAGGTCAAGGTCATTCTTTGACCTTGGCCAAAGGTCATTAAGATATGTAAATATTAAAACTCCTCAGAAATGACTGAGCAATTTGTAACCAAATTTCATATGAAAGCTTTTAGGAACGAGGAAATGAAAATAAATTAATTTGACTTTCTTTACATGACAAAGGTGGCCGCTATGCCCATATAAGGTAAAACCCCTTCAAAATCCGCTTCTCTGGCACCAGTAGGTAGATTGTCATGAAACTTGATATGTAGCATTAGGGACTCGGGCCCGTCATAGTTTAACCGGCCCCGATAGCTCAGTTGGTAGAGTGTCCGCTCCGGGGAACGGGAGGTCTCGGGTTCGATCCCGGGCCGCGACATACCAAAGTCGTTAAAAATGGTACTAGCTGCTCCTTGTTTGGCACTCAGATTTACGGGGTAGAGCTAGGACTGGTCGATCCAGTGTCAGGATAATGTGACTGGGTGTGGTATCATGTAATGTGTCTGGGACATGATACTTCAGTGAGGCAGCACTATAAACGTGAGCATTGAGCTCCCTGTCGCAACCAGACACCGTCGTGATATGACTGAAAAATTGTTGAAAGCGACGTTAAACCCGAATTCACACACACACACACACACACCCGTCATAGTTTGTTCAAATGATGACCCTCGGTTGACCCTGACCTATTTAATGCCATTTGGTCGCACAGACTTTTGTATGGGAAAAAGTCAAAACTGAGTATTTTTTGGAAACTATTGCAGCCTGTGATCTCTGATCTGAAAATTGGCAGATGCAGCTAGCTAAGTGAGTGGATGAAACTACAGCAGTATTTAAGGTCAGTGTCATTCCCTGACCTTGGCCCAAGATCATTCAGATATGGAAATTGACCTGTAAGCTCTGGGACCGCCCATCGGGGCTTTGAGATATATACTGGGTTGCATGATGCTTCCACGCCGAGCTGAAACCGACCATAAATGAGTACTGGTAAACCGCTTAGAAGGTCTATGCCTGCCCAGGCATAGTGGTGCAAATCGGCACCGTCTCTGCATACAAACCCTGTTAATTTGTTTGGGGCGGTAGGGCTGAAGATGGCATTTCATCTATATGTCGGGTAAAAGTGCCACAAAAATGGAAACGTCTCCAAAATGACTTAAAAAGTGTTGACGGGGACGTTAAACCTAAAATCAATCAAACAAACAAAAGTCCCAGTCCCACAAATTTGGAAGTTGGAAGCAATGACCTAAATAGTGTTGACGGAGGCGTAAAACTTCTATCAATCAATCAGTCAATCAATTTTGTTTGTTTAATTTGAGGTTTAACGTCCCCGTCAACACTGTAAAGGTCATTTTGGAGACGTTGCTTCCAATTTTGTGGGACTTTTACCCGACATTGAGATGAAATGACATCTCAAGCCCTGTCGCCCAATGAAACCAATATGGTTTATTAGCATGGACAGGACAGGCTTTTATGGACAGGCTTAAATCCTCTAAGCGGTTTACCAGTACTAGTGTGCGGGCCGGATTCAGCTCTGCGTGGAAGCATTATGCAATCCATATATTTCGTCAAGCCCCTATGGGCGGGGGCTTCAGTCAGTCAATCAATCGATTAAAACCTGTAAGCACTGCATAATTTAATAAGGTAGATATTTGAAGGGAGGAGTTACGGACCGTTACTCTCTCCTTTCAAGAAGTCAACATTTTATGATGACGAGAAGCAATTTTCGGCGAAGTTAAGTCCGATCCCTGGCGAGCACCCATCTCACGACATGAAAGTGGCAACAAAGGAATGAAGCCAGGCTGAAAAAGTACTTCCTCCAGTGGTCGCTCGGGATAAGATTAATATTCTAACCACAGTTGTAGCAGATCGGCTATAAACCGAGGAGTTGCGGGTCGTAACAATAATTACCCATACGGAACATCTTCGCAGGCCAAGAGTACTGAGTCCACTGCGTTCCTTTACCCGGTACTGAGTCTACTGCGTTCCTTTACCCGGTACTGAGTCCACTGCGTTCCTTTACCCGGTACTGAGTCCACTGCGTTCCTTTACCCGGTACTGAGTCAACTGGGTTCCCTTACACGCAGGGAAACGCAGTATACTCAGTACCCTTGCACCCTGCTAGCATTCTACATAAATCTACAGCGGGCCGTTAGCGGCCCGTCAGCTACTAGCGGCCCGTCAGCTACCCTGACGGGCCGCTAACGGCCCGCTGTAGATTTATGTAGAATGCTTACTGGGTGGCTTCCAAAGACTCATCGGAACAGTTCAAACATGATATCATACTGCATGATTTAGAATAACTCTCAAACAAGTAGTATGTCAGATAAGAGGAAATCAATATTGGACATAAGAAAACTGATTTATTGTATAAACATAACAACATAATTTTAATCATTTTGTTTAATCTTCAGTGTTAGAAATTGAGGATCTTACATGAGTGTTCATGTATTATTGAATTTATTAAACGAGTTGAGGAAAAGGGATAAAATGCGAGGCTTTGCCGAGCATTTTATCCCTTTTACTCAACGAGTTTAATAAATTCAATAATACATGAGCACGAATGCAAGATTCTATTTATCATATGACATTTAAGTAAAGTAGAAGTAAAACAAAGATCAGGAATCGATACAATAAACTTACTCCACCCATCAAAGACACCAAAGGTATTTTATTCACAATTGTTTACAAAATATCAATATTCCGCCATTAATAAACGCGACGTCGGTAAGGACGTCGTACATGTAACGTTACGGGACCTATCTAGCTAATTTGCATATTTAATCCACTAGTGGATTTTCGAAAATAATACATGGCCCTGTTACACTCTCAGACGCGACGTCATATGATAAACACATTTAATATGATTTGTAAAATTTAAACATGTAATCCATTACAATTTTTAAAAACAAGAACCATCACAGTCGTGTTCAGGGCCCCGTGATAGCATGTTTGCTGGGGGTGGGGTTGTATCGTGTGTGTGTGTGGGGGGGGGGGGGGGGGGTACAAATTGGTAGAAAATTTTAGACATACGATGGGGTTGCTGTTTGAGTCGGTACTCTGACTGATTCTTGCTAGTTATTTTAAACATTGATTGCATGGTTTTAGAACTATGGCTGATGTAAAAGTTTTTAAGTCTATGAAGGGGGCATAAGTTAACTTTTTTTAAAGCTACAGTTGTTGCCTTTTGTTGCACATGTGTGTATTTTCACTGCAACAAGTACAGCAAGTTTCATTGGAATTTGAAATTATGACGTTAAAAGATGAAAATTCTGAAATTTTGAATTTTTCAAAGGGGCATAACCACGGGGGTAATACCATTTTCCATACCTGTGTTGTCGACCAACAACGTGGGTTTGACATAATTCATGCACTCTGGGAGTTTTTATAGACCTTTGAAAAATGTCGGGATACGGATGTCGATTATCAAAAATACGACCGTCGATGGTATCCTAGTCTGATTGATCCGGCTGTCGACGAAATATAAAAACTACATTTCATGTACTGCTGTTAAAATACATGATTTATTCTATGATTGCACGACCCGCAGAAAAAGCGACCGACTGAAGTCGGTTGATTTTCTAAGAGTGCCCTAAAATCACCGTGTCATTCTGTCTGTCCGTCCGTAACCCGTTTGTGAAAATTGGTGATAGAACTTAACCGCTTGGAATATTTAAACAATTTCTGGCATACTGATAGATATCAATGAGATCTAACCAATGAACTTGCGAAATATTACATTCCATTTAGTATAGCCTCGCCGAGGCGAAAAATGTGAAAATTTTCGAACTGCTTCTCCTCGGAAACCGTTGGGCCGATTGAAGTCAAATTTCATATGGAGCCTCTATGGGATGGGGGAAACCAAAATTTGCTGATGGGGTCCAGGTCATATGACCAAAATGGCCGCCAAGCCATATATGGTAAAAACCCTTCAAAAATAGTCTTCTCCAGAACCACTGGGCAGATTTCCACGAAACTTGATAAATAGCATCTGGGACGTAGGCCTATCATAAATTGCTAAAATGGTGACCCTGGGTTGACCATGACCTTCTTTGTGCCTAGGTCAAACTTTGACACATATGCTTTTGTATTGGAAAAGTGAGAATGCATTTTATCCAGCAAACGATTCAGAATACAGTACTAAAGTATAAGCCCCGCCCATAGGGGCTTGAAGAAATATATGGGCTGCATGATGCTTCCACGCAGAGCTGAATCAGCACACTAGTACTGGTAAACCGCTTAGAGGATCTAAGCTTGTCCAGGAACCACGGTGCGAGGCGGACCGTCCATGCTAATAAACCCTGTTGGTTTCATTGGGCAACAGGACTTGAGATGTCATTTCATCTCAGTGTCGGGTAAAAGTCCCACAAAATTGGAAGCAACGTCCCCAAAATGACCTTTACAGTGTTGACGGGGACGTTAAACATCAAATCAAACAAACAAACAAAAAACTAAAGTATAAGATATATTTTTGCTCCTTATGATAAGGCGCAATTATCGGGGGAACCGTTTTAGGCCCAGGTCAAATGACCAAAATGGCCGCCATACCCATAAATGGTAACACACATAAAGCTAAAATCATCCGGCGGGTCGTGCACTTCAGCTGAAGCACTGGTTATTACTGAAATCTGCACTATTAGGCAGATTTTACTGGGAGCCATGAAGAAAAATGTATGTGTTGTGCGAACTGGTGTCTTAAAGTCGCAACAATCACCAAGAATAACTTCATCCTTAACTCTCCCATATTTAGTTTACATAACAGGCTACAAGGCTGGTCACTGATGTAAACACTTGAACATGTAAATGCCAAATCAGATTGAAATTAAACTGCAAAAAAACTGTGGTAAACCTGTGCAAATGCTCTTGAAGAATGATGTCGGAAAGTTACAGGCGCTTGAAGTTTAAATGCTTTAACATTTCAAATTTGTTTGAAAGGGCCATAACGAAATTGAATATTGACTACGTCAATATTCATGTTTAGGTTTTTTTTTTTTCTTTTTATGCCCCCCAACTTTGAAAAAGTTGGAGGGGCATATTGCTTCTGGTTCGTTCGTCCGTTCGTCCGTCCGTTACGCTTTTGATGCATAGCATAACTATAGAACCGTGTATGCTAGGGTTTTGAAATTTCATATATGGATTCCTTATGTAAAATTAGCTGACGCGTATTTTTTTTCTCGTCCGGATTATGCCCCCTTCAAGAGTTATTGCCCTTTGAAATTTTTTTAATAAAATCTTGTCAGCAAGATATCTCAAAAACTATTGGAGCTAGAGCCTTGAAAGTTGGTGATTATATTGGTGGTGATGAGTAGATGAACTGATTAACTTTTGACAAAATTCCAAAAAATACTTTGTGAGTTATGGCCCTTTGTCATTTTGGTAATTTGTGCCCATTGTAATGTATGCTAAAAGTGATGCATAGCATATCTTTAAAACCGTGTATGCTAGGGTTCTGAAATTTCATATATGGATTCCTCATGGAAAATTAGCTGACGCGTATTTTTTTCTCGTCCGGATTATGCCCCTTTTAAGAGTTATTGCCCTTTGAAATTTTTTTAATAAAATCTTGTCAGCAAGATATCTCAAAAACTATTGGAGCTAGAGCCTTGAAAGTTGGTGAATAGATTGGTGGTGATGAGTAGATGAACTGAATAACTTTTGACAAAATTCCGAAAAATACTTTGTGAGTTATGGCCCTTTGTCATTTCGGTAATTTGTGCCCATTGTAATGTATGCTAAAAGTGATGCATAGCATAACTTTAGAACCGTGTATTCTAGGGTTTTGAAATTTCATATATGGATTCCTCATGGAAAATTAGCTGACGTGTATTTTTTTTCTTGTCCGGATTATGCCCCTTTTAAGAGTTATTGCCCTTTGAATTTTTTTTAATAAAATTTTGTCAGCAAGATATCTCAAAAACTATTGGAGCTAGAGCCTTGAAAAATGGTGAATATATTGGTGGTGATGAGTAGATGAACTGATTAACTTTTGACAAAATTCCGAAAAATACTTTGTGAGTTATGGCCCTTTGTCATTTTGGTAATTTGTGCCCATTGTAATGTATGCTAAAAGTGATGCATAGCATATCTTTAGAACCGTGTATGCTAGGGTTTTGAAATTTCATATATGGATTCCTCATGGAAAATTAGCTGACGCGTATTTTTTTCTCGTCCGGATTATGCCCCTTTTAAGAGTTATTGCCCTTTGAAATTTTTTTAATAAAATCTTGTCAGCAAGATATCTAAAAAACTATTGGAGCTAGAGCCTTGAAAGTTGGTGAATAGATTGGTGGTGATGAGTAGATGAACTGATTAACTTTTGACAAAATTCCAAAAAATACTTTGTGAGTTATGGCCCTTTGTCATTTTGGTAATTTGTGAAAAACTTTGTCGTCGTTCTAGCGCCTACATTTCTTCACCAATTTCAATATAACTTCACACAAATGTTCCTTATAAAAAAATCTCGAGCGAGTTCGACTTACAAGGTCATGACCTCAAGGTCAAGGTCACTGTGGCTATTTTTAGAAAAACTTTGTCATCGCTCTAGCGCCTACATTTCTTCACCAATTTCAATATAACTTCACACAAATGTTCCTTATAAAAAAATCTCGAGCGAGTTCGACTTCAAGGTCATGACCTCAAGGTCAAGGTCACTGTGGCTATTTTTAGAAAAACTTTGTCATCGCTCTAGCGCCTACATTTCTTCACCAATTTCAATATAACTTCACACAAATGTTTCTTATGACAATATCTCAGCGAGTTCGACTTTCAAGGTCATGACCTCATGGTCAAGGTCACTGTGGCTATTTTCAGAAAAACTTTGTCATCACTCTAGCGCCTACATTTCTTCACTGATTTCAATATAACTTCACACAAATGTGCCTTATGACAATATCTTGAGCGAGGTAGACTTTCAAGGTCATGACCTCAAGGTCAAGGTCACTGTGGCTATTTTTAGAAATCTTTGTCATTGCTCTAGCGCATACATTTCTTCACTGATTTCAATATAACTTCACACAAATTTTCCTTATGACAATATCTCGAGTGTGTTCGATTTTCAGGGTCATGACCTCAAGGTCAAGGTCACTGTAGCTATTTTTAGAAAAATTTTGTCATCGCTCTAGCGCCTACATTTCTTCACCGATTTCAATATAACTTCACACAAATGTTCCTTATGACAATATCTCTAGCTAGTTCCACTTTCAAGGTCAAGGTCACTGTGGCTATTTTTAGAAAAACTTTGTCAATGCTCTAGCGCTTACATTTCTTCACCGATTTCAATATAACTTCACACAAATGTTCCTTATGACAATATCTCAAGCCATTTCAACTTTCAAGGTCAAGGTCACAATGGCTATTTTTAGAAAAACTTTGTCATCGCTCCAGCGCCTACATTACTTCACCGATTTTAATATAACTTCACACCAATGATCCTTATGACAATACCTCGAAAGAGTTCGACTTTCAAGGTCAAGGTCACTGTGGCTATTTTTAGAAAAACTTTTTCATGCTCTAGCGCTTACATTTTTTCACCAATTTCAAAATCGATTCACACAAATGTACCTTATGACAATATCTGTAGTGAGTTCCACTTTCAAGGTCAAGGTCACTGTGGCTATTTTTAGAAAAACTTTGTCATCGCCCTAGCGACTACATTTCTTCACCAATTTCAGTATAACTTCACACAAATGTTCCTTATGACAATATCTCGAACTATTTCGACTTTCAAGGTCAAGGTTACTGTGACTATTTTTAGAAAATCTTTGTCATCGTTCTAGTGCCTACATTTATTGATGGATGTTAATAGAACTTCAAACAAATGTTTCTTATGGTAATATATCAAGTTGCTTTGACTTTCAAGGTCATGACCTCAAGGTCAAGGTCACTATGGCTATTTTTAGAAAAAGTTTGTCATTGCTCTACTGCCTACATTTATTAGCTCACCTGAGCCGAAGGCTCATGTGAGGTATTAGTATACCACGAGCCGGCGTCCGGCGTCCGTCGTCCGTCGTCCGTCGTCGTCCGTCGTCCACACTTTCAAAGAAGTATATCTCCGGAACCAGTGGGCCAATCTTGATCAAATTTCATGTGAAACATTATCAGGTAGGGGGAAAGGCTGCATACTGTTTTCGGGCAGATCGGATTGGAACTCTGGTTGCCATGGTAACAAATAGCTCCCATAGACTTAACATAGGAAAAAGCTTGTCATCACTCTAGCTCAGTCAATTTTTTTCTGATCGACTTCATTCTTGCAGATAACGAGGACAGGCATGAAATCTCGATCAAGTTCGATTTTGGGCTGAATCGGATCATTCACTCAGGAGTTACGTGCCCTTGAGCGTTGAAAAAACATAGGAAAAAGCTTGTCATCACTCTAGCTCCGTCACTTTTTTTCTGATCGACTTCATTCTTGCAGATAACGAGGACAGGCATGAAATCTCGATCAAGTTCGATTTTGGGCTGAATCGGATTATTCACTCAGCAGTTTCGTGCCCTTGAGCGTTGAAAAAACATAGGAAAAAGCTTGTCATCACTCTAGCTCCGTCAATTTTTTTCTGATCGACTTCATTCTTGCAGATAACGAGGACAGGCATGAAATCTCGATCAAGTTCGATTTTGGGCTGAATCGGATTATTCACTCAGGAGTTACGTGCCCTTGAGCATTGAAAAAATTGCCTATTGACTTAACATGGGGAGAATGTTGTCATCACCGTAGCTGCTTCAATTATTTTCAGATTGGCTTTATTCTTGCAGATAACCAGCACAGCCATGAAATCTCGGTCAAGTTCGATAACTGGCAGAATCGGATCATTCACTTAGGAGTTACCTGCCCTTGTGTGTTTTTGCATTAGGGTTAATGGGAATTTCAAAAAAGTATATCTTAAAGACTACTTGGCCAACTTTGATCAAATTTCATGTGTCGCATTATTGGGCAAGTGGAAAGGCTTCATTAGGTTTTCAGGCAGATCTGAGTGGAACTCTGGTTGCCATGGCAGCATCTAGCTCCCATAGACTTCACATAGGAAAAAGCTTGTCATCACTCTAGCTCCGTCAATTTTTTTCTGATCGACTTCATTCTTGCAGATAACCAGTACAGGCATAAAATCTCGGTCAAGTTCGATTTTGGGCCGAATCAGATAATTCACTCAAGAGTTACGTCCCCTTGAGCGCCCGAAAAATTGCCTATCGACTTAACATGGGGAAATGTTGTCATCACTGTAGCTGCTTCAATTTTGTTCGGATTGGCTTCATTCTTACAGATAACCAGCACAGCAATAAAACCTCGGTCAAAATCGATAATTGGCAGAATCGGATCATACACTTAGGAGTAACCTGCCCTTGTGCATTTTTGCATAAGGGTTAATGTGAATTTCAAAAATGTATATCTTGAAGACTACTTGGCCGACTTTGATCAAATTTCATGTGTAACATTATTGGGCAAGTGGAAAGACTGCATAAGGTTTTCATGCAGATCTGAGTGGAACTCTGGTTACCATGGCAACATATAGCTCCCATAGACTTAACATAGGAAAAAGCTTGTCATCACTCTAGCTCCGTCAATTTTTTTCTGATCGACTTCATTCTTGCAGATAATAAGGACAGGCATAAAATCTCGGTTAAGTTCGATTTTGGGCAGAATCGGAATATTGACCTCGGAGTTACGTGACCTTGAGCGACAAAAAATTTGCCCATAGACTTAACATAGGGAAAATGTTGTGACTACGATAGCGACTTGAATTTTTTTCAGATCAGCTTCAAACTTGCAGGTAACGAGGACAGACATAAAATCACGGTTAAGTTCGATTTTGGGCCGAATCGGATTATTTGCCTTGGAGTTACCTGCCCTTGAGCATGAAAAAATACGTTGTGACCACGATAGCAACTTTATTTTTATTCAGATCAGCTTCAAACTTGCAGGTAACGAGGACAGGCATAAAATCCCGGTTAAGTTCGATTTTGGGCCGAATCGGAATATTGACCTCGGAGTTACGTGACCTTGAGCGACAAAAAATTTGCCCATAGACTTAACATAGGGAAAATGTTGTGACTACGATAGCGACTTGAATTTTTTTTCAGATCAGCTTCAAACTTGCAGGTAACGAGGACAGACATAAAATCTCGGTTAAGCTAGATTTTGGGCCGAATCGGATTATTTGCCTTGGAGTTACCTGCCCTTGAGCATAAAAAAATACGTGGTGACCACGCTAGCAACTTTATTTTTATTCAGATCAGCTTCAAACTTGCAGGTTACGTGGACAGGCATAAAATCTCAGTTAAGTTCAAATCGGAATATTGACCTCGGAGTTACATGACCTTGAGCGACAAAAAATTTGCCCATAGACTTTACATAGGGAAAATTTTGTGACTACGATAGCGACTTGAATTTTTTTTCAGATCAGCTTCAAACTTGCAGGTAACGATGACAGACATAAAATCTCGGTTAAGTTCCATTTTGGGCCGAATCGGATTATTTGCCTTGGAGTTACCTGCCCTTGAGCATAAAAAAATACGTTGTGACCACGATAGCAACTTTATTTTTATTCATATCAGCTTCAAACTTGCAGGTAACGAGGACAGGCATAAAATCTCGGTTAAGTTCGATTTTGGGCCAAATCGGAATATTGACCTCGGAGTACGTGACCTTGAGCGACAAAAAATTTGCCCATAGACTTAATTAGGGAAAATGTTGCGACTACGATAGCGACTTGAATTTTTTTCAGATCAGCTTCAAACTTGCAGGTAACGAGGACAGACATAAAATCTCGGTTAAGTTCGATTTTGGGCCGAATCGGAATATTTGCCTTGGAGTTACCTGCCCTTGAGCATAAAAAAATACGTTGTGACCACGATAGCAACTTTATTTTTATTCATATCAGCTTCAAACTTGCAGGTAACGAGGACAGGCATAAAATCTCTAGATAGATAGATAGAGATAGATAGATAGATAGATAGATAGATAGATAGATAGATAGATAGATAGATAGATAGATAGATAGATAGATAGATAGATAGATAGATAGATAGATAGATAGATAGATAGATAGATAGATAGATAGATAGATAGATAGATAGATAGATAGATAGATAGATAGATAGATAGATAGATAGATAGATAGATAGATAGATAGATAGATAGATAGATAGATAGATAGATAGATAGATAGATAGATAGATAGATAGATAGATAGATAGATAGATAGATAGATAGATAGATAGATAGATAGATAGATAGATAGATAGATAGATAGATAGATAGATAGATAGATAGATAGATAGATAGATAGATAGATAGATAGATAGATAGATAGATAGATAGATAGAATTGGTATCAATTCCTCACACATGTGAAGAATTCGTTGACAATGTCTGACGTGTAAAGAAATGGTAAGTATTCGTCACACCTGTGACCTGTGTTTATAGGGTGTGGAGAATTTGTACCAATTACTATTACACGTGTCTTACATGTAAAGAACTGGTACCGATTCCTCACACATGAGAAGAATTGGTACCAATTTCTCTTATAAGAGTATTGATACTAATACTTCACACATGTGAGGAATCGGTACCAAATCCACACAGAAGCCTCCGTGGTGTAGTGGTTACGCTACTCGCCTTGTAAACTAGGGGTCGCAGGATCGATCCCTGGCTTCAAGGTCACTGTGGCTATTTTTAGAAAAACTTTTTCATGCTCTAGCGCTTACATTTTTTCACCAATTTCAAAATCGATTCACACAAATGTACCTTATGACAATATCTGTAGTGAGTTCCACTTTCAAGGTCAAGGTCACTGTGGCTATTTTTAGAAAAACTTTGTCATCGCCCTAGCGACTACATTTCTTCACCAATTTCAGTATAACTTCACACAAATGTTCCTTATGACAATATCTCGAACTATTTCGACTTTCAAGGTCAAGGTTACTGTGACTATTTTTAGAAAATCTTTGTCATCGTTCTAGTGCCTACATTTATTGATGGATGTTAATAGAACTTCAAACAAATGTTTCTTATGGTAATATATCAAGTTGCTTTGACTTTCAAGGTCATGACCTCAAGGTCAAGGTCACTATGGCTATTTTTAGAAAAAGTTTGTCATTGCTCTACTGCCTACATTTATTAGCTCACCTGAGCCGAAGGCTCATGTGAGGTATTAGTATACCACGAGCCGGCGTCCGGCGTCCGTCGTCCGTCGTCCGTCGTCGTCCGTCGTCCACACTTTCAAAGAAGTATATCTCCGGAACCAGTGGGCCAATCTTGATCAAATTTCATGTGAAACATTATCAGGTAGGGGGAAAGGCTGCATACTGTTTTCGGGCAGATCGGATTGGAACTCTGGTTGCCATGGTAACAAATAGCTCCCATAGACTTAACATAGGAAAAAGCTTGTCATCACTCTAGCTCAGTCAATTTTTTTCTGATCGACTTCATTCTTGCAGATAACGAGGACAGGCATGAAATCTCGATCAAGTTCGATTTTGGGCTGAATCGGATCATTCACTCAGGAGTTACGTGCCCTTGAGCGTTGAAAAAAACATAGGAAAAAGCTTGTCATCACTCTAGCTCCGTCACTTTTTTTCTGATCGACTTCATTCTTGCAGATAACGAGGACAGGCATGAAATCTCGATCAAGTTCGATTTTGGGCTGAATCGGATTATTCACTCAGCAGTTTCGTGCCCTTGAGCGTTGAAAAAACATAGGAAAAAGCTTGTCATCACTCTATGCTACGCTACGCTACTCGCCTTGTAAACTAGGGGTCGCAGGATCGATCCCTGGCTTCTCCGGACTTTCGGATGAGTCTTTAAACCGAGGTCCCGTCTCCATATGACCTTAGTTGTTAGTGGGACGTAAAACTCAAACACTCACTCACTCACCAAATCCACACGCATGTGAAGAATCTCAATTAGTTGGCTACCAACTTTCACTGACTGTAATAGTTTCTGTAAAATTAATTATTTTAATTTTTCCTATAGAAATTGATAGGTTGTAAAATTTGACCGTGTCTGGAGATAAGTTCGGGGTAATCCTAAGATCATCATTTGAACGAATTATGATCTGTTACAAAGTTTCTTGACTGGTCCTAGAGAAGCTTCGAAATGGTTTAACCATATATGGGTGTCGTAGCCATCTTGGTCATGTGACCCAGATGCTGCCAAAAAACTAGCGTTCCCCCTACCCAAAGAGGTTCAAAACATATTGGCTTTGATTGGCCAATCGGTTTTCAGACATTACGAAAACACGTATGGGGCGCCGTTTTACTATTTAATCCGTATTTATAGATATCTATAAATAGAATTATGGCTATCCATAATTCGATTTATGGATATCCATAAATCAGCCGAATAATGGATATCCATAATTCGAATTATGGATATCCATAAATCGAATTATGGATATCCATAATTCGATTAATGGATATCATTAATTCAGATCGATTTATGGATATCCATAATTCGATTTATGGATATCCATTATCCCTTTGATTTATGGATATCCATAATTCGAATTATAGATATCCATAATTCGATTTATGGATTCGCATTATGGATATCCATAAATCACCGCCAAAGATTTTGGTTTAATGATGTCTCCCTAAAACACGTGATTGTTTATTGTAAAAATCTTCAAAATCTTCAAGGTCTTCATCATCGCTGGAAGATGATGGCCGGTCAAAGGGACCTATCTGTCGTGCAGCCTTTTCAGCCCGTAAGGCTTCCAAAGCAACGGCGGCATACGCTGAACGCCCGCCATGTGTGCAGTTAAATATCGGAACCAGCCGTAAGATCTTGAAATTCCGGCCAACGCATCCGGTCCCTCTGGAATCACCTCTATGAGAATTGCGCACCTAATCGGACGTAAGCGTATAATGATCCAAACAGGCAATCCGTGCATGCTTTCTGGAGAAAAATGCACATGGTCATTAGTATTAACATATATTCATATAACACTATTTGACGGCCCCTGCCCATCGGGGCTTGAAGAAATAGATGAGCTGCATGATGCTTCCACGCAGAGCTGAAACCGACCCTCACACGAGTACTGGTAAACCGCGTAGAGGATCTAAGCCTGCCCAGGCAAAGCGGTACGAGTCGGCCCGTCCATGTTAATACACCCTATTGGTTCATTTGGGCGGCAGGGTTTGAGATGTCATTTCATCTCAAGGTCGGGTAAAAGTCCCACAAAATTGGAAGCAACGTCTCCAAAATGACCTTTACAGAGTTGACGGGGACGTTAAACCTCAAATCAAACAAACAAACACTCTACTTGAGATGTATGGAGTACCAAGCAGATTCAGATATATCTCCTGGTCCCCGCCCATTGGGGCTTGGAGAAATAGATTTGGCTGCATGAGCTGAGAGTACTGGTAAATCGTTTAGAAGGTCTAAGTCTGTCCAAACAAAGTCGTTCGAGTCAATGGGCGACAGGGATTGAGATGTTTGTTTGTTTGTTTGTATTTGAGTTTTACGGCACAGTCAACACTAATTTAGGTCATTTTTGAGCCGTTCAGTTTACCTATCCACACTTTTCCTGGGCAGGCTTATACGTAAGCAGTTAACCAGTACAGTGCACATTCTTTCGCAAGAAACTGACAGCTTCCCTTCTTGAATCAGCGGAAGGGCGGGAATGACTGTAGAAAATATTTCATGATCAATCTCCACGAAAGAATGTTGCCGACCGCTTCCTCCTGATCACCAGTAAGACGCACATCCGACTGAGCTATCGAAGCCGGCGGGATTGAGATGTCATTTTATCTCAATGAAGGCTTAATGACCAACATAACTGGAAGCAACGTCTCCAAAATGCCCTAAATAACATTGAAGGGGACGTTAAACCTCAAATCAAACAAAACATATCTCTCCAACACCATAGGCCACCACTAAGCCTACCCGACATTACCTCCACCTCCATCTCGGCTTTTATTACACACCTAAATCGGAAATCTGACGCGAATAGTCGAGCTTTTTCTTTTCTTTTCTTTTCCTTTTTTTTTTTTTTTTTTTTTTTTTGCAAAGGGAGCAGTCATTATTCATTAGGTTTATTTGCAGAGGAGAATTATAAATATCCATAATTCGATTTATGGATATCCATAAATCAGCCGAATAATGGATATCCATAATTCGAATTAAGGATATCCATAATTCGATTAATGGATATCCACATTTCGATCTAAATTAATGATGAGAAGCCTCCGTGGTGTAGTGGTTACGCTACTCGCCTTGTAAACCAGGGATCGTAGGATCGATCCCGGGCTTCTCCAGACTTTCGGATGAGTCTGTAAACCTGAGGTCCCGTCTCCGTATGACCTTAGCTGTTGGTGGGGCGTAAACTCAAACACTCACTCACTCTAAATTAATGATATCCATAAATCGATTTATGGATATCCATAATTCGATTTATGGATATCCATAATTTGATTTATGGATATCCATAAATCAGCCGAATAATGGATATCCATTATTCGATTTATGTTTATCATTAATTCACATCAATTTATGGATATCCATAATTCGAATTATGGATATCCATAAATAATTATTGATATCCATAAATAATTATGGATATCCAGAAATACGGAATAAATAGTAAAACGGCGCCCCATAAACACGCCTCTCAATATGAAACTTTTCGCATGAAAATACTGAATTTTGCTTATTTCTGCTCTAAACATAGATTGAGGGCACTCGTTAGAATAGCCTCGACGAGGCGGTTCTAACGAATACCCACAATCTGTTTTTGCTGAAATTAGAAAAATAATATATACGCCAGTAAACCCCAGTTTTAGTATATAAAAGTGGGGTTTACGGGGGTCAATATTACATTGGCGTGTTTTCGTGATGGATGAGATATTTGCAGAATGTGAACGGACGACGACGGATGCCGGGGCATGAGTATACTCACTTGCTGAGCTTGCAGCTAGGGTGAGCTAAAAATCTAATGACCAATCTCATTGGTGACGGGCCTCCGTGGCCTAGTGGTTGGTTAAGAGCGCTGACTCTTGATCATTAGGTCTCTCACCGCTGTGGTTCGAGCCTCGCTCGGGTCACATGTGAGATGCCAAGTTCTGCAACGGAAGGTCAGGTGGTTTTTCTCCGGGTACTCAGGTTTTCGCCGACAAAATGAGAAGAAAAGTCTCCAAAATGACCTTTACAGTGTTGACGTGGACGTTAAACCTCAAATCAAACAAACAAAACAAAGCAACGATAGTTTATTATCAATCAACCATTTCAAACAAACAAACAAACAAAGCCTGACGAAGAATGCAACAGTTATTTTATTGTTTAACTGGGGTTAATTTCCAGTAAATCTGTCCCTTACACTCTCGTTGAATCATCGACATTCGTACCCAGTAACGTCGACAATTGTACCCCGCAAACTTTCACTTCATCGACAGCCGTATCGATGAAACTACAAGTTGGCTTCTTTAAAAAGAATCCAAAGGAAAGGTCTGCTGCTTTCTAGTCAGCAGAATTAACAGAGCATTATCACAATAGTAATGATAATACTAATAAACATAATAATAGGAGAGGAACTCTATAAGCTGCTGCTTTCGTTCTAATCCTTTCAATAAGTCACTGTTTGTATTAGTATATGATTCTTGTATTGTAAACCTATCTGAATGAAATATGTTTAAACCAAACATAATAATAATAATAAACGTGCGTAATGTTTGTCTTTTGCAACATGACCAACCCTTAACTATTCGCTTTAGAACCTTAAAATCAAGAATGATCAAATACCACTGACATTTGGTGAATCGCTTTTTTTTCAATAGCAGTCATACTTAAAACTTAGATGAGAAATTCTAAAGTTGTATAATTTGCATTTCCTGTTTTTAAACTTCGTTTTAGCTGAGACCTCAAAACAAATCAGTGGTAGAATGGGCAACTACACCAATAGCTGCAATACGTCTTGCCAGCGAAAGGCAAGAGAAAAAAAATAGAGAAAGTGGCCACGGGGTCATGCATACCATCAGCAGATGCAACCATGTATTGCAAAGCACAATTTTTAACTTTAAGACCTTGATCTCAATTTCTAAATAGTAAGTTTTTGACCTTGATCTACTGACAGCAGTATCTTTTCTGCACCCATAAAAGTGTCTAGATATCAACCCTAACTGTAGGTTGAAAACCACAACAATACAAAAACTTTAACATGACTATCTCAATCAAAGTTCAAAGTGTGCGATCTTGGCAGCAGAAGTCAAAGCAGTGTTACTGTACTTTGTCAGATGTCGAGTAATACCACATATCAACCTCCAATAACATAAAAGATAGAGATCAAATGTTTTACATAAACAAGTAACATGAATATTACGCAAAGTTCTGTCACTGTTACCTTTACCTTCTGTGTCAGCTGGAGCAGCAGCCACGTGACTGTAACAATTAATTATCTGCTGTTAATTATAATACATCATACAAAACCCCAATCAACACGATGGCTGCCAAAACTATACAATGACCATTCAATTTATGCGACCATGACCTTCTGTCAGCAGCAGCAGCAGCAGCAGCAGCAGCAGCCACATAACGGGAACAATACTCTATACATGTCTATTTAAAAGTAATACCCGTAAGGCATTATAAGTCCACACTGCAAAGTTAAAGGAAAAAAAATAAATCTGGAAATTACCAGTATCGCTATATATCCTAATTACTGGCGCTAGCCAAACCCGGGCCCTTGACTCAGGAGTGTGACCGACTCATGTTTAAGGCAATGCCAAAGAAACACGATATACCAAATAAAAATGTATTAGACAAGTGATTAGCAAGATATTAGAATTAAAGCAAAACTTTGAAGTTAAGTGTTGACGGACGTCCACGCGTTCTCACCAAACAGTCAATATGTGACTTTTCGTAGACAGGACAGATCGTTATGTGTCCCTTTTTTGTGTGACAGCTATTTGTTCTCATGAAATGAGCGTTAAATTGATAGAATGTATGACGGAAAAAACTGCAAGTGACTGTATCCCAATAATTCTATAGAAACCAGTTAATCATTTCTTGGACCAAGACAGACAAAAGGACAAACAGATGGAAGAAAAACAGACTCAGGACGAAAACTACATACAGCTCAACATTCTTCTCATGCCGGGGGAAATTATCAAAATATTCCTAGCGGTTTAAAAATTATATGTCCACCATCAGCTGGTGAAAAGTTTGCCTCGGCGAGGCTATTTATATAAACAAATATTGCATCATACAAATTGGTAAGGTCATGCAAATATACATCTTCATGCCAAAATTATTGAAATATACCTTGCGAATAATATATCTTAAATCAGTTTGTTATGATTTTAGCCCGGAGAGGCTATCAATATCAAGAAATTTGGCATTAAACAATAGAACTAATTAGATCTTGTCAATTTATATCTACCTGCAAAAACTTATCAAAAAATATCTTGCGGGTTGGAAGTTTTAACGTCTATGTCAGTTAGTGAAACTTTTGCCTCGGCGAGGCTAATTATAAAGATATCAGCCTTTAGACAAACTAATTTATTGGTCTTGTCAATCTCTCTGCATGCCAAACTTAACAAAACTAGAATCGCGCAGTCGATGGGACGCCATCGCATATCCCCACGCCACTACATAATCTACTCATCATGCCGTTCGCTTTGATATGTTACACGGCAATGTTCTGGAAATTTTGATTTTTGAACCCCGCGGGCCCCACCCCT
Source organism: Lucinisca nassula (assembly GCA_963580285.1). NCBI lineage: Eukaryota > Metazoa > Mollusca > Bivalvia > Lucinida > Lucinidae > Lucinisca > Lucinisca nassula. The sequence goes on along the minus strand of OY757010.1, from coordinate 124,512,219 downwards.
GGGCTCTCCCCTAGGGGTGTGATCGAAATTCCGAAAGTGTCATGCAATCCCCAGACCAAAGATCTATCAATTCCCAAAGTTTAAAGTTTCTATCTGTAACCGTCTAGGAGGAGTTATCCGGTAGGACGGACGGACAGACGTAAGTACGTACGTACGTACGTACGAACGGACGGACGGACGGACGGACGGACGACCAATACAATTACAATAGCCCCACTTTTTCTTTAATAAGCGTGGGGATAATAATACTACTGTTGCCTTGGCCAGGCTTCTTGTGAAGAAATCAGGCATTATGATGGGGCCTAATTGGTCACTGATGAGGCCTAATTGGCCGAAACTAGCTAGTCTGGCCCAGAAAACATTTACCTTCCATATTTTCCAGTTCTGTGGTGTATTCCTTGCTTCCAAAGGATAAGCCTTTCAAGGACATATTAGACAGTCTTGTCAATATACATCTGTTTGCCAAATCTTATCAAAATCAGTTTGTGAATATTTTGCCTTGGCAATGCCATTTATATAAAGAAATCAGGCATTAAACAACATCGTTGACTATACCTTATCAATATATATCTGTTTGCTGAAAAATTGTATAAAATATCTCTAACGGTTTGAAATTTATACGGCGGTGCAAGTTAGTTGAAAATTGCCTCGGTGTGGATATTTATAAAGAAATCAAGCATTAAACTCCGTTCAGAAAATCTGAATCATCGATTTTTTCGTTTCGTCCTTTTAATACTCATTTTAGCCCATACATCACTATGGGAAAGTTTTAGACCTGACCCTCCGCCGACTTCTCCAACAGGTCATATGCCTCTGCGACAGTCAGGGAAGGCTGTGATTATTTGGAGAAAATTGCAAAACAAAGAAATGAGACGACAAACTAAGTCCATTTGACGATGATTGTCAGGTAAAATAATAAATATTCAAATCCATGTGATGCACTTTATAAATAGATATGCAGTTACGACACACCTTACATTCGAATGGCTACATAGAGGCACACTAGGAACGGGGAGCCACTATTGCGATGTGCTGCCAACAGTTGTCAAAAAGAAATATACCGATATCGGATGTGGTGTCACAGCTAATGATTTTCCATGAAGTGATCGTGCAAATAAAACATAGACGCCCTTGTAATTTACAAGAGCAGTAACCACTTCTATATATGGTTTCAAAGGGCGTGTCGAACCTGTCAGAATATCTTAGTCTGTGGAAGAAAATTTAGGTTTTGCACTTTTCTCCAAATAATCACAGACCTTCCTGGCTATCGCAGAGGCATACGACTTGCTGGAGAAATCGGCGGAGGGTGAGGTCTAAAACTTTCCCATAGTGATGTATGGGCTAAAATGAGTATTAAACGCGAGAATCGAAAAAATCGATGATTCAGATTTTCTGAACGGAGTTTAGACAATCTCACTGGTAAGGTCTTGTCAATATGTATCTGCATTCAGTTTCTGAAAATGTTGCCTCGGCCAGGTCAGAAATCTGGCATTAGACTGCTGGTGGTGCTGCTTGACGTAGTCTTGGAGCTGCCGTCTAGGTTCTGGCTGGGGGCTGGACTGCGCAGTTCCTAACGTGAAACGACAGTGACACTCTGGTGCTGAAGGCCTGTGGTCACCTCAGGAATCCCATGAAGTCGGCATGACTTCAAGAAACCCACAACTGGCTCCGGAAGTACTCTTTCATAAATCCAGTCATGTTGTGATGTCGATCTGGACAAGAGCTGAACAGAGAATAATGATGATGATGACACTGCTACGTTTGTTCGTTCGTTCGTTCGTTCGTTCAAGCTAATGCATTTTACGTCTGCCAGGGTCGAGCGGACAGAACGCCATAGTTCCACAGCGAGACGTTAGTTATGTGCTTCTTGGCTGCGAATCGCGGCAGTCTGTCCAACAAGAGTTAATTGCGTTGGACTGCCTGTGCCCTACCGAGTAAAGTGAAGCACTGCCAGTTTTAGAAATTTTGAATGCCAGTCTAAATTGAGCAAAACAATGTAGAGTAATCAGTGACAAATCGGTTGCAGATCGCGATTTCTCTACTTTGCTCGAGAGCAGAAAGTAGGCCAACGGTGCTCTCTTTTGGGCCGCGCGATTTTGGCCATCGGACTTAGGCTGCAAATGAAGCATGCCTTTGCAAGTTTCCATACAGAAACAAGCGGCTAGTGGTCCAGGAAGAAGACTTGTCGCAAAACAGAAGTGGAGGCAATGATCAGGAATCGATACAATTCACAGCTCCAAGTCATATTCCCAGTCAGCAGGCAGGATGAGTGTGCAATGATCCAGATGTTGGTACAAGCCCTCAGCATCTTCTACCGGCTTGGCAATGCAGAAGTGCTGCTTGTAGAACCACCAAGCTCCTGGGACCAACTCATCGATCCCCGCATCCCATGACCTCGACCCGTACAAAATGCCACTCTCTAAATGTGACTGTGGCCTAACTTGTACACGTACGTGCAACACACTATACCATGCCAAGGCGCCCTCATTAACTTAGATACGAGCATTTAACAACAACTTCAGTCTGCCTGAGCAATCAAATTAATTTCCGCGCAGAGTACTTGTTAATATTATTTTCTGTAGTGGTTTTCAGTTACTGGACATCAGTATGTTACGTGTAAATGCAATGAAGTTGGGATTACAGGGATTACATTAGTTTTCTTATTTTTGTTATAAAACGTAGGTCGTGTTACGCGTTTGAACGACGCTAACAAGGAACAATATATATGTACATTGGATCCGTGCCACCCATAAGAAAGATTACTTATTCCCGGCGGGCACATGACGTCTATGCAACGTCATACCAACGTCAATGTAACGTCATGCCAGTAAAACTGATTATACTGACACAGAAACTGTAGTGACTTTCAGCCTCAGCAATTGATTCGCCAAGGCTGATAAAACACCTTTTTTCTCGTCGGAGAAGAGGTAGCTGATTACTTTCCTTTCCGTTGCATTCTTACTGTGTATCAAACATTTTGGTTTACCCTTCCTGATGGTGCCATTGGCATTATGTTTTCTGTGATGTCGCCTTTTCTGGCCATCTTCATTAGTATATAACGGCCCCGATAGCTCAGTGGTAGAGCGTCTGTTTCGGGAATGGGAGGTCGCGGGTTCGATCCCCGGCTGCGCCATACCAAAGGCGTAAAAAATAGTACTAGGAGCTCTCTTGGCTGACGCTCACATTATCAGGGGTAGTCCTAGAAAGATAAATGAAGGCAGGTAAGTATTTGTTAAAGGATACTTTGTTTGTCGCAATAAAAGCTTATGCTATTTGTTTCGGATATGCGACGTTAAATAAAGCTCCTTTATCTTAATCTTTATCTTTATTTCTCTTTTTCTCAGTTCAATTATATCGAAATCAGCGTCACGCATACGAAAGGACGATGCCAGACGGTTCAACAATTTGCGGAAGCTGGAATAAGGATACATACAATTGCAGATATGTTGTGCCGCTTGCTAGCGTAATGCAAGCTTTTTGTGAAACCTAATACTTGTAAATGGTAACTTTCATTTATGGTCATTTCGCCAAATAGACACACTACATAGAAAACTGAAGTATCCCTGCATATTTTAGACTGGTTCAAATTGTTTTTTCACGTTGAATATGATTGCAAATAGCAAATTATAGCGAGAAGTCTGCACTGGAGCGAAAATGCTTCAAATTTCACATAAACACTGTGGAAAGGTCCTAATGAGTCTTTACTGTTTTTAACCCTTTTTGTACCAAATGGAATGTTCCACCTTATATATAGAGCAGGAGTCCATTCCAAAATTAAGGGGTTTGAGGTTGTGTATTCCTAAAAATTTACTTGTAAAATGGCTGAACTTTTCGCAAACAGTGATGGCCCTGATCAGACGCCGCGTTCTGCGGTGTCTGATCTGGGCCTGCACTGTTTGCCAGGGTACCAGTTTTGGGGTTTCTGGTACAAAATGAGTTAATGCATTAAATGCAAATCAATATGATAATATATCCGTATGACAAAGTGTATTTTTTACATCTCCAAAATGGCTACTTTTCTGATGAAAATGCATGATATTTTCCTTATTTATACTGCAAACATAGGTTGTTGGTGGTTCAGTGTTAGACCCGCCCCATCGAGTACCTATAACCTATGTCTTGGAACAGAATATAAGAAAAATAATTTATACCCCAGTAAACTCCCGTTTTCTCCATATATAGTGGGATTTAGAGGTTTTGTTTGTTTGAATTGAGGTTTATCAACACTATTTAGGTCACTTTGGAGACGTTGCTGTCAATGTTGTGAGACTTTTACCCGAAACCGAGATGAAATGACATCTTGAGCCCTGCCGCCGTATGAAACCAAAAGGCTTATATTCATTGGACGGTCTGACTCACACCACTTTGCCTGGGCAGGCTTAGTCCTAAGCGGTTTACCAGTACTCATTGCGTTCGGTTTAAGCTCTGCGTGGAAGCACCATGCAGCCCATCTATTTCTCCCAGCCCCGATGGGCGGGGGCGATGGGGTTTAGAGGTTGTTCATTTCACTTGATGTTTTCAGTTGTTGTTTTGTCATTTGTGTCTATACCAGCACACCTTGCAAACAGTTCACAGGTGACTGAGATATACAGGGTAAATTAAGAATTTCTTGCACACCAGATAAGGAAATCCATAGTTTTAGCTTGGGATAGAAATTCTCCGAATGAAACCAATAGGGTTTATGCGGTAACGGCTCCCTGCCCTACATCATAGTGTAGATTATATTTTCTTGTCCTTTGGGATCATTGATTCCATTGTGGAATTTTGAAAATATCTGAGGGTCACTGATGAGGCCTAATTGGCCGAAACTAGCTAGTCTGGCCCAGAAAACATGTACAATCCATATTCTTCACTTCTGTGGTGTATTCCTTGCTTCCAAAGGATAACCCTTTTATAGAACATATTTAACTTCACCACAGCTGGTGTGTGGGAATGTGTGGTGGCGGTAAAACGTCTCCCTGCCCTACATCATAGTGTAGATTATATTTTCTTGTCCTTTGGGATCATTGATTCCATTGTGGAATTTTGAAAATATCTGAGGGTCACTGATGAGGCCTAATTGGCCGAAACTAGCTAGTCTGGCTAGTCAGATGTTGGTACAAGCCCTCAGCATCTTCTACCGGCTTGGCAATGTAGAAGTGCTGCTTGTAGAACCACCAAGCTCCTGGGACCAACTCATCGATCCCCGCATCCCATGACCTCGACCCGTACAAAATGCCATTCTCTAAATGTGACTGTGGCCTAACTTGTACACGTACGTGCAACACACTATACCATGCCAAGGCGCCCTCATTAACTTAGATACGAGCATTTAACAACAACTTCAGTCTGCCTGAGCAATCAAATTAATTTCCGCGCAGAGTACTTGTTAATATTATTTCGAGTAGTGGTTTTCAGTTACTGGATATCAGTATGTTACGTGTAAATGCAATGAAGTTGGGATTACAGGGATTACATTAGTTTTCTTATTTTTGTTATAAAACGTAGGTCGTGTTACGCGTTTGAACGACGCTAACAAGAAACAATATATATGTACATTGGATCCGTGCCACCCATAAGAAAGATTACTTATTCCCGGCGGGCAAATGACGTCTATGCAACGTCATACCAACGTCAATGTAACGTCATGCCAGTAAAACTGATTATACTGACACAGATACTGTAGTGACTTTCAGCCTCAGCAATTGATTCGCCAAGACTGATAAAACACCTTTTTCTCGTTGGAGAAGAGGTAGCTGATTACTTTCCTTTCCGTTGCATTCTTACTGTGTATCAAACATTTTGGTTTACCCTTCCTGTTGGTGCCATTGGCATTATGTTTTCTGTGATGTCGCCTTTTCTGGTCATCTTCATTAGTATATAACGGCCCCGATAGCTCAGTGGTAGAGCGTCTGTTTCGGGAATGGGAGGTCGCGGGTTCGATCCCCGGCTGCGCCATACCAAAGGCGTAAAAAATGGTACTAGGAGCTCTCTTGGCTGACGCTCACATTATCAGGGGTAGTCCTAGGAAGATAAATGAAGGCAGGTAAGTATTTGTTAAAGGATACTTTGTTTGTCGCAATAAAAGCTTATGCTATTTGTTTCGGATATGCAACGTTAAATAAAGCTCCTTTATCTTAATCTTTATCTTTATTTCTCTTTTTCTCAGTTCAATTATATTGTAAATCAGCGTCACGCATACGAAAGGACGTTGCCAGACGGTTCAACAATTTGCGGAAGCTGGAATAAGGATACATACAATTGCAGATATGTTGTGCCGCTTGCTAGCGTAATGCAAGCTTTTTGTGAAACCTAATACTTGTAAATGGTAACTTTCATTTATGGTCATTTCGCCAAATAGACACACTACATAGAAAACTGAAGTATCCCTGCATATTTTAGACAGGTTCAAATTGTTTTTTCACGTTGAATATGATTGCAAATAGCAAATTATAGCGAGAAGTCTGCACTGGAGCGAAAATGCTTCAAATTTCACATAAACACTGTGGAAAGGTCCTGACCCGGGTGAGGGACCTTTCCAATAAACAGTTCCACAGATGCATATAAAGACATGTTGACACACAAATAAAAGGTTATCGAGTATGTTAATGATGTATCTGCATCATTTCGTCCTCGATATTCCATGACAGTGAATAAGAGCCACGCATTTCCCCGGAAGTACTTATTTTATATATTTTCCCGTTTAATTCCGCTCAGCGTCAAAACAGGCTATTAGTCAGACTTCCAAAACACTTGAAACAACACCAAACTATTTCACAAACGATTTGACACCACAAAAATGGACAGACATACACAAAAATGACACATTTACAGCGAATTTATCGACTACCCTCCTCTGTCGACATCCGTACTGCTCGGTCGAAAGCCGTATTTCTCGGTCGACAGCAGCTTTACACAGTACCGGCTCGGTCGACAGCACGGTATAGAAAATGGTATTACCCCCGTGATAACTCTAATAATATTGTAGCTAGAATTATATAATTTGCCATGAAATTGTGTACTGTTGTTGTGACAATAGTTTTTAAGTTTTAATTTGATGCGTCTGATGTTTTATAACTTATTAAGAAAAAAAAGTCATGAAACGTGGACAGACAGACGGGTGGATAAAGGGCATAAGTCAAAGTTTATTAAAGCTAGAGTTGTTGCCCGTTGCTACACGTGTGTATTGTCACTGTCAATAACTAAAGCAAGTTTATTTTGAATATCTATAACGGATTTGAAATAATGACGAAAAGAAAAGATGATAAATGCTGAAATTTTGAATTTTTCAAAGGGCAATAACTCTGACAATATTGTAGCTAGAGTTACATAACTTGCCATGAAATTGTGTATTGTTGTTGTGACCTCATCTAAAGTTTGAAGTTGATGCATTTGACGGTTTGTAAGTTATTAAGAAGAAAACAAAACATGAAAAATGTGGACGGACAGGCTGACGGACAGACGGACAGAGTGATTACTATAGGGCACCCTAAAAATTTATAAATCCGCACATTAAATACCCTTGTAAAACCCCGTTTATACAGAGAATAAGGGTTTTGTATGGGTATGTATTATTTCTGCTCAAAACATAGAAACAGTCGAACTTCGATGGCTCGAACCCCTTTGGGACCATGGAAATTTGTTCGAGTCAGCGGAAGTTCGAGCCACTGTTGCATACTTCGAGAAAACATAACGGGGGTATTTTTGGACTTCTTTTCGGTGTTCTGTAACATAAATGTATGCTGTCTGTACTCATTAGAATCGCCTCATTGACGCGATTATAATGAGTACACACAGCATACATTTGCAAGATAAAGTCGAAAATCTTAATTATCCCACACGTTTTCTCATGCAGAGGAATTCCCTAGGGCTCAAAAATGGGTTCGACTCAGCCATGGTAAACGAGCCATCGATGTTCGAGCCATAGAAGTTCGACTGTATATGGAAACGCCTTATTACAATGATGTAAATAATGGCGAGAAAATGAAGAATTACTCGGTAAAAGAGAATTACTTGGTTAAGAGGGAGATCCAAGATGCCGTTTCCCAATCTTGGAACTGACTGCACAAAAATTAGACTGGCCCCGAGTTTATAAAACATTGTTCATGCTCATCTCTGCTGAGCATGAAATTTATAATGCTCATAAATATTAAAATACAAATGAAAGAGGCAATTATCTTGCTCAGATCAGCACACAATGTTATTTGTCCTGCTTATAAATTCAGTTGGCATCAAGTTTTAAAATGTATGAGTAAGACAAAGTTCATGCTCAAGTGGGTCGAGCATGAAGCAAGTTAAATAACCTCAGACCCTGGGTTAGGTTTTTGACTTGAGCCACTGCCATTAGCAGTAATTATGTTCCATTAGCCCCACCCCCGCCCCACCCATTCAGTCTTAATCAAAGCACTGACAGCACTAGAGGGTCGAATGTCTTTAAGTGTAATCTTGCAAAATGGTCCTGAATGCGGACGCTAACTTTTTAATATTTGTACGTTAAGCACACAGTGAAGACCCTGATCAGACGCCGCATCCTGCGACGTCTGATCTGGGACTACACTGTTTGCCAATGTCCTAGGACATTAGCCCAGGCCAGATTTTACAGTTAACAAACCCTTTTTACAAAGCGTTCTGACGACACATGGAGGATCGCGCAGCTTTAAATAACCGTTGCCTGGATTTTGTACACGGTAGCGATAGTCACGTAGACACTAACAGGCGTGAGGTTTCTATTGTTAGTAACTTTGGGTCAATTGATCGGGTCTATTCGACGCAAAATATGCCCCTTTCACCCTTTCAACAAATACAAATACCGATGAAAACAATGTTGATTTGATCTACACATTGTTTGCAACCCTGTCATTATGTTTTTTATTGTTGTCGCTGCTTTTGCTACTCATTTTTTTCAGCTGTCAATTTCACCACGAACGAGGTCTTTCAACCTGACAGTGCTTTCAACAACTGGGCTCAGGAATTTAAGGGTTAAACGAAACAGTCCTTGTTCGGGACCGTTCTTCCAGCCTACAGGGGGCAATCGACCCTTCAGAGCTGGCAGTGCTTTGGTGAAACCAGTTTCATTCGATATTCTTTGATACGTACACAACAACATTTGTCGAATGAACGTTCCTGAACCAAAACGGCTGACAAATATCTTGATGAAGACCGCGAGCGACACGTAAAACTCATCACTCGAAGTAAGCTTCTTAAAATCAATGGATACACAATCAATGTGAAAAGCCTCATTTTCCATATTTTTCCTAGCCTACGCTTACATATAAAATTGCCACTGAAGATATCTGAAACAGAGGTCTTTCAAACGGATTCTTGTCGATAAACTGATTTATAACTTCGAGCTTGAAACGAAGTCATTATTTGTTTTTGAGCATGCACTCAGACCCACCTACTTTCGTATTATTTTGTAACTATCCTAAGATCATTGTTAGAATCTTTAAAGGCAATGACTGGATTTTTCTACTCTCTGTGTCATTTATTGACCCGTTTGTAATAAACATTGTTGACGTAATATCATCAATGTACAATGACCATGGGTATTTAGGAACACCTTCATGGACCTCCCTTAATACCAAGCCCTTTCCTGCATCAATTATGACAATCTGCTTCTTGGCCGCCGCATATAATTTTCCTTGGTTTAGCGCTATTGATTTCGGTGCTTTCACTGAATGTACCCATTTCACGTCTCCTTCAGCATTAATACGCACGACCCTGTCTTGCTTAAAATCACTCACATATATCTCCTTTTCAGTATCATTAAAATCAATGGCACAGTACTTGACACCCGAGAAAACTGGTTTTGCAGATTTCTTTCTTCTCAATGTTCCCTTCGGTTCCAATCCGCTTATAGCTTTCACTGAACTATACGGTCGCAAATCTTCCGTAAACAGCATCAGATTCGTCAAACAACAAACACAGATATATCCATTCGAGTATGCCAGTCCAAACACACTGACTAGATTGCCCAGTCTGTGTTCTTTAACAAATCTGAGCATTCCTTCATTAACATCAAACATGTTTATTGAACTTCTGTTTCTTGACGTTACAGCAATTGTGTTTTCACTCATAAGGCAAGAGCCAAACGGTTTTGCTAATCCATATACCTGGATGCGATTGCCAAGTCGATCATAAACTTGCAGGCAGTTATGAGAATAATCGCAAACAATTAGAAACTGGTTCTTTGTAACAACAATGCTTGTAATAATACAGACATCTTTAGTATCCTTTTTATGACTTTGAAGTTCGATCATAGACATTGCCGTCGTAGGCATTTTGGAATGGAAAACCCTGTCTGGAATGACAGCAGACCCACCAGAAGCCATTTTTTCGTCGTCTCTTTGTTTATCAATAACACTTTCTAATTCTTCAATCACATCAGCTGAATCTATTTCTGAATCTGTACCATGATCGTCTAAGTTTATGTCATGACTTGTTATAGGGTATTTTGGAAAAGTATTATTTCCTGCCGTATCTCTTCTATCCCCTGATGAAAACCGAATTCCTCCCATGGATTTAGATAGATTTATTGGCAATGGTGGGGGATGATTCCATTTAGTTCCTTTAGAGTTTAATGCAGGGTCAGAACCTCTGAGTTCAGGGCCAGGAAAAAAGCGATACATTTCATTTCTGATTTGAAGTGGCATTCCGAAAGGCGATCCATTCGCAGGTGAGGAATTACAGGATCGATATTTATCATCAGTTTGAAGCATTATTCCAGAATCTGTTTTTGCTGTTCTAAAACTTGCATTTGACTTATCTGAAGATGTAGATTGGCGTGCAGAACTTTCAGGCAAAATTGGCCTGAAATGCTGAAAATCGTCAAGTTTCCTCTGTTGCTCAGTTTCCTTACCGTCGTTTGGGCTGGAATGTATTAAAATTTCTGGTGGCTTTGTTCCTCTTTCTATACTCGGTCGAGGCTTTGGTTTGGGTCTTACTGTTACGTCGTCCTTAAACCTGTCACCTAAACTGACGGGTCTGTCTTGACTCGAATGGTTACTTACAAAATAATCAGGAGTTTCATATCCTGTTGTAATTATATGTGAGCACGGGATCGGCTTTAGTGGAAGAGGGGGAATCATGACGGGTGTTTGAATCTCTGCTGTCTCATCCACTGATTTTTGAACATCTATATATGCATACAGGTCCCCATCCTCTTGATTATATTTGCCTTTATGAAAAATGAATAAATCTTCTTTTGTATCTTGATCCGCAGGTGTCATTACTGGGTCGTCTACAACTGATCTTAAAACTTTAAAGGGATTAGGAGAACGTTCAACATGTGCTCGAGACGAGATATCCCTTTTGTCTTTGTCAGATTTGTAAACGCTTTTCCTTCCGTCTTCTTTGACCTCCTCTACAATTTCTCCTAGAGAATTAAAATGCTCCATAAAGTCTGTGACGATAGAAGGGACAACAAATTGGATCAAAACTTCATTCTTGTTGTCTTTAACGTCTTTAAACGTTGTTTCAATAAGATCAAATTCTTTACGTGCTTGATCTAAGCTTGTAATGAATTCATTCTCCGTCATTTTCTGCTGACAACTCTTTTCAGTTAAAGATTTTAACGATTGTAATTTGTCCAGAGTATTGTCAAGTTTTTCAACATCTGATTTGGCTACCGAAACTCGCTGTGACAAAACGGATACTGATAATTCTAAAGCATTTTTGCAGACTCTGTTTATTCTTTTTATCATTTCTAGCCTCATTTTAGAAATTGTGACGCGAAATTCCTTATCAGCTGCATCCATTTTTCGATAGATTTCGTCCTTTTTTGACTTCTGTTTTTCGAATAACAGCTTATAGGTTTCACACTGAGAGAGAATGTCATTCCAAAGAGGGTGAGTGTTGTTCGAAACCTCTTCAATTGTTATAATATCGCTAATGCACTCCCTGTGCTCGGATAACAAACAATCCATACATAATGGTTGAAGATGCTTCTTGCAAAATGAAGTGACTGTCTTTCCACTTCTGCAGTTACAGGACACTGGCTCAGGTGCACTGGCCATAGTGGAAGCTTTACAAATCTGTAATAAATAAAACATATTATCAATATTTTGAGAAACAAAATTGTATATCATTAGTAAAACACATGCATGTGAGATATAGAGGATCATACATAAATGCTCATGTATTACTGAATTTATTAAAGGAGTTGAGAAAGAGGGGAAAAATGCGAGGCTGTGCCGAACATTTTCCCCCTCTTTCTCAACTCCTTTTCCTCACGTTTAAGAGGGAGAAGCCTCGCATTTTTCCCTTTTCCTCACGTTTAATAAATTAAACTAGAGCTGTCAGAGGATCTGACTATAGCCCCGCTTCAGCGCTGTCAGAGAAGAAAGTTATTTAAGCTGCAGAGAAAACAGTTATGAACAAGAAATAACTGTTGAAAATTTTACATTATCTGGAAAAACTCTAAGAGTTGTGAGCCCTTGTCCCTCATTTCAATGAGCATGATACATTACCAGAATGTCCATGTTTATACTAAATTTCATCTTCCATTTTTCAATGTTCAAAGGGTAATAACTCCTAAAGTAGGCAAATCAGAGTCAGGGTTCCTGCGCTCTGCACATTGTCTCATGGTGCTTTACACTTGTGTGAAGTGTCATGAAAATATCTCAAATGGTTTGTGAGTTATGGAGCCGACACAGTCAAAATTGCCTTTTTAAATGTTCAAAGGGCAATAACTCCTAAAGTAGGCAAACCAGAGTTATGGTTCCTGCACTCTGCACATCATCTCAAGGTGCTTTTCATTTATTTGAAGTTTCATGAAAATATCAGAAACGGTTATGGAGCGGACATAGTTAAAATTGCCATTTTTTAATATTCAAAAGCCTATAACTGAAAAAGTAGACAATCCAGAGTTTGGGTTCCTGCGCTCTGCACACGTAATATGGTGCTTTACATTTGTGTGAAGTTTCATAAAATTATCTCAAACGGTTTTTGAGTTATCGAGCAAAGACGGCTAAAATTGATATTTTTCAATATTCAAAGGGAAATAACTCAAAAATTAGGCAATCCAGAGTTATGGTTCCTGCACTCTGCACACCATCTCATGGTGTTTAATGTTTGTGTGAAGTTTCATGAAAATATGTGAATGGGTTTTAAAGTTATGGAGCGGACATGAAAATTGTTAACAGACACAGACAGACACACAGACAGACACACAGAAAATACGAAAACCAGAGTTATGGTTCTTGCGCTCTGCACATTGTCTCATAGTGCTTAACATTTGTGTGAAGTTTCATGAAATTATCTCAAACGGTTTTCGAGTTATGAAGCGGACACTGTTAAAATTGCCATTTTTCAATGTTCAAAGGGCAATAACTCCAAAAATAAGCAATGCAGAGTTATGGTTCCTGCGCTCTGCACATCGTCTCATAGTGCTTAACATTTGTGTGAAGTTTCCTAAAAATATCTCAAACGGTTTTCGAGATATGAAGCGGACACAATTAAAATTGCCATTTTTCAATGTTCAAAGGGCAATAACTCCAAAAGTAGGCAATCCACAGTTATAATTCCTTCGCTCTGCACATTGTCTTATGGTGTTTAACATTTGTGTGAAGTTTCATGAAAATATGTTAAGCAGATACAAAGTTATGGAGCCAACACAAATTAACGGAATCACGGAATTACGGAATTACGGAATTACGGAAAATGTTCAAAGGGCAATAACTCCAAAAGTAGGCAATCCACAGTTATAATTCCTTCGCTCTGCACATTGTCTTATGGTGTTTAACATTTGTGTGAAGTTTCATGAAAATATGTTAAGCAGATACAAAGTTATGGAGCCAACACAAATTAACGGAATCACGGAATGACAGAAGGACATGGCAAATCCAATATAGCCCCACTTTTTCAAAGCGGGGCTATAATAATGCATGAACACGAGTGCAAGATTCTATTTATCATACGACATTAAAAGGCATTTTATGCACAAATATGTTATTATTCCAACATTAGTAAACGCGGCGTCGTTAAGGACGTCGTACGTGTAACGTAACGAGACGCATCTTAATATTTTGCATATTTAATCCACTAGCGAGTGAGTAAGTGTTTGAGTTTTACGTCTCACCAACAGCTAAGGTCATACGGAGACGGGACCTCATCCGAAAGTCTGGAGAAGCCCGGTATCGATCCTGCGATCCCTGGTTTACAAGGCGAGTAGCATAACCACTACACTACGGATGCTTCTAAAATCCACTAGTGCATTACTTAATTTACTTCATCTCAGACGCAACGTCATATGATAAATAGAGGATCTTACATGAGTGTTCATGTATTATTGAAATAAATTCAATAATACATGAGCACAAATGCAAGATTCTATTTATTATATGACATTTAAAATGATTTTTTCACGATTGTTTACAAAAATGTCAATAATCCGCCATTAGTAAACGCGACGTCGTTGAGGACGTCGTACGTGTAACGTTACGGAACGTATCTAACTAATTTGCATATTTAATCCACTAGTGGATTATCAAATTTATTACACGACGTTGTTACACTCTCAGACGCGACGTCATATGATAAAATGCTTTCAATTATGGCTCAAAATCGATATTTCAAAGATGAAACAGAGCTATTGTTTAAAAAGCCCTTGAAGAGAGAGAGAGAGAGAGAGAGAGAGAGAGAGAGAGAGAGAGAGAGAGAGAGAGAGAGAGAGAGAGAGAGAGAGAGAGAGAGAGAGAGAGAGAGAGAGAGTAATACAAACATTGTAAACCAGTCGTTTTCTAAATATAAAATGGGGTTTCCAATGGTATTCAGAATTGGTACTTCTGAGATCCTTAAATATTAATTCGTGGAGAACTGTATCGAAAATTGTCATCTGCGGTTTTACGGTCGCAAATTTCATTTTACGGCGTCAGCGAAGCCGTAAAACGGAATTTGCGACCGTAAAACCGTCGATTTACCGCCCAAATAACAATTTTCGATACAGTTATCCCCATTCTAATGCAGTTTCTGGTTGTTTTGTTAAACATTGAACTATGCTGCACAAAACGGCAGACTCTGTCGGCTGTGTAAAACCAAATGCCAGCCAATAAAAATCGACTTTACATCATGACATTTTTGACGTTATACAATCAGGCGTCGCGTTACATACGCAAGTGCACTAGAATATGATTTAGGCATACCAGTTTAAAATATTTTGCTTATCATTGTATACGTCTGTAGGAAAGAAGTTTTACGCACATGCCATTTCAACCGCTACCCTTTTGTAGTTTAAGCCTAGGTCACATAGCCCGACCGATGTCCGGCATCGGTGGAGCTCGGTAGATTTTTGGGGTGTCTCTGAGTTCCCCTCATCGGAGGCATAGCTTGGTGACGTGAACGGGCTCCGTCCGAAAATCTACAGGCGACCGACCAAACACCTGTCGATGACCGTACGGAGTCTCTCTTAACAGGGGAGATTTTTTCGGCCTATGTGGTAGCAACTACCGGCCGGTGGTCGATCGGGCACCGGGGGGTTTACGGCCGGTACCCGAGCAGGTTACAGGACATCGTGTGATCACCGGACGGGTTTTAAACAGTCTTTGAACACTGCCTAGCCGATGTTAGGCCGTTGTAACTCATTTTTGATTTTTATCGGCGTGTGGCGATGGTCAGCTATTACATCACTGTATATGTGTCCAACCTGCCTGGTATGGTCAGTTCATCACTATGTGAGATGTTGCTTGTGTAAACACTTGTACACGGACTGGAGCGAGCGGTTTATATGTAAGCAGCGATATCCGGCCGAGTTCCGGCCGATGTCCGACCGAGCTTCGGCCACTGTCCCTTACATCGGTCACCCTACGGTACTATATTTTCCAATGCTCGGTCCCACATCGGTCGGGCCTCGGCCGAAACTCGGTCGGTGTCCGTTCACAGAAGCTTGTCCTCTGGTAGCCTCAGATGCACGGGACACCGGCCGATACTCAGCCGTACACCGACCGATGCGTATTCCGATGTGGTAAGGATGGGGCTGCGATGAAGGAGCTCGGTGAGAGCCCGTCAAATTTTAACTCCGAAGTTAAATTTCGCCGAGCTGCCCACCGATGCGGTTTTAAGCCCCAAACGCCGGCCGGTGACCACGGGATTCCGGCCGGTGTTTGGCGAAAGTCGCATCGCTCCTTCATCGAAACCTCATCGACCGGGCTATGTGACCTAGGCATTAGTCCGATTTATGTAACTATCTGTTGATAAAATATTGTTTTCAGTTTTCAGTTTTGTGCTGACAGTGAAGGTAATTCTAAAAGTCAAGATAATTACCTCTTAGTGTCATCACGTTACCAAGCCGTTTAATGAATAAGCTACCCCTCTTATATATATAGAAATTAGGGTTTACAGTGGTGCACATCATTTTTTCAATTCCTGCTCCAAGACATAGGTTGTGGGCACTCGCTAGAACCGCCTCAGTGAGGCGGTTCGAACGACCGCACATAACCTATGTTTGGAGTATAAATGCGAAAATTCTCAGAAAATAACCGTTTTGGAGTTTATATCACAAGAGTGTGCTATCGTACTGTTTTATCGTATATCGCATTGATGTGAACAGCACGCCTAAACAGGTAAAGGCATAATTTATGGAAATTTGTGAGAAGAGTGTGGTGATTCTTCTATTTGATTCAAAGCTGATTATAGCAGGATGGAATGATTATCGAATGGGAAAAACGCCATAAAAGATGAAAGAAAGGAAGGCCTATATATAGAATCAACGGATAGATTTCACGTCGAAAATGTGAAGGAAAGGCTTTTTGTAGATAGGCAATATACATGTGAGAAGATTTCTTAAAATGTGGCGATAAGCCAAGGATATGCATGAACAATTATGTCCTAACCTACCTGGCGCGCGAAAAGTGTTGTATTTGCGTGAAAACCAGAACACCTAAACGTTTTGCAGTTGGTGAAAAAATTTGTTAACTCAATGTTGCGAGATATGAAACGTACAGCTTTGAGCCAGAATTAAGACCCCAAAATTACACACAGGAGGCGCTATGACCTGTAAAAAGTGGTTGAAGGCCAGAGAACCTTCAGTTACTTCCGGTTGCCCAGCAACATGGATTGCAAGTCAAACCAGTAGTGTATACTGTCAAACGATCAACACAGGGGACAAAGAGAAAATACTCTGCAGATTTTTGAACGAGGTTTGTTTCTGTAGTTAATTGTTTTCTACAGGTAAACTTTTTGAAGCACCCTCGTACGAAGAAAAACTGAAACGCAAAAGAACAGGAAGAAGAACTGGTTGTATATTTATCATTTTAATAACAAAACAAAACTCGGTATGTGCACCTTTGAACTTTTTATCTTTACTTTACTCTACTTTAGCTTCTTCCTTAATACCTTATCATCACGAAAAACACGTCTGTATAATGTTTACCCCCTTGAACCCCACTTTTATATAGTAACAACGGGATTTACAGGGGTAAACTTTATTTTTCTTATTTCTGCTCTAAAATAAAGATAGTGGGTACTCATTAGAACCGCCTCAATGGGGCGGTTCTAAAAAGTACCCATAATCTATATTTTGAGCAGAAATAAGAAAAATATCAAATTTTTTCATTTTAAAATTTTAGGTTTTCGGCGGTTAAGTTTACAATGTAATTGTATAGGCGTGGTTTCGTAATGACTGTGTCCGGAAACAGAATATAAGACTCTAACATAGTTGTGAGGGATGGGTAGAAAAATCCGTCCCGAGGATCACGAGGCTTGCCGAGTAATGCCGGATTGTGATCCCGTTTTCTGCCTACCCCACACAGCCGTGTAAGATGATTTTTCTTAAGTATGATTTATTTCTGATCGCGGCTTTTAATAATGCAGTCATTTCAATAGCCGACGTCCGCCACACTGTGCTGACTAGTTACGTCACGTGACGTGCATTGATACAGCGTAGGAGACGTTCAACCAGTGTACACGAAACACGTGGTATTTCTCGATTTTATCCTACCCTTTAGTTGGACAAAGTGTTAAGTACAGGATTGATTTATCTTGTGTTCGAGAACAGAACCTGTTATCCGTACAGCTTAACAGTCTGGATACACATGCAGAGGAGGCAACCCTTTAAAACTTTTCTCTTCCACCTAATATTGGTCCACTTCCAATAAAAAGCGTGTCGGATTTGTTTTTGTTTGCAGGAAATTTTCTATAAGCAAACAGTGTAGATCCAGATCAGAAGCCGCGTTCTGATCTGGGACTGCACGTTTTGCCAAATGTCCAAGAAAAGGGCCGCTAGGCATATATGAGTTAACAAAATAGGTTGATTCTAATGTGCAGAAGAGTGAGTGAGTGTTTGAGTTTTATGTCCCACCAACAGCTAAGGTCATACGGAGACGGAACCTCGGTTTAAAGACTCATCCAAAAGTCTGGAGAATCGTAACTACGACCCCTGGTTTATAAGGCGAATTTGTTAACGGATCTGATTCAACATGTTTAGAACTGTGCACCTGCACCCTTTACAGTGCAAAAATGCAATATATCCCACATTATTATGTATCACTTTATTAATACACTTGGCAATATCAAATTAGGCGCTAGTTTCTTTTTCTTTTTTAGTTAACACATTACCGTAACACATTTTTGGTCGATTTTTTTTATCAAAGTTACTTACTACAGAAGCTTCCCGCCCGCTATTGCGCTCGTGACTAGCGCCAGCTAGGCCTCATAGTGGCCCACTTTGAAATTAAAGGTTTTTTTTATATAGGTCCTTCTTACTAAAAATATAGGTTATTTACAGGGTTTCCAATAAAAATATAATGTGTTAAAAAAAATTCTTCCCAACTCACATAAAAATTTAAAACTTGTTGTTTTTTGCGCCACGATTACTCAGACAAAGTTGATCTAAATTTTATAAAGTACGGGCGAGCGAAGTGAGCGAGAGAGAGAAAAAAAAACAATTTCTTGACATCTTTCATCACTTTTTTTTTTTCATAACGATAACACGCCCGTGCAATATAGTGCTTTTACCTCTCCAAAATGGCTGCTTTTCTGATGAAAATCTGTGATATTTTTCTTATCTTTACTTCAAACATAAATTTTGGGTGCTCACAACCTATGTCTTCGAGCAGAAATAAGAAAAAATAATGTATACCCCCGTAAACCCCAGTTTTCTCTATGTAAAGTGGGGTTTAGTGTGTGTGTGTGGTGGGGGGGGGGAGGGGGTCTTCATTTCACGGACTTGTTATCATGATGTGAGACAAAAAAAAAAAAACTAAAAATAGTAGGGCATTTTGAAGAAAAGGTTCGAGTCGCCAGAAGTTTCAAAAAGTGAAAATATATAGGATTTCTTTATGAAAAAAAAGAGCTTTATATAGGTTTTGTTAATTTATAGGTTTGACACAAAATGTTACAGGTTATTACAGGTTTTATAGGTTTCACTAGAAGGCCTGGCCCCGTGGTTATAAAACTTTTTTCATGCTCAAATCAGCTGAGCATGAAACTTGTGGTGCTCATAAAAATTAAAATACTAAGAAGTTGAACGATTTTTCTTTCTCAGAAAGCAGAGGATGTTACTTGTCCTGCTCACAAATTTTAAAATGCCAACAATTGTTGGCATTTTAAAATTTGTGAGCAGGACAAATTTCATGCTCAAGTGAGTTGAGCATGAAAAAATATAACCGCGGGGCCTGTGGTGCTGATCATGTAGCGGTTATATATAGCAGCGCAATTCTTCTGCCTATGACGTCAGTGTTGTGCGACTGTAAAACCTGGACTGGGCTTAAGTACTGGGGCACTGGCAAACAGTGTAGATCCAATGCAGACGCCACTGAACGGGTTTTATTTATTACGCCATTTACTATCAGGTTCTACACTGATTAAAAGTGTAGATCCAGATCAGACACCACAGAACGGGGCGTTTGATCAGGGTCTACACTGTTTGAATAAAATACTGGAATGAACACTCTGGCAGAATTAATCCTACTACCAGCGCTGTCACAAACATCGCTGAAGAAGCCTCAGTGGTGTTGTGGTTACGCTGCTCGCCTTGTAAACCAGGGGTCGCAGGATCGATCTCGGGCTTCTCCAGACTTTCGGATGAGTCTTTCAACCGAGGTCCCGTCTCCGTATGACCTTAGCTGTTGGTAGGACGTAAAGCTTAAAACACTCACTCGCAAACATCGCTGATTACTTTTACGACAGTTTTTGGGATGAAAATGTGTGATATTGGCTTGTTTCGGCACAGGCTGCAGGTGCCCGTTGTCAGTGTCTGGCAACTCGTATATAATCGCCGTCAGGAAAAGTCTGGTAAGGTATTATTACTGGCTCGATATGACCTTAATAGTGCTGACTGGGTCATAAGTCGTTGAACTCCAAACAAACCTTAAATTGGAACCACCATTTAAGCATGATAACTTAGATTACAGTATGCAGTGTGCATTTTATTACATAAATGACATTTCCATAAACTATGACAGGTATAAATTGCAACTATTTCGTTTGAATTTATCTTATGTATCGTGTTAAATTACCACTTAATCCATTTAGTATCAGAAACCCCAAAACGGGTACCCTGGCAAACAGTGCAGGCCCAGATCAGACGCCGCAGAACGCGGCGTCTGATCAGGGCATTCACTGTTTGCAAGAAATTTCAGCCATTTTCCAAATCAATTTTGAAGAAAACACAACCTGACACCCCTAATTTTTGGAATGGACTCCTGGTATATATAAGGAGGAAGATTCCATCTGGTACAAAAAGGGTTAAGTATGAGCCGATCTGTGCATGAGAAATATATGCAATCAAACTAGATAACTTGAACACCTTTGGTTCGCCCAAAATTTGTTTCATTTATGGGTAGTTCGTATCACTGAGGGTAAATTAAGGTATGTTGTGTGTATTCATTAGAGATCGCCTCACTGAGGCGATTCTAATGAGTACGCATAACATACCTTTTGTTTTTGTTGGTTTGAATTTAGGTTAAATGTCCCCGTCAAGACTATATAGGTCATTTAATTTTTGAGAGGTTGCTTCCAATTTTGTGGGATTTTTACCCGAGATTGAGATGAAATGACATCTCAAGCCCTGTCGCCCATTGAAATCAAAAGGTGGACGGTTAGACTCGCACCGCTTTCCTTGAGCAGGCTTAGACCTTCTAATATACAGTGAAATTCTTCTATTAAGACCACCTAAAATTGGTTGGAATGTTTCATTTTTCATCCGTTGTGTTTTCTACACCCAGTGATCTCTAGTATGAAACCACTTTTGGGACTGTTCAAAAGTGGTCTTTAAGACCTATTTTGAACAGTCACAAAGGTGATCTAAATACAGGAACTGTAATGTATTTCTCCTTCCCTGATGGGCGGGGCCCAACATACCTTTTGTATGTTTTGTATATTCAATAAAATCGCCTCATTGAAGATTCTAATGAACGGCATAACATACTTTTTTTTCAAAATACAATAATAAAACAAGAGCCAATTTCTGAGGTTTTGCAAAATTTCAAGGGGAGAAAATTCAGCCAAAACTGACAACAGTTATGACCCTTCGTCAGAATGTAGCCCTTGTGATAGTGAATAGGTGCGTGAAGTTTCATGGGGCTAGGTCAAATACTTTTGAAGTTATGGTCAAGGTTAAAGTTTTTGTGATGGACAGACAGACAAACAAACACACAGACATGGACAGACAGACAAACATACAGACAGGCAGACAGGGCAAATACTATATGCCCCCCGAATCGGGGGGGGGGGGCATAAAAACACCCTATATTGCTCTGGCTATCTGGAGCTATGGGAAGAATACTCTATAGGGATTGTTTGTTAGAATTGAGGTTTAACCCTTTTTGTACCAAATGGAATTTTCCACCTTATATATAGCAGAAGTCCATTTCAAATTTAGGGTTGTCAGGTTGTGTTTTCTTCCAAGATGATTTTGAAAATGGCTGAACGTTTTGCAAACAGTGTAGGCCCTGATCAGACGCCGCCTTCTGCAGTGTCTGATCTGGGCCTGCACTGTTTGCCAAGGTACCCCTTTAGGGGTTTCTGGTACTGAATGGGTTAACGTCCCCGTCAACACTAGGTCATTTTGGACACGTTGCTTCCAATTGTCTGGGACATTTACCAGACATTGTGATGTATTGACATCTCAAACCCTGCCACCCAATGGAACCGATAGGGTTTATATGCATGGACGGTCCGACTCGCACCACTTTGCCTGGGAAGGCTTAGACGTTCTAATCTATTTCTCCTAGCCCCGAGGGGTGGGGCCTTGAATACCATTTTTGTATGTTGTGTGTATTCACTAGAACTGAGGCGATTCTAATGAATGCATAATTTTTAAGATATATTAAGAAGAAAAACACACAAAAACGCTATAAACTACTATCTATAGAGCTGATTGGGCTGGCAGAGCTGAAACTAACCACACATTAGTACTAGTAAACCGCTGAGAAGTCCCATTAAATTGGAATCAACGTCTCCAAAATGATCTAAATAGTGTTGACGGGGACATTAAATCTCATTTTAAACAAACAAAACTGTCTAGAGCTATGGGAATGATACTCTAGGGATTTAAAACCGAGTTTGAAATAACCATGGTAAACGAGCGATCGATGTTCGAAGTACTGATTGATTGATTGATTGATTGATTGATTTATTGATTGATTGAGGTTTAATGTCCCCGTCAACACTGTACGTATAGGTCATTTTGGAGACGTTGCTTCCAATTTTGTGATGACATTGAGGTGAAATGACATCTCAAGCCCTTTCGCCTAGGGTTTATAAGCATCGACGGTCCGACTCGCACCGCTTTACCTGGGCAGGCTTAGGTCCTTTAAGCGGTTTACTAGTTCTCGTGTGCGGTCGGTTTCAGCTCTGTGAGGAAGCATCATGCAGCCCATCTATAAGCCCCCGCCCGTAGGGGCTTGAAGAAATATATGGGCTGCAAGATGCTTCCACGCAGAGCTGAATCCGGCCCGCAAACTAGTACTGGTAACCCGCTTAGAGGTTCTAAGCCTGTCCAGGAACCGCGGTGCGAGGCGGACCGTCCATGCTAATAAACCCTATTGGTTTCATTGGGCGACAGGGCTTGAGATGTCATTTCATCTCAATGTTGGGTAAAAGTCCCACAAAATTGGAAGCAATGTCTCCAAAATGACCTTTACAGTGTTGACGGGGACGTTAAACCTCAAATCAAACAAACAAAACAGCCCATCTATTTCTTCAAGCCCCGATGGGTGGGGGCCGGCGAAGTACCGAAGTTCCAATATAAACCATACAGTGAGTGAGTGAGTTTTAGTTTTACGTCCCACCAACAGCTAAGGTCATACGGAGACGGGACCTCGGTTTAAAGACTCATCCGAAAGTCTGGAGAAGCCCGGGATCGATCCTGCGATCCCTGGTTTACAAGGCGAGTAGCGTAACCACTTAAACCATACAGATGTCATGCTTAGTTGAGGCTTCAAAAAGGTATACTGGGTCGATTGTTTGTCAATCGACCCAAAGTTTCTAAGCATAAACTCTTCAGTGCTAAAGTCCACGTGACTATCACTGATTTGTAGGAAATCCAGGTAACTTATTTATAGAAAATATAGCAGCGCTGATTCAATTGAAGTGATGTCAGCGTGTTGCGTGATAGGACTATCTATAGGATCTGGGTTGTTTTGTTTGTTTGTATAGGAGTTTAACGGCCCAGTCAACACTATTTTAGGTCATTTTCGAGCCGGTCAGTTTATCTATCCACACTTTTCCTGGACAGGCTTATACGTAAGCAGTAACCAGTACAGTGCACATTCTTTCGCCACAAACTGACAACTGCCCTTCTTGAATCAGCGGAACGGAGAGAATGACCGTAGAAAAGATTTCATGACCCATCTCCACAAAAGAATGTTGCTGATCCCGGCAGGATCTGGGCTGGAATCATGGGTTTGGATGGAAAAAACAGTGCAGACCAAGATCAGACAGGGCTTTAATTTGCATAAACTTGAGGGATATCCAAGACCGGAGCCTTCTGGTTTCAGACAAGAATATTCTTAAAGGTTTTCCTTATATAAGTCTATATAAAACCTGTTGGCCTGGGTGGGCCATTTTTGGCCCCAGTGCTATAAGTTAAACAATCTTGGTAGAAATCCACAAGACGAAACTTCATACCAAATATCAAAGACCTTAGCCTTCTGGTTTCAGACAAGAAGATTTGCAAAGGTTTTCCCAGTATAAGTCTTTGTAAAACAAGTGGACCCTGGGGTGGGCCCATTTTTGGCCCCATGACAATAATTTGAACAATTTTGGTAGAGGTCCACTAGATGAAGCTTCATACCAAATATCAAAGAATTTGGCCTTCCGGTTTCAGACAAGAACATTTTCAAAGGCACGAATGCAAGATTCTATTCATCATATGACATTTAAAATGCATTTTATTCGCGTTTATATTATTAAAATGTCAATATTCCGCCATTAGTAAACGCCTCATCGTTAACAACGTCGTACATGTAACGTTACGGGACGTGTCTAACTAATTTGCATATTTAATCCACTAGTGGATTATGGCGTTATTACACTCTCAGACGCGACGTCATATGAGAAAAAAGTAACAGAAAATCAAATTCCTTCGAGCACACACAATCCAATACTCACATAACATTAGATCAACGTCTTCATCAAGGCCAGTGCATAGTCGCTTCCCACACACTGAATGCAAGCTGGGATTTCATCAAATTAAATCATATTTTTATGTGAAAAAAAAAATACTATGATTATATACACGAATCTAAGCGACATTTTATCATGCCGGTACAAAACAATGTTGTATTTGATCAGTAAAGAAAGGTTTTCATACCTTATAAATAAGTAAGTTAAGTGACACCTGAAACGACCATAGGAAGTTTTCCGTTGAGTCAGAGACGTAGTGTCACCACCATAATGATGTATTGTGAGTGTATGAGGGCTGTCTTCAGTCGTCGTTGAGCGTACATCCGAAGACAGTTACTAAGCACAGACGCTCTTCGGCGCTATGTCCACGTGACTATCACTGATTTGTAGGAAATCCAGATAACGGTTATTCAGCCTGAAAGAAAATAGTGTGTTTTCGCTAACCCGACCGACCCTGATTTTTGTATGTGTGCGTGTGTGCGCGCGCGCGTGCGTGAGTGTGGGTTTTGTGTGTGCGTGCGTGCATGCGTGCGTGGGTGTGTGATGTTTGTGAGCATCCAGAAAAAAAAAATAAAAAAAAAATTCTTACCTACCGACATTAATATTTCCTAGCACTTTTGATAAAATTTCATAAAACTGTCGAAAAAGCAAAACCAATACATAAAAACCTGTTGGTTTGCTTCCCTGATGCTCTAAACCTCATTATTTGAATGTTTTCTGGTAATATGGTTGAAATTTAGCCCTTTTAAAGAATTTTGCTCTGTTTCTATCGAATAAAAAGTTGACAAAAAATAAAAAAGTTTTTTTTTTTCGTCCTACCCACCCTATTTTCTTCGCCATGTTAGCGAAAACACAGCTATTTTTTAAGCCTTATAGATAATGGCCGCGCGTTAGGTCAGTGTTGCTTAAGAGGGCTACTATAGAATCTGGGCTGAAATCATGTGTTGAACTTGGCAAACAATGAAGACCAAGATCAGACGCCGCAGATCGCGGCGTCTGATCAGGGTCTACATTGTTAGCTTACTGTACATGAATTTCAGGATTAAAGTCCCCGTGCAGGACAATTTTTCAAGCCTAAGCTCAGAGACAATCGACCCACCAATGATGTCTGTCAGTGCTTTGATTGTTTTTGTTTAACGGTCCAGTCAACACTATTTAGGTAATATCAAGTCAGCCACGCTTTTCCTGGGCCCGTTTATACATAAGCGATTAACCAGAATAGTGCAAATTCTCCGCCCCCCCCCCCCATCGGGGCTTGAAGAAATAGATGGGCTGCATGATGCTTCCACGCAGAGCTGAAACCGACCGCACACAAGTATTGGTAAACCCCTAAGAGGATCTAAGCCTACCCAGGCAAAGCGGTGCGAGTCAGC